>JAUTXW010000646.1:45000-228788 GCA_030620095.1 Kuschelorhynchus macadamiae
ATATATATATATATATATATATATATATATAAATATATATATATATATATCAAATTTTGTCTTATAATTATATAATAAAAATATATATATATTTATATATTTAATATATACAAGATATATATATATATATATATATTATATGCCTATAAAATTATATGTACTAAAAAATATATATATAAATATATGTCAAATCTAATAAAAAAATATTTATATATATATATATATGGCTAATATCCAGGATATATATATATATAAGAATCGGTATAAGGAATGTACAGAAACTTGTGCATGAAAAATAAACATAATTTACTTTCGAATAAGAATAAAAAATGTACACGAGGCAAAAGACTTAATTTACTATGCAAAAATGGATATTCATAATGCAATGTATGATTTATACACGTCAAAGACTAATATAATCCTTCAGAAACTTTTTAATATTATAGACTAAAAAATATCATCAGTATTTAAAAAGTCCTCATCTTTTGAGTCGTCCTCAAATGGCGCAATGATGCTATTTCGACATCTAGAACTCGTTCTCGATTCCACCAATACCATATTAATTTCTCCGTATGTTCCACAGATTTCTTCCAATACTCCGGCGTAATATAATTTAATGAATTTTGCCAAACAATTTGCACTTCATCTGATTAAGACCATCATCGTTCACGTGTTTTTCGTAATATGATTTTGCCCCAGCCCATATTAATTCTATTGCGTTAAACTGGCAATGGTATGGCGACAGTCGTAAAACCTCATGTCCATTTTCCCGTAATATTTCATCTACGGCATATATTGTTCGTTTTTTTAATAGATTTTGCCATTAAAAGAAGTTCTAGTTTCAGCATATTGGGTAAAGGATTTTGTTTTTGTTTTATTAGCCAGTCATAAATATCACTTTACTTCCAGGACGAAGTAGGTTGTTTATTTAAAATTCTTGAATGATAAGATGCATTGTCCAGAATGATTAAAGATGGAGCATCTAAATTTGGAATCAGTTGTTCTTTTAACCACTTTTCAAACAGTTCACAGTTAATATTATCATGGTAGTCCATACTTTTGGATGTTGAAGAAAACAGTAAATTTGCACCTGGGAGAAATCCTGTTGAAGAACCGTTTTCCCGTCCTACCACCTTTTTTCTCTTGACACTTTTTACATTTCCAATATGCCTCGATTTATTAAAGCTTCTTTTAAAACTTGAAAGGTTATATTAGTTTTTGATGTATATAAATCGTAAATTGCATTACGAACATCCATTTTTACTTTGTCATTTAAGTCTTCTGTATTTGGCTTTTTTCGAGTACATTTCTTAATCTTATACCGATTCCTAGAGCTTTTGCTACTGTCTCCTGGATATTGGCCGGTGAACTTTCATTTTCCTAATATTTTATTAGATTTAATACTATTTTTTTCGCTTGTGGACGCAAAAAACCCGAAAACTGTCTCCTATTACTCATTTTGTCACTGACTTGTCAATCTGACTTTGAAGTGACATCGCTTAAAGATTTTTGCAACTGCTGGTATTTATATGTTTATCCTCTTTCTTCATATGAAAATATCATAGATATATCTAATTCATCTTCCGGATTTTATGCGGAGGATATGATTACACGTAATAAAAGAAAAATAAACTTAAAAAGTTTGTCGTTGATAAATCGTATGACCCGCACGATAACACTGCTTTTGACTATAGAGACACAATCTCATAATTTGTTGGAATCATAATATTGTTTAAAGATGTTACAAATTCAAAAGAGTTATGGACATATTTCTCGTCTTTAACAAACATTGTCCCTAAGATATTGACTAGGTATTTTGTTAGACTATACAATAGTGACCCTGAAAAAAGAAACTACTGGTCTAAATGGTATACTATTTTTGTGTATTCTAGAAGAAATTTTTTTTTGTGAAACTTGGAGACAGTTGCTGTATCATTCATGTTTACTTAATAAAACCGTTGTTTTATACCATATCAGCAGTGGCGCAACTAGGGGGGCTAGGGGGAGCTAAGCCCCCCCGCCAGGCGATTGGCGAGGGCCAACCAAAACACTTAAACTCCATTTTGTTTGTAAAAATGGGTAAAAAGGTATTCTTCCGTAACATAGTTTATTTTTCTCTTGCAACTTCCGTTTTTAAGTTACGAAATAAACAGGTTTTTTTTTCTAATTTAGCATGTTTTATACTTTTGACCAATTTAATTGGACACTATCTGGGCTTACGAAATTTAATGGATCATAAAAATTTGAGAAGTGTAAGCGATATTTTCTAAGGGGTTTAAAAGAGTAAAAAAATCATATTTTGATTACGCAAAACCGATAATTGTCAAACTGAAAACGGAAATAGGTGGGGGTAGATGTTCTAATTTTATAAATTTAGTATTTGACATGCTTTTTTTAGTCTTATTTTACTCTTATCATTTTTTGTTGTTTGCGAATTCTTATGATCCGGAATGTTTAGCATTCTGTATTATACAGTTCAGAAGCACCACTTACGTTCTTACATTAATAAAAAGAAAAAACTGGAACAACGAAAACTTCATTTTGACCTATATGTCGAAAAAAAAAACCGTTTAATTCCATACTGCCACTCAAAAAGAAAAACTTACAATTGCTTACCACTTACATACCTCGTCGGTCGGCTCCTCCTCTGGTGATCACCCGGACTGTCGCCCACCTTAGTTGACGAAGTAGGTGGTACCTCCAAAGACTCCATACCGTTTGGCTTTTCGATTTTTCCAAAGTCCAAGTAATCCTTCGACGGCGGATCGATATTACGGAGAACAGGAAATCGATTGTGCTGCACCTCGTGGTACCGGTAACTGGTGTACGTCACTTTCAAATTACACTCCTTACAAAACGACGTGTGCCCACGCACGTGCAGATTGAGAATAAAAACGTTGTGGAAGTCCACGTCGCAAATGAGACAGCGGGTGCCGTGACATCGCATGTGCTGGAAAGATATGGACAAATTGAATGTTAAGGGTTGTAAACCTTAGCTCGATACAAATGTTTTATTACTGTAATATGAGGGTAGACCACCCTGAATATAGTATAAATTATAAATAATAATATAGTCAAAAGCAGTGTTATCATGAGGGTCATACGATTTATCAACGACAAACTTTTATTACGTGTAATGATATCCTCCGCATAAAATCCGGAAGACGAATTAGACAGACCTATGATATTTTCATATGAAAAAAGAGGATAAACATATAAATACCAGCAGTTGCAAAAATCTTTGAGCAATGTCACTTCAAAGTCAGATTGACAAGTCAGTGACAAAATGAGTAATAGAAAACAATTTTTGGGGGTTTTGCATACACAAGCGAAAAAAATGGTATTAAATCTAATAAAATATTACGAAAATAAAAATTCACCGGTCAATATCCAGCCGGCCAATATCAGGAGACAGTAGCAAAAGCTCTGGGAATCGATATAAGGACTGTGCAGAAAATTGTGCATGAAAAAAAGCATAATTTACTACCGAAGAAGATTAAGAAATGTACACGAAAAAAGCCAAAGACAGAAGACTTAAGTGACAATGTAAAAATGGATGTTCGTAATGCAATCTACGATTTATACACATCAATAACTAATATAACCCTTCAAGTTATAAAAGAAGCTTTAAAAAATTGAGGCATATTGGAAATTGGACTAAAATCGTTGTCAAAATTAATAAAAATGGTGGGTTTTCGATATGAGGACTGTAATCGAAGATTTTTATGCCAGTTGCCACATAGCAAGTCAGCGTATCCAGTTTTTAAAGAAATACACGGAAAATGTTAATTCAAAAATTTAGAAAGGTGGTATTTTTAGACGGGACTGTGATATTTTCTAATGGAAGTGGTTCAAAATCTTGGCAGGACGAGTCTGTAAAAAGTGTCAAGAGAAAAAAGGGATGTGGGACGGGAAAACGGTTCATCATTTTGCATGGAGGTTCTTCAACAGGATTTCTCGCAGGTGCAAGTTTACTGTTTTCTTCAACATCCAAAAGTATGGACTACCATGATAATATGAACTGTGAACTGTTTGAAAAGTGGTTAAGAGAACAACTGATTCCAAATTTAGATGCTCCATCTTTAATTAATTTGGACAATGCATCTTATCATTCAAGAATCATAAATAAACAACCTACTTCATAACTGGAAGAAAAGTGATATTTATGACTGGCTAATAAAACAAAATCCTTTACTCAATATGCTGAAACTAGAACTTCTTTTAATGGCAAAATCTATTAAAAAACCAATAATATATGCCGTAGATGAAATATTGCGGGAAAATGAACATGAGGTTTTACGACTGCCGCCATACCATTGCCAGTGTAACGCAATAGAATTAATATGGGCTGAGGCAAAATCATATTACGAAAAACACGTGAACAATGGTCTTACATCAGATGAAGTGCAAATTGTTTGGCAAGATTCATTAAATTATTTTACGCCGGAGTACTGAAAGAAATCTGTGGAACATACGGAGAAATTAATATGGGATTGGTGGAATCGAGAACGAGTTCTAGATGTCGAAATAGCACCAATGATCATTGCGCCATTTGAGGACGACTCAGAAGATGAGGACTTTTCAAGTGGTGATATATATATATAGATACATATAGATACATATAGATACATATAGATACATATATATACATATAGATATATATATATATATATATATATATATATATATATATATATATATATATATATATATATATACAAAGAGGGCATAAAGTCTGGAAACCTTGAGATATGTCAAAAACTATACAAGTTGGGAAAAAAAGTTTCATATAAAAGTTGTATAGTTCTTTACGATTTATGATTCAAAAATATCTTGAAATATACAGGGTGTTTTAAAATCAAGTTACACGCCAAAACTTCAGAATCTCTAATAGAACACCCTGTATATTATTTCATTTTAAGAATCTACATGAAATTCTGATCATATTTTATTAAGCATACCCTATCCCTAAAGTCAACTGTTTTTGAGATAAAAAAAATGAGAAAACTGTTTTACAAATTTTTTTTAACAACGATTAACAACGATAGTCTAAAATTCTAAATGATGCGTTTTAACGTAATAAATGCTGGAACTGTTGTCCGTTCACTTTCTGACAATATCCTAATCGATTGATGAACTCTTATTGTAGATTTCGCATGAAAGTAGGTGGGATTTGTCGGATTTCATCTCTTATACGATTTTTCAGCGCATCGATATTAGGAGGTCTGTTCAAATAAACTTTGCTCTTTAAATATCCCCACAGAAAATAATCTAGGGGAGTTAAGTCCGGGGACCTGGCCGGCCATTCGTAGGGACCACGACGTCCTATCCACCTGTTAGGAAATATTTCACTGAGATACTGCCCAACAGGTAGCGCGTAGTGAGGTGGTGCTCCATCTTGTTGGAACCACATTGCTGCAGTAGGCATATCGGGCTCATTACCTGGATACAATTGAGCTAAGGCAGGAATCAACTCGAGTTGTAAAAAATCAAGATAAATTTCGCCGGTTAAATTTACGTCGAAAAAGTAGGGACCTATAATTCTATCTTTAAATATTCCAGCCCAAACATTGATTTTCTCGGGATATTGCGTATGAGCCACTTGAGCCCAATGGGGATTCTCTTTAGACCAATATCTACAGTTTTGTCGGTTGACAGTACCATTAAAAAAAAAGGTGGCTTCATCGGAAAAAAAAATATTTATACAAAATAATGGATCCAGGTTGCACCGCTCTTGCATACTTTCGCAAAACTCAAGTCGGCGGTCAAAGTCGTCGTCATTTAATTCATGGATTAATCTTATTTTGTAGGGATGATACTTTGCCGTGTGCAGAATATTTTTTACCGATGATTGACTAAGGTTTAAATCTAATGCTACTTGACTTGTAGGTAAATGTGGATTTTCGTTATAACTGAGTAAAACATTCAATTTCATATCATCTAGTTTTGGCCGACCTGTCCTGGGAAGATCTTTTACAAAACCATGATCACGAAATTTCTTGATAATTTTGCTAACTGTGGATTTTGCAATTGCTTGTCCTCGCTCGGGATGCGTATTATTAAAAAGTTCACATACTTCGTCAAGATTTCTTTGGCGATCTCCCCATCCAAACATCATAAGAATCTCTATTCTTTCTCTTTCTGAAAGCATTTTTCTAAGGAAAAAAGTAACTCTCCAACAATATGTTAAAAATTGACACAGTTTATTGTCAGTACATGACAGTTTCTATGAGAGTTCTAAAATAATCCACCATGCATAGGGAAATGAGTTAATTTTGTTTAAAAACAAATTTCCATTTTCTCATTTTTTTAACTCAAAAACAGTTGACTTTAGGGATAGGGTATGCTTAATAAAATATGATCAGAATGTCATGTAGATTCTTAAAATGAAATAATATACAGGGTGTTCCATTAGAGATTCTGAAGTTTGGGCGTGTAACTTGATTTTAAAACACCCTCTATATTTCAAGACATTTTTGAATCATTAATCGTGAGGAACTATACAACTTTTATATGAAACTTTTTTACCGAATTTGTATAGTTTTTGACATATCTCAAGGTTTCCAAACTTTATGCCCTCATTGTATATATATATATATATATATATATATATATATATATATATATATATATATATATATATATATATATATATATATATATATCGAGAGAGAGAGAGCCTGTATTTTTCCCATTCATGGCCCTTAATTTTAGACTGAAATTTGAAGAAATCGGATTAGTAGTTTTTTAGCTATGCCGCGAACAGACAGGCTGACGGACAGACATACCTACAGACAGACGGAATTGAGAAAACATGTTTTCCGGCATCTAGGGACCCTTAAACGTAAAGATCTGAAAAAATCTCACGAGGAAAGTAATAACTAATTATCGGTTTTTAACAAAAGTGTATAATATTTTAAAAAATTTTGTTATCACCATACAAAAAAAATCAAGTTTCCTTTGCACAGGGGTGGCCCGCATTTAAATAAATGACACTGTATAAGTAGTTAGATTTTTTGGTCAAGCGGGGCTCATAATTTTTGGTGATTGATAAAAAAATCTTACTTTCATTAAGTGGCTTTATAAACAGGACATATCCTGATTGTTCCACTGATTCGAACCGCCTTCCGACTTTATTAAGGCGCTTGCCATTTTGTGTATTTTTGTTTCTGCCAACCAAACAATTTTAACCAAATACATATTTAGCGAATTTAGTTCCTCGGCATTTAATATATAAAATAATATTAAGTGGCTATCTTAATAATATTGCGTAATATAATAAAAAAAACTATTTTTTTTCTCCCTGTATATTTGTAAATAGCCCATCGATATTTAATAGCTCGATAAAAGAATCACACAACATTTTGGTATTCACTGTGTTTTCTGATTTAATTCATAATATTGGTGACCTTGATAAGACCGCATTCGACTATATCATATTTTTCATACGCTGCCATTATTCGAAGAAATTGATAAATATCCATTAAATAAAAATATCAAAAGAAGGTGTATACATTGTTTTATAAACCAAAAGTCGATCCAAAAACCGTCGAGATAATAAAATATTTGACATTTATTTTTGTTTGTCGTCATAAACAATAGCCATAGCCTACTATTAAATTATGCATTTAATTTCAGAAAATTGTCATTTATTTGCGTGTTTCTGAGAAAAAGTGCATACTATTATATATTTTTGAAAAGGTAAAAAAAAAGATTTGATGATTAAGAATTTCTATGTTTGAAGAAAAAAAAAGACTCACTTCAATATGACTAGCTGCCGGGTGTACAAAGTCGCAGAGCAAGCACATACAGTTCTCTACATTAAGTCTGACAGGTGTCATGTTGTTCCTCTTGTACGGATTGATCAAGTAGTCGTGGTCGTTGATGTAGTCCCCTTGGCTGGTGAAATTGGTGAACAGTACGCAGATGTTAGTTTGGGCGTCGGGAGGTCTACAGTAAAAAAAGTGTTTATACAGTATTATACAAAAAAAAAATTATAATACCATTGTCTATCCACATTTTTTATATGGTTCTACATTTTCGAATTTGGCAAAAAATAAATAAATAAATAAATGCTTTATTGTCAAAAAAAAGTTTACAATTTTGTGGACAAAGCTGTTGTAAAAAAAAATAGTTTACAAACATCAAAATTAGCAAACAAAACAAAACAAAAACACATCATAAATATTATAGAAAAATAATATTTAAATCAAGAATTTAGAATATTAATATAATAGAATCCTAAAAGAAGTACATTAGAAATGTACTTTGTCAGTCGTACTATGTTATAAACATTTTCATAAATATAATGTAAAAAAAATAAAAAAGCAAAGAAAAATAAAAAATAAAAAAGTACGAAACAATTAAAAAAATACATATACAAAATTCGGTAAAAATGGTTGGTAACGGCAACTATCACACTAGGGGTTCATAAGGATAAATTTATGTGTTGTAAAACTCGTTCACGGTGTAGAAGGCGCTTTCCAGTAAGAATGATCTCAAAGCCTTGCGAAATGAAGTCAGAGATATTATGGATTTGATGTTAAATGGCAGGTGATTAGGCATTTTTTTTGCATTGTAGATTACTGATCTTTTAATTAACTCTGAGTGTGGGGTTGGAAGATAGAGATCGTGCTCAGTATTTCTGAGAGGGTAGTTGTGAGAAGGTCTCTCTAATAGAGCAGGTGCATGCTTACGAATTAAGCAAACCGATTCCAAAATGAATAAGCAAGGAAGGGTTAGTATTTTATATCTTTTAAAGAAATCTCGGCAGTGAGTTCTACTGTTAAGTCTCAGTAGGTAACGAACAGCTCTTTTTTGTAGTATAAAAATTCGATCAAATTGAGTCGCACAACATGTACCCCAGAATGGAATAGCATATCTGAGGTGCGACTCAACAAGAGCAAAATAAACAGTTCTAGAGGTAGAAAAGCTAAGCTCCTCGGAAACAGATCTTAACGCAAAGCAAGCAGAACCCAACTTCCTTGATAAAGCGTCGATATGTGGATCCCATTTTAAAGAATCATCTACAAGAAGCCCTAGAAATTTTACAGAGTTTACGACATCAATAGTGGTGCCATTAAGGTCAAAAGGTTGCAGCGTGTTTTTATAAGACAAGACTTTCGTTTTAGAGATGTTCAAACATAGGAGATTAGAATCGCACCAGGATTTAATGGTGATTAGGTCATTAGATACAATCCTATGTAGGTCCGTGACATCTGGGTGGCTCCACGTAAAGCTGGTATCGTCCGCAAAGAGACATATTTTTCCACTAATGTTTAAATTAGCCATGTCGTTTATGAACAGAAGAAACAAGATGGGGCCTAGTACCGAGCCTTGAGGCACTCCATATTCCATTGGCCTACAAGAAGACATCCTGTTGTCAACTTTCACAACTTGATTTCTGTTGCTAAGATATGACTTAAACCAATCGAGAGGAGCCCCTCTAAATCCATAGTACTGCAGCTTGTTAGTTAATATATTATGATTCACACAATCGAAAGCTTTGGAAAAATCACAGAAAATTGTTGCCGTAGCGTGATGGTTGTTTAGGCTGGAGTAAACTCTATTAAGAAGGGAAAACATGGCATCGCTTGTGCATTTGTTACTTAAAAATCCGAATTGATGTTTTGTAAGTATTTCATATCTAGACAGAAATGATAAAAGCCTTTTTTTAACCAGTCTTTCGATGATCTTAGATAGCGTAGGGAGAAGTGCAATTGGGCGATAGTTCGAAGCTTCTTCTGAAACACCTCCTTTGTGAAGAGGTATGATTATTGCAGTTTTAAGGCAGCTTGGAAAAGTACCATTTTGGAAAGACATATTTATCAAAGCAGTCAGATGCTCTAGAGTGCACTCCGGCAGACTTGAATACATTCTTAAAGTAAGCCCATCAATTCCCGAGGAAGATTTATTTTTGATATCATTAATTGTACTGCGAAGTTCTGATAAAACTACTGGTGAAAAGAAGAAACTGTGCAGGTTTACCCTATGATTAGAGAGATATGAAATTGGGTCATTAGATTGAGATACGGATTTAGTCAAATCTTTGGCTACATTTACAAAATAATTGTTTAGGTCCTCAGGAGATGTAAGGATAGTGTTGGATAAAGGAGTTTTGTTTCTTAAATCATTTACGATAGACCAGGTTTCTTTAGCTACATTTTTGGCGTTAGAAAGTCTATTATTGCAAACGAAGAGATATTTGATAAATTACAAGTCATGCAACTAAATTGACATAAATATAAAAAAATTAATTTAATGTTAAGGAAATTAGAGTGGTTAAATGTTCGTAATTTAATTTTTTTATTTATAAAGTAAAACTTAATTTATTGCCCGAAAATCTACAACAATTATAAATGAACACTGTGAAGAACACAATTATCAAACAAGACAAAACAAAGACTGTAAATTATGTTTTTAAAGGGGTTGCTTATAAGTCAAATTTATCATAAAAGGTCGATTCAATATAATAAACTACCATTTATTATAAAGTCTCAGAAATCTTATAAACATTTTAAAAATAACTTAATAGATTATTTATTTCAGAACCAGTTTTAAAAGCTGATAAAGTATGGCTACTGAAGCTAGTTTAGAGTAGTCTATAATATTTAGAATTTTAGCCTTCATTAATTTAAATTGTAGCATTTATGCTAAATAAAGAAATGAACTAACTAACTACAAGAGAAGTATGCTAATATTAAACAGAAAGAGAAGTAACTGGAAAATATTTTCAAGTTCGAAAAATGGCTGCTAGAGGGCGTAACAGCAACTCAAAAATGGAAATGCCGATTTTTTCTTGCACTTTTCTAATTAAGGTTTTTCGAAAACATAAACATTGTATTCTACAAGCAATTATGCAACTTTTTCCTACTTATATTTTTTTGTCATAATTTAATTTAAGATTATAAAGGGTATCGAATACTAAAATAAAAAAGCCAGATCCGTATTTAAATCAAAAAAGTTATTGATGATCGCCCGAATCCGAAATGTCGGATTAAATAACTAACCTCACCAATTTCTAAAGGAAAAAAATTACAATGATGGAGTGAAAATTATTAAAACTAAGCCCACAATTATAGTAAAACTATAAATGTAATTTTTTGTTTTTTTTATAATTGTAGGATAAAATGAAAATAATTATTATAACAATTAAAACATTTCAGGCATTTCAATTTCAATTGTCTTGCCAAACGTAAACCTGGCAATAATATTCGAGAAGATAAATTATCTCCCCATGGTAGTACATACTGCAAAAATTTTGGGCGTGACGTCACCCGGTGACAAATATTGTCGTGTCGGTATGAAAGTGCACGATACAAAATGTTTCTAGTGCATCGCGTTAACGACCCATTTCAAACTGACCATATCTGCTTACTTGGAGATTTTTATCAATTTTCCTTTAAACAATAGGACGTCTGGGTTTTGTTGCGACTAAATAAGGCAACTGTAATCGTCGGATGCGTCTATATACCACCAAATACTAGCGCCCAGTCATATGTGAACTTTATAAGTCATTTAGAGAACTTACGGGGCAAGCATATAAACGCTAAGGTTATGATTTTGGGTGACTTCAATATGCCAACCGTGAGCTGGCGAAGTGATGCAGGTACTCTTGTTCCAAACGATCTATCATCACCCGTGGCCGATTGCTTGGTAACGGGAGTGTTTATCAATGAACTGCAACAGGTCAACGATTTGCCTAACTAGTTTAACCGATATTTGGATCTGGTGTTCTGCGACGAATTTTCGGATATAACAGTAAATTTAGCTCAGATGCCTCTTATTAAGACAGTACCACACCATATCTCAATTGAAATCCAATTCTCCCTGTTAACTATGCCTGTCTTGGAGAATGACAGTGAGGTTGTCTATAATTTCAGTAAAGCAAAATACCAAGACCTTAACAATTACTTTTCTGAGGTCGACTGGAAATGCTTGGAGGCCCGTGTCGACGTTGACAGTAAAGTTGACCAATTTTATCGGATTTTACTTGGGGGAATTGATAGATTTGTTCCTAAAAGATGGAATTGGAGGAATAAATATCCTGCATGGTGTATAGAGAAGACTAGACGAACTCTGAAAAAGAAAAATAAGGCGTATCAAAAATACAAGTCTTCAAGAAGTCCAGAAGACTACGCACAATACTTTGGACTTCGGAAAGAGTCAAAGTATTTGATTGAGCTAAGCTACCTCCTCTATGTGTCCAATACTGAGTTGATGGTTCCTAAAAATATTAAATATTTCTGGTCTTTTGTAAAGTCTCTAAAAAAAGATCACGGGATCCCCAAAATAATGGAATTCAACAACGAGACAAAAACAACACCACAAGAAATAGCCGATGCTTTTGCACATCATTTTGAATCCTGCTATGACGACTACTCGGGTCAGCCGATAGGTGTTTGGCCTTCACGGGAGGCTGCTGTGCTCGTTGATCACCATTTTACATCTGAAGAAGTTTTTAAGAGGTTGAGTGCCCTGGATGTGACTAAAAGCACTGGGTCGGATGGAATACCGCCAGAATTTTTGAAGAGTTGCTGCACATCATTGGTTACTCCTTTGAGCATGGTTTTTCAGCCCTCATTCGATCAGGGAAAATTTCCAGCCCTGTGGAAGCATTCTTAGGTGGTTCCTATTTTTAAGTCTGGGTCCAAAAAGGAAATTCAGAATTATCGTGGAATTTCATTGTTACCAACCATGTCCAAGATTTTCGAATCCATCATAACAGAAGAACTTTTTGAGACTTTTAAGCATCGCCTATCCCCAAAACCAACCTGGGTGTCTTTCAGGAATAATTAGTAACGAACATCGAGGGAGGTTCACAAGTGGATGTGGTCTATACCGATCTTCCAAAAGCGTTTGATCGGGTATCATACATTCAGTGGATAGACTCATACCTCAGGAAGCCCAAACAGCGTGTAAGACTTGGCAGTGTAGCATCCCGGAAGGTAAACGTGACGTCGGGAGTGCCCCAGGGATCCCATTTAGGGCCAGTATTGTTTTTACTGTTTATAAATGACATTACTTCTGTCTTTGAGAAGTGTGAGTATCTTTTATATGCCGACGACGTAAAGTTGTTTTACGCTGTGAGAAGCTTTGAGGACTGTGTGGCTGTCCAGAATGACCTCAATAATTTAGCTAAATGGTGGTACTTAATTTTTTTACAAATTAATGTGTCTAAGAAAGAGAAAGTTGAGAAAAATAATTGTTTTACAAAAAAATCAGAAATCGCTGATTTAATTTAAAAAAAGAACTTAATTTTTTTTATTTTCTTTCAAACGAAATACAAAAAAAAATCAAGACATGATTGGGAATTCGGTTGAAAATCTGTTGAAAGCAGAGGCTACAAACTGCAGTTTCAGGTCAACTGAACATACAGAAGTTCTTAAGGCTATTGAAATGTTAATTGTTTAGTTAGGTTAGGTGCCATTTTCTTTAAAGCCCTGTAACTTCTTTATTTGTATTTTGTTTCAAAATCTATATTATCACTTTTTATAGCCATTTTTTTGTGTAGAAAACGGTTATTGCATTAGATTTTAATTACGACGTTTCGGTTATCTTTCACCATCACCGACTTTATTTTTTTTATGGACGCCATATTGGATTTTTGTCTCTTTAAAATAAGTAAGAAAAATCCTATTCATTGATGTATAACAAGTTTACATTTCCAAAAGAAAAACCCTCAAAATATTAAACAATCGATTTTATTCTAGTAGGCTTTGGATCGCCAAGGTCACAATATTTTTTTGTAATGTTTAATAAATATTTAATGAATGAATTTAATCAATCACAAGAAATACGAAAAAATAACAATAAGCTTTAACTAGAAACATACACATGTACACTGTGTCCCAGATTGCTTGTAATCACAGGGTTTCTCGGTAACCAGCAGAGATAGAACTTTGCGGTTTTCGCGACTCTGTCAATTTTTCGAGAAACTTTCAATGCCGCAAACAGAATTGTGCCAAATTGTTTCGTTCCCGAGATACAGAGTGAAATAGAAATTTTGCGCTTTTGGGGGTGGTATCATATTTCGGACACCCTGTCAGATAAAGAAAAGGTAAAAACTGCTATGGATAGATATTTTTACGTAGACTCCAGTGCTGTAGTCGAAATTTTTTTTAGACAAACCTTTTTGAGATATAGCCCAAACTTAGTATTTTTTAAATGGGACACCCTGTATTTTTTGGTTCCAAAAAATTTGCCTTTTTTTTCTCTTTAAAATGATGTATCACACTATGCACTTTTGACGTAAACTAACCCTTATAAACGCAATATCAAAAGAAAAACGTAAGTTGGCCATGGAAATATAGCATGGAAACAAAAATCAAAACTATTTGTTTCTTACATATATCAAATATTGCCGTGTTTATCCTCTTATCATACGAGTTAGCAATAATTCTAACAGGTAAATTAATAGATATTAAGCAGAAATGAGTAATTTTGAAAATAGTCATAAGTATAATATGATGGTTTGTTTTATTGAATGTCATGAAAACAGTGATCAAGCATCTGATTTATATTTTAACAGGTAAGCACCAAGCGCTTAAATTATTATGAACCTCCTTTCTGAAAATTTTTTTTTCAATTCCACTTTGAGTTATGGACTATTTCCAAAAGCTTTTTTTATATCGTAGATATCCAGAAAGGCCTCAGCCACACAAGGCAATTTTTCGCCGAATTAAATAAAATTTAATTAATGATGGATCATTTTCAAAGCACAGGGCTAAAACATATAATAAACGAAATCACGAGAACAATGAGATTGTTGTATTAGCAAGTGTTCAGGCCAATCACGCGAATTCATGTAGGCATATTCAGGAAACAGTGGGGGTGTCAAAATCACAAACGCAAAGGATATTAAGAAAACATAAATATAAGCCTTATAAAGTAAATGTAGTACAACAATTGCATCCTGGAGATGCAGGAAGGCGTCTAAATTTTTGTAACTGGTATCTTCAAAAAACCCAAAATGACCCTGACTTCGGTAGCAAGGTTATATGGTCCGACGAAGCCTATATAAGTTGTAGTGGTATTTTTAACAGGCATAATAGGCACTGGTATACGGAAAACCAATTTTTAACAAGAGAACTCAGCAGCAAGGAAGGTTTGGGTTTAGCGTCGCTTGCTTTATATGGGGAACAAAGATTACATTCCATATTTACAATAATAATTTAACAGCAGATAGATATCTAGCAATTTTAAATCAAATACTACCGGATTTATTGGATAACTTGCCGCTAGCAAATCTGCACAATATTTACTTTCAGCCGGACGGTGCTCCTGCGCACAATGCGCAAATTATAAGGCCATTTCTATTTGAAAATTTTCACGATCGTTGGATTGGTACAAATGGACCAGTAAGGTGGCCTGCTAAGTCGCCAGACCTCTCAATATTAGATTGTTTCGTTTGGTCTTACTTAAAAAACAAAATTTACCTGAATCCAGTCAATACGACGGAGCAGCTGCAAAATGCAACCATTCAGGCATTTAGATCATTGGAAGATAGACCTATAATAATGATGAATGCTCTAAGAAGAATTCGCACTGTGTGCCAATTATGTGTTCGTGAGGGGGGCGGCCATTTTGAACAGTTTTTCTAGTTATGTAGAATTTGTTTAGTATTGTGATTAAGTTTATCAAGATTATTAAGTTTATTTATTTCATAGTAAAAAAATGGTTATTAATTTTTTATGTTGTTTAATTTTGCTTCTGGACACTTTTAATATCTACCCATATTTCCATGGCCAACTTACGTTTTTCTTTTAATATAGCGTTTATAAGCTTTAGTTTACGTCAAAAGTGCATAGTGTGATACATCATTTTAAAGAGAAAAAAAAAGACGAATTTTTTTGGAATAAAAAAATACAGGGTGTCCCAAGTTTGGGCTATATCTCAAAAACGGATTATCTAAAAATTTGTGCGACTACAACACTGGATTCTACGTAAAAATATCTATCCATAGCAGTTTTTACCTTTTCTCTATCTGATAGGGTGTCCGAAATATGATACCACCCCCAAAAGCGCAAAATCTCTATTTCACCCTGTATCTCGGGAACGAAACGATGTGGCACAATTCTGTTTGCGGCATTCAAAGTTTCTCGAAAAAGTGACACAAGGTCGCGAAAACCGCAAAGTTATATCTCTGCTGGTTTCCGAGAAACCCTGTGATTACAAGCAATCTGAGACACAGTGTACACAAAAGAATGCAATATTTGGTATATTAATCAAAATGCTGTCCATTTTTAGCAACCCAAGCACGACATTTTTTTAAAACACAATTTGTCGCTTGTCTTCTAAGTGTGATTCTGTTAATATTAACAAACAATTCTTGAGCTCTCTCTTCGAGTACGGCCAATGTTCAAATTCAAAACCTTCATCAGCCATCCTGCTGAAACCAAACATTATGAAATTCGTATTGTGCTGCATCTCTAATTGCTGCTAGAATTTGCTTTTCTAGCATTTCTAAATGTCTTTCACCAGTTGAAGTATGCTGGTAAAAAAATGAACCTATAAGTCTATTATCTGAAAATACAAAATTATGTAAAAAGCAGCTAATATGAAAAACTATTTTACTGCAAATGCCACACCAAACGTTCATCCCAAATCGAGTTTGCAACCTACGTTGTGCCAACAATCTAGGATTCTCTGTTGCCCAATGGGGACGATTGTGTTTGTTAAAGATTCCACAGTTACTAAAATATGTGTCGTCAGTCCATATAATGGCACTGCTAAAATTTACATTTTCCTGGCAATGGTCGGCTTGTATGGGTGGTACTTACTTTTCTTTAAAAGTGTTGTCCTAGGAATGTCTAGCTCTGTACTGCATATTCTTGTCGATGATGTTAAGTTTTCGTTAAAGTAATTTGTAACTTGATTGTTATACTTTTTAGGTCTCGACTGTTAGAAACTTCCACGCGTTCTTAAATGAATCACAAGTTTAAAAAAATACCTTTGGTTTGGTTGTTGCCTCTCTGGGTAAGTATCAGCGTAATTATTTAAGGCTTATTTAACACCAATTCTATTGTTTTTAATATAACACTCCAGCATATCAAATTTCTCTTCGTTGGTATAACGCAAAGCCATTTTTAAGAATTTAAAATAAACGATAACTAACAAACTTTGAAACGTCAAAAAAATCGATAAGTCCGAAACAAAAAAATTATATTGTTACCATGGCGATACAAAGCCTGCCAGAATAAAATCGATTTTTGGACATATTGATGGTTTTTCTTTAGGAAATGTAAACTTGCTATACATCAATGAATAGGATTTTTCCTTGCTTATTTTAAAGAGACAAAAATCCAATATGGCGTCCATAAGAAAAAATAAAGTTGGTAATGGTGAAGGATAACCGAAACGTCGTAATTAAAATCTAATGCAATAACCGTTTTCTACACAAAATGAAACAAAATACAAATAAAGAAGTTAAAGGGCTTTACAGAAAATGACACTTTTTAGTTTTTTCAAAATATCTCGAAAACCAAAAAACTTAAAAGCAAATTACCGATAAAATTCTGTAAAATTTTGCCCTTTTAATCATTTTTGTATCTCATAGTTTCTGAGATCCCAATACATGCATCACCAAAATGGCCCATACTGTATGTTCTAGAAAGTGATTATACTTCCGGTCATCCCCACACTGCTGAATACCTGATAGATATGGTCACTGTTTTAATAAAAAAGTGTTAAGATGGTTATAATGCTACATACAGATGCCACATAATTAAAACAAAACGAAATAAATATTTTGCGTTGTTAAGTACTTAAAAGTATATTTCAAAACTTATTCGGACTTTGATCTGCAGACCTATATTAAAAAACATTTAATGGATTCCAACCCTGGTTGCCAGGTAGTAATAAAAATAGGTTGCACTATATAAATGAGGTTATTAACAAAGAGATATAATAAAAATATTTTTACTGAAACACCTGGCAACCATATACAAAATCCTAATTGAGTATTTATTGCGCTATGGGAAACGCAAAAAGGAAGGATGTTATTTTGTGGGGTGTACTTTAACACATGTCTAATTTTAACCCACCCTTGGACAATGGGCACAGTTTTCTCGACTCTCCGCACCCAGGTCCTCCGCCTGGCCCTCTTAACACGTCCACCCTGTTCTTCGTCCACCGGCACCAATCTCAGCCGTTTGAGCGGTCTTCCCCGCCTGCTTCCCATATTCTTTCTGCGGGGCGGGACGTACAAAGGATCTTCCCTGTCCTGCCTCGACGAAACCTTCTGTAGCACCTCTTCGCTGGACCTACGGGGCGGTGGGGGACGCTTTTTGGCGAGATCACCTATATAGAACGAAAACAATTAAGAAATCATGGTACTTAGGATTAGACCGTGTCAAAATGGAATCACTTTCTGACGTTTCGCCTTCGATTACATGACACATCTTCAAGCATATTTACTTCACGAGTTCGGAACACTGAATGAATTCGGAGAGACCCAGGCCGGCTATTTATAATCGACCTGTGTTCACCGAAACGCGATTCGGTGTAACGATCGGTTTCCACGTATGATGTAGACTGAAGCCCATATCTCTATTAAAATTGTTAGGATGCTTATAAATTTCAATAGTCTCTAATTTTGCGTTTATAGACTCCCAAAACCGATGCAAGAACTTTGGTTTCACTTACATTTATAACATGACCAGTAGAATGTTGGTAGATACAGTAGATTGTACAATTTGTTTCTTCTTAACTCAGCATTCATGTTTCTTAAGTCTAGTAAATATGGATTGGTACGGTTTCTCCAATATAGACATCACCACATGAAAAAGGAATTGCATATACTCTTTCGTTTGGAAAGGAGTAATGTCCTTGGCGATCGCAAACATTGTCCAATTTTCATGTGTGTGTTGAAGATTATATCTATGTTCGACCGGCGAAGTAACCTTGCAACTTTGTTTGTGGTTCCCAGTATAAATGGAAGAACTACATTTCCTATCGGTAATTCCTTATTAATATCGTTTCATAGAGTACGATTAATATATTTTCTCATTGATCATCTAATATTATCAGTGCAATATCCATTCCCTCTTAAAGCTTGAGTCAGTTTCTTTGTTTCCGATTGTAAAGAATTTTGGTCACAATCGCGAGGGCTCTGTAAACCAACAAATTAATAACTGATTACTTTTGTGCTGGATGATGATGGGAATTTGCATTTAAATACCGGTTTGTATGCGTTGGTTTTCTATATACAGAGTGTCCTAAGAAACCATCTCCTTTCCTTTGTACAAGAACATCTAGAAAGGGAATCGTGCCTTCTGATTCAATTTCCATTGTAAATTTTATATTAACATGTTGTTGTTTCAGATGATCAAGAAACCCATGCGGCTATATTACAAAATTGTCGTTTACATATCTGAATTAGAATTTTGGCTTTATTGGATGAAGATATTGGCTACCACTGGGGTCATCGGAGATACCATGGCTGCTCCTGAGATTTGTTCATAAAAAGTTCCTTGAGAAACAAAATATGTTGATATGAGACATAAGACTGATATTATGAAAATTAAATCATTTATATTTATATAGCGATTCTACATCGAATCTAACTAAGATATCTTTGGGATTTAATTGGATTGATTTAAGTTTTTCTACAAAATGCGTAGAGTTTCTAAAATATGAATGAGTTTTTCCTGTAAAATTATTAAGAATATTTGAAAGATATTTACCAATTTTGTAAGTAGGAGATCCTATTGCACTGACGATAGGTCGAAGGGATACATTAACTTTGTGTATTTTAGGTAGTCTGTAGAACCGCGGGATGCTTGAGCTGCTTGGACTTAACATCTTTTTCTCCTCTGCTGGTAGGTTGGATGCGTTTATAAAGTTGGTTATCCGTCTTTCAATTTTGTTGATCGGGTCTGCTTGGATCAATCTGTAGATGTTCTCGTCCAAAAGTAGTTGTATTTTCTTCACGTAATCTGTTTTGTCCATGACGGCAGTGTCATTTCCCTTGTTCTCTGGAAGGACCAAAATGTCTGTATTGTTGTTTAATGTTTTTATCGCCGTTCTTTCCGCAGCTGATAGATTCGACTTAGGCGGGTTAGCATTTTTGATGATCTTCACTGTTTCATACCTTATTGCGTCAGCTTCTTCTGCTGGAAGTCTTCTAATTGTCGCTTCAACGGATGACACTGTCTTCTACGAATACGTCCTTTGGTGTAATGGCAAAGTTTTACCTTTAGAGAGGACGGATTTTTCTGCTTCAGTAAGGATTTTGGAAGAAAAACTTCATATGAATTAATTATCATGGAACGTTTTGAGGAGGAAGCCTTAAGAGTCGTCCCCACTAAAACCAAAATCATGGTTCAGATATGTAGACGACACTTTTGTAATATGGCCTCATGGTCCAGAAAGCCTCCCTGGGTTTCTTGATCATCTGAATCAACAACATGCTAATATAAAATTTACAATAGAAATTGATTTAGAAGGCACGATTCCGTTTCTAGGTGTTCTTGTACAAAGAAAAGGGGATGGTTCCTTAGGGCACTCTGTATACAGAAAACCAACGCATACGAAAATGGTCTAGCTTGTGATTTGACCAGAAATTCTCCACAAATATAACAAAATTTATCAGGAGACATTTTGCAACTTCAGCGCGTTTGACTCGACATTCTCGTCTTCACATACACTTGCTTATCGATACACAGGGAACCACTCAATTCGAAACTCAACAGAAGAGTGATGTTTGACGTTTATTTTATGTCTAATGTTGTAAACAACCCAGTCTAGGTAATTTTTCCGTTGTAAAATGGACCCATTTTAGCCGCCCCACAATAAAATTGTTTACCTGCCAATATAAAAGGTTCTAACTAAGCTATTAAAAAATAGTACGTATTAGGGCTTTCCGAATTTTTTTTCTATGATTGGGAGGGTATTTCCATTGTGAAAATAATGAGCTGGCCTGTGTTAGAAAAATCTTGTCGGCCAGTGTTATCGTTATAAACTTTTCAGAAGTAAATAGATTTATTTGTTTATAGGTTTAATAGAAAAACAATACAAGTTCACAAGGAAATAAGTACATTAACTTAATTAACCCTTGTTTGTTAGTTAAGTGGCCCTTCTTCAAAACAGAAAATAAATTAAAAAGAATATGTTTTCTAACTCTTTACAGGGGTCGGAATCACTAATAATAAATTACTTTCCGCCTCACCGACCTAAATCTACCCGAGTACATTCAGTGTTCGGATCTCGTGAAGTGAAGATCCCTGAAGATGCCTCGTGCAATCGAAGGCGAAACGTCAGAACGTGATTCCATTTTAATGCAGTCTAAACCCAAAAGCCATGATTGACTACCTTATCTCAAACCTAGAGTGTTAACTTATCATAGAATCCAGAGGCTTTTACCTGACATAGGTGCTCCGTCTTGTCCCTCCAACTCCTTTGTGTACTGTTTGCTTTCGTTTACCAATTTTGTCAGGTCCGTAAATGAGACGTTCTTGATGTGAACATACTCAGGTTGGTCGAATTCCTCCTCAACTACAATGAGTATCAACAAGAAAAAGACAACGTCATTCAAAAAAATTTAAAAAGTTATGATAAGGATGTTTAAGTCATTTTGTTCTAAGTTTAACTGTTTGAATGTACCGAGTGTCCCATTTTGGGTACTTTTGTGCGGTATCTTCCGTTATTTTTATAGATAGAAAGTTGCGGTTGTGTACTTCTTTTTACAGGCCTAAATTGAAAATGTGGCATTTTCAGGCACCCCTCGTATCTCAACTATCAGATAACTTATCGAAAATGCGAAAACTCTTTCTTATATAACTTTTCCCGTAGAACTTAATTCCGCCTTCGGAATACAAGGTCAGGTCAAAAAGTTTTCGGACCCTACTTTATTTTTTTAAACGGAACACACTGTATATTTATAGACTATAAAATTTGTCTTTTTTTACATTTTCAAAAATATATAATAGTATGCACTTTTTCTCAGAAACACGCAAATAAATCAAAATACAAGAGTTCTAACCACACTACACCACAACTTGTTACGTTCTGGACGCGCGTTTCGCTAACCAAGTTAGCATCATCAGCAGATGATATAAACTAAAGTAACTTAACCTAACCCAGACTATTTATAGGTAAATGTGGTCGCACTTGGTTGCACCCGACTGCACCGTTGTCAAGGAAACAATAGAGGGGACTATAGGGAATAGGCTCTCCGTCTTTATTTAGTGCTTTCTTACCACATTTAACTTTTTCTATACTCTCAAATGCATCCAATAATCTATTATTAGATACATTTTTAATCAACTTAAGATTATTTATTCCTATTTGGTGATTGTTTTCTAAAGCATGTTGGGCAACGCTTGACTTTTCTGTTCTTCCGTATCTTAAATGTGTCATGTGTTCTTTAAAACGAATGTTTATGGAGCGTTTAGTTTGCCCAACATAGTTTAGATCGCAGTCATTACAGCTAATTTCATAGATGCCACTCCTCTCCTTCAAGTCGACTTTGGGGGAGGTTTCCAAGGAGATTTTTCAAACTGTTCTCCGTCTTGTAGGCTATGCTAAATACAGACAGAGGGCCTATTTCCTATCGTCCCCTCTATTGTTTACTTGATAACGGTGCAGTCGGGCAGTCTCGGTTAGGTTAAGTTACTTTAGTTTATATCATCTGCTGATGATGCTAACTTGGTTAGCGAAACGCGCGTCCAGAACGTAACAAGTTGTGGTGTAGTGTGGTTAGAACTCTTGTATTTTGATCTATCGTCCACCACAGGTACCAGTGTTAGGACGCAAATAAATGGCAATTTTCTGAAATTAAATGCATAATTTAATAGCAGGCTCTGAATAAAAATAATAAACAATTGAAAGTTACATATTGCTAACGAAGAATTGGATATCTTGCATATAGGCATCTTATATAAAAATACCTATAGAGTTCTTTAATAACAGTGAATTTGTACCAACAGTTTTATATATAAAGTAACAATGCATGGCGTGTGAAAGTAGCGTCCCTCAATTTAAATTCAATATGGTGTTTAGCGAGTTAGGGACCTAATTCAAACCTCAGTTTTTTAAAAATTGGCCGACGTTTCGACGATTTATTTGTCGTCTTCTTCAAGGCTGAAAGAGATCATTTTTTTTGCTACAGTATGGCGGCTCATAGGATACAAACAAAAATTAATAAAATATAACAAGACTAACAAACAACACTAACTGAAAAAACGATGTTTGATTTAGTCTTAGGAAAAATAATTATTCGATACTGAAGAGTTATTATATTTATTTGTAAATACATTTTTTCTTAAATATAAAACATATACATATGGAAAACAAATAAATTCGAACAAAAAGGTAACCACAACAACATAAAAAGACAAATTAAATAACAATAATAAAAGGAAATCTAGGGTTCATAAGTATTGTTATTTGTGACATTTCACTTACCTAATTCCTTAGAATTAGAGGCTCACGTAAACAATACAACTAATATAATTAGACTTCTCCATAGAACACAAATGATGGTTACCATTAGAGTTCATTAAAACACAAGGTGGCAAACAAGTAAAAGAACAAAGAATATTTAGCAGGTCTCGGAGCTTTAAAACACTTAAAAAGGATTATTCAGAAAAACAA
Organism: Kuschelorhynchus macadamiae; assembly: GCA_030620095.1. NCBI lineage: Eukaryota > Metazoa > Arthropoda > Insecta > Coleoptera > Curculionidae > Kuschelorhynchus > Kuschelorhynchus macadamiae. Next base: position 68,596 of record JAUTXW010000646.1, read on the forward strand.
AAAAAATGCAAATAAACAACTCCGGAACCCACTGCAGCAAAACGACGACTAATGGTTTGGTTTATAAATTAATATTTCTTATCAGTCGGTACAAATAAAAAAGGGGCAATCATTATGGCAATGGTTTGTTTACTGGGGCATGTCAAGAAGTACTTTCTCTATAGCGATTCAAAATATGAAATCATGGTTATTGGGATTAGACCGTGTCAAATTGGAATTACTATCCGACGTTTCGCCTTCGATTGCACGAGGCATCTTCAGGGATCTTTACTCCACGAGATCTGAACACTGAAGAACTCGAAGAGATTCAGGCGGGCTTTTATACCCGACTTGTGCTCGCCGAACCGTGACCCTGTGTTAAGATCGGTTTCCACGTGTGATGTAGACCGTAAATCGTATCTCTATTGAAATTTTTTGTATGTTTAAATATTTCAATAGATTCTCAAACTTTTCGTTTATAAAAACCTGGAACCGATGCTAGAACCTTGGTTTCCTTTACATTTATGAAACGGCCGGTGTTATGTTGGTGTTCAGCTACAGCAGATTGAACAATTTGTTTCTTTTTAATACATCGTTCATGTTCCTTAAGTCTAGTTGATATTAAGCGTCCTGTTTCTCCCACATACACTTCACACAGGTGCAAGGAATTTTATATACTACTCCTGTTTGGAAAGGTACAAGATCTTTCGGGGATCGCAAGCATCGTCCAATCTTCTTATGTGTATTGAAGATTGTACGTATGTTAAACCACCGAAGTAATCGTCCTATTTTGTCTGTAGTGCCATGTATGTAGGAAAGAACCACACTACCTAATGGTAGCTCTTTACCATTCTCCTTTGGCGGAGTTGGTTTGCTATATCTTTTAATTGAACGCGTAATATCTTCAGTGCAATAGCCATTCCCTCTGAGAGCTTCGGTCAGTTTCGATGTTTCCGATGTTAAAGAATCTTGATCAGAAATTGAAATAGCTCTGAATACTAGTGAGTTAATAACCGATTTCTTTTGTGCTGGATGGTGATGAGAATTTGCATTTAAGTATCTATTTGTATGCGTCGGTTTTCTATACAGAGAATATGTGGAAAAGGTTACTCAACTTTTGGACAACAAGACCTATAAGGTTATGAAGGCAGACCCCACAAGTAGAATAGAAAGACGCATTACCAATTTGATCAACACATCCAGTCTACCACTAGCGGAGAAAAAAACATTAAAACCAAGCAGTTCCAAGATTCCCAGGTTGTACGGTCTCCCGAAGATACACAAGGACAACGTACCACTTCGACCGATCGTCAGTGCAATAGACTCGCCCGCATACAAACTAGGTAAATATCTTTCAAATTTTCTTAATCCATTTACTGGAAAAACAGATTCCTTTATTAAAAACTCTGCACATTTCGTGGAAAAACTTACCACAATTCCGTTGGATCCCGAAGATATTTTGGTAATTTTCGATGTAGAATCACTTTACACGAATATTCCTGTCAACGACTCAATTTCCATTATATCAGACATACTGGATAATAATAATAATCTTGATAAGAACTTAATAGACCTAGTGGAAGTTTGTCTTACATCTACTTATTTCATTTTTCAAGGAACTCCTCTATCACCTGTGGTAGCGAATATCTTTATGGAAGCCTTTGAGGATATTGTTCTAACATCCGCTCCACTAAAACCGAAGCACTGGTTTAGATATGTAGATGATACTTTTGTTGTTTGGCCTTATGGACAGGATGATCTTCTCATATTTCTAGACCACGTTTATCAGCAACATCATAATATTAAATTCACGATGGAAATTGAATCTAATGGAACAATTCCCTTTCTAGATATATGTGTTCAAAGGAAAGAAAATGGGACATTTGGACATTCTGTGTATAGAAAACCGACGCACACAAATAGATACTTAAATGCAAATTCTCATCACCATCCAGCACAAAAGAAATCGGTTATTAACTCACTAGTAGTCAGAGCTATTTCAATTTCTGATCAAGATTCTTTAACAACGGAAACATCGAAACTGACCGAAGCTCTCAGAGGGAATATCTATTGCACTGAAGATATTACGCGTTCCATTAAAAGATATAGTAAACCAACTCCGCTAAAGGAGAATGGTAAAGAGCCACCATTAGGTAGTGTGGTTCTTCCCTACATACATGGCACTACAGACAAAATAGGACGATTACTTCGGCGGTCCAACATACGTACAATCTTCAATACACATACAAAGATTGGACGATGCTTGCGATCCCCGAAAGATCTTGTACCTTTCCAAACAGGAGGAACATGAACGATGTATTAAAAAGAAACAAATTGTTCAATCCGCTGCAGCTGAACACCAGCATAACACTGGCCGTTTCATAAATGTAAAGGAAACCAAAATTGTAGCATCGGTTCCAGGTTTTTATAGACGAAAAGTTAGAGAATCTATTGAAATATTTAAACATACAAAAAATTTCAATAGAGATACGGTTTACGGTCTACATCACACGTGGAAACCGATCTTAACACAGGGTCACGGTTCGGCGAGCACAAGTCGGGTATAAAAGCCCGCCTGAATCTCTTCGAGCTCATTCAGTGTTCAGATCTCGTGCAGTAAAGATCCCTGAAGATGCCTCGTGCAATCTAAGGCGAAACGTCGGATAGTAATTCCAATTTGACACGGTCTAATCCCAATAACCATGATTTCATATTTTGAATCGCTATAGAGAAAGTACCTCTTGACATGCCTCAGTAAACAAACCATTGCCCTAATGATTGTCCCTTTTTTATTTATACCGACTGATAAGAAATATTAATTTATAAACCAAACCATTAGTCGTCGTTTTGCTGCAGTGGGTTCCGGAGTTGTTTATTTGCGTTTTTTGTTTTTCTGAATAATCCGTTTTGAATGTTTTAAAGCTCCGAGAGCTGCTAAATTTCCTTTGTTCTTTTACTTGTTTGCCACCTTGTGTTTTAATGTACTGTAGTGGTAACCATCATTTGTGTTCTATGGAGAAGTCTAATTATATTAGTTGTATTGTTTACGTGAGCCTCTAATTCTAAGGAATTAGGTAAGTGAAATGTCACAAATAACAATATATCGAACCCTCGGTTTCCTTTTAATATTGTTACTTAATTTGTCTTTTTATGTTGTTGTGGTTACCTTTTTGTTCGTATTTATTTATTTTCCTGTGTTATATATTTAAGAAAAAATATATTTAAAAGTAAAAAATAATAACTCTTCAGTATCGAATAATTATATTTCCTAAGACTAAAACAAACATCGTTTTTTCAGTTAGTGTTATTTGTTAGTGTTGTTATATTTTGCCTTGAAGAAGATGACAAATAAATCGTCGAAACGTCGGCCAATTTTTAAAAAACTCAGGTTTGATTTATGTCCCTAACCACTTTAACTAGTTTTAATTTGGCAAAATGGATAAAAAGAGATCTTCATGTCCGCCATTTAAGTTAATTTCATACTAAAAATGCTGTTAGCGAATGTCACTTAGCTGTAACGGTTAGGTAGAAAAATTAAATTGTCGTGTTAATGCATTTTGACTGTAAGTTTCCTGTGCACGAATGGACATTTTTCTAAACGGTAGAAAATATCGAATTAAAGTAAGACATCAAAAAGTTAGAGAACAGAACGAAGAGTCTAATTTTCTAATTGGAAATAGCCAGTGACTTAATAATAAAAAGTTCGAGGTGGGAGGGGGTCAATAAGTTAACGAGCCGGAAAAAGAAACATCCAGTAGGTTTTCGAAAATTTTTACAAATTTAAATAAATTTTCTCTAGAAATGTTCACGGTGTGTAAAAAATAAATGAAAAATATGAAAATTTTCGGATCTATGTTCATAAAACTTCTTTTTATTTTTTTTTGACAGTACTATACGCCCCTGAACTTTCAGAGTTATTTAGTGACACCCTGCATAACATTCGGTTAAACAAAAACTTTAGATATTCGATGATTTTGATAAAACTTTATGATTTAAAAACTATGTTGCTTATTTTATTTAATTCTACATACCTGGCTCTGGAATATTACCAATTAACTGAGACAGTCGGTCGTTGCCACGTCCCGTAAATCCGTCCATCAGTGACGTCTCACTGGCGCTCCTGGTCGTCTCACCGTCCCATTCGTCAGAATCGTTGGACAAGCTCTCGGACATGCATTCTAGAAATCGATTATACCTTTACAATACTAAACTATTTAGTCGAGGAATTCCATTTTTACCACGATTATTTGATTAAGCTGTAAATCATAGCTTTCCGAAGGAACACATGTTCAACTGTCAATAATAACAGTTATGTTAAAGTAGTAGGTAGCTGTAAAACCTGGTTGTAAAAAAATCACGATTTTCTTACAACCCAAAACTAGGTGTTTCGTTTTTTTTTGACGAGCAGTTATAGTTTATATTATGTTTTAGTAAAAATTGTTTAATATTAAAATTGATTCCTGAAGAAAATCCCCAAAACTCGGGAACCGTGACTTGTAAACCTATGTTATATCGTTGAAATCGTCTTTCGATGCTCTATTTAAATCCGTTATAAAATAGAGGGGGTTGCATTTAAAAATCTTGAGAAAACTGATGGTACGCAAAACGTGACAACACTGTAACATTTTTTTTCAATTTCAATATTTTTACCTACACGTCCAATAAAGCATAAAATTATGTTTTTTCCTGCACAAAAATGAAACAAAAAAGTTGATAAATACCAGAGATACAAGTTGAAAGTATGTCAAAAATTGAAGATGATCGTAAATATCTCCGAAACGGTGCCTCGTAGATCCATCTTATGATACATCGTTGAAATCGTCTCTAAGAGAGCTATTCAAATCCATAATAATATACAGGGTGTTCCATTTAAAATAACAAAGTTGACATCTGTCAACGCAAAATGACACACCCTATATATATAAAAATATAATATTTAAAAAATCTAGATAAACCTAAGAAACTTTTGTATAAATCTTTTTTCCCTATCTCGTACAGATTCTGAGATAAGGTAGTGGGTCATCTTATGTGGGCCACCCTGTACATAAAAAAAAGTTTTAACTAAAGATAAACAAAATCAATCCTTGGTGCTTCTAACTAATGCTGATCTTTAATTCTACATTTAAATACCTCAAAGCTGAACTTAAACAGATCTATTTTTCTAAAATTATCGTTATAGTTCCTCATAAGCCTATCAGTAAAGCACTGGTGCATCCCATAATTAGTTCGATGATACATATTTTGAAAGAGGTTCCTAGATCTTGTTCGCCTTTGAGGTATGCGAAAATATATTTTAGACAGTAGATGGCTGCAATCAATTGTACCATTTAGGAGCTTATGCAAAAAGCATGCAAAAGCATTATGCCTTCGTTTTTGTAGGCTTTCAATTCCAGCAAGTTGAATGCGTGTTGCATAAGTTAGGTCCCTGTATGGAAATCTTAACTTAAATAAAAGAAACTTAACGTATTTATTTTGGAGAATTTCCAATCGCTATATGTTACAGTTATAACTAGGACACAAAATAACACTGTTATACTCTAAAATACTTCGCACCAAACAATTATACAATGACTTAATGGCCCTAACATCACAGATCCTGAAACATGTGCGAACAAACCTAACATCCTAGAAGCTTTCATTAAAATTGTGTCAATGTGTTTATTAAAGCTAAGATCCCTATTAAAAGTAACACCCAAATCGTTAAAACTATGTACAGATTCCAAGACAGTATTTGTAATGGAATATGGATATTCCAATGGACATTTACACTTGGAAAAACGCATAATCTTACACTTAGATACTAGCGAGAAAAAAGAAAACATTGGAAATTGATGAAGGCAGTGATTTAAACATTTTACTAAAAGTGGAAGAAAAGCCCAATATTTCCATAAGAAAAATATCGGGAAGCCTGAAAGCTTCAAAAACAAAAAAAACTTCTAAAACTTAATTAATAATTTAGATAATAATATAATACATTTATTCTTACAAATGGAATTGTTCAACTGGTCCCCCGTTTTCTTCAATACATTTGATGTATGTTCTTCGTAATCGATCCAAAGCGGCAGTGATAGACTGGGAATATTCTTGATTTAGAATTTGAATTTCCGTTCTAATCAAGACTTTTAGGTGTTCTCTATTTTCGATGTTATTTGCGTTCACACGATCTTTTAGAGTTCCCCATAAAAATGCATCCATCGGCGTCAAGTCAGGACTGTTAGGTGGCCAGTTTATCGTACCATTTTTTCCAATCCATTCCGTGAACTGTTGGTTTAAATAGTCTTTAACCAATACGACACAATGAGGAGGAGCACCATCTTGTTGGAAGACGAGGTTTCTCAGTTGCTCCAATGGGAGCTCATCCATGTAGTTTTCTAATTCGTTCCGGAGAAAATTCATATAACCATTACCGTTTAAAGTATCTTCGAAAAAATGAGGGCCTATTATTTTATTGTTTAAAATAGCACACCACACATTAACAGTTTGACGTCCTTGAAATTGAAATTCCCTGTAGCAATGGGGATTTACTGTGGCCCACTGTCTGCTATTTTTTCGATTTATCATTCCACTAGTAGAAAACGATGACTCGTCGATCCAAAAAACATTTTTTAAATAATCTTCATTTTCATTAACTTTTTCCAACATTGCATGGCAAAATTCAACCCTTTTTTCTCGATGCCTGGGCGTTAATTTTGTGGTAGGCCTAATTTTGAATGCCTTGTATCCTGCATTGTTGAGAGTGGTTTGAATCCTCCCATAAGATGTATTTTTTGGATCAATAAGCTCTTCTCTCCCGATATTTTTCTTATGGAAATATTGGAATTTTCTTCCACTTTTAGTAAAATGTTTAAATCACTACCTTCATCAATTTCCATTGTTCTCTTCTTTCTCGTTAGGCTGGATGTTTGTTGAAATTTTTCATAAATTCGATGAAAGGTTTTTTTGTCCGGAATGTGCATCCGGGGGTTAATTACACGTAATTCTCTTTGAGCCAATTTAGCACTCTTATTTGCTTTGATAAAAGTTTCCAAAATTAATCGTTTTTCTCTTTCCGAATAGGGCATTTTACAATAAAAAGAACGTATAATGTTGCTAAATGTGTAACTGTCACTGTCAGTTATAAACAAACATTTTGTTTGTTGGTATCGATCTACTTCACAGCCACCTAAGCTAAATTATAAGCTTTAGAATAAATCGCAGATATTTCGAAAAGTATTGTATTTGGGTATAGGACATGTTATACAAAAAATATGCAGAATTTTCATAGGATTTAATTTAGCGTATAATATACAGGGTGTTCCATTTAAAAAAATATAACTTTAATCTGTGGGTGATTTCGGCAACACCCTGTATATATAAAAATGTATGCTGCAAATAGCTTATTGTTTTTTGTGAAACTTTTATATTTGACGTTTTTCTACCAAACGTCAAATAAAAAAGTTAGAGGGGGGGGACATTATAAATGATCACCGCGTACATCCGCAACTCTTCAGTTTAGGAAAGTGCGTAAATTCTTTTTTCAACAACTGATTTTTCCATAAATCCAGTTTAAACTCAAGTGCCTTTACAGTGTCAAGTAGGTTGTTGACGAGATTTTCTTTTCCTTGCAGTTTTATGTTCAAGTCTTTGAGGTGCAGCGTGATGTCCTTGAGAAATCCAAAGTCGCGCAGCTAGTCGAGGTCACTAAATTGAGGAACTAGTTTCCCTTTGGTTTCTATGAAGGATGCGATTTCCTTCTTGAGTTCAAAAACGCGTTTTAGCATTTTTCTTCTGCTCAGCCAATGAACATCAGAAAAATATGTCACATCAACACTGTAACCCTGGATTTTCTCAAAACCAAGGTACAAGATTGCTACGCTCTTATTTAATAATAATTATTATTACTGTTTTATTTTAAATTATTTCGATCACAAAAAGGTATCAAGATTACAGCTCGTGGTCAACAGAGCGTGCAATGTAGATGCCCTAGCTCAATTAACCCGGAGATTAGGGCGTGGGAAAACGTAAGAAGTCTTAAAGAAAGAAAAAGAGAGGAAAAAAAAAGAAATGAGCGCCACCAATTTATAACGACTTAAATTGGAAAGCCCCTTGATCTTCGCGGCACTTGCTTCCTCTTGATACTTTAAAAGAAAAAGAGTGAGCTAAATAAAACACACAAATGAAGTTAAGAAAAAAAACTATTTATCCGTTACTGTATAAAAGAAAAAAAATATATAAACAATAAGTATGTTATCAGTTACGGTATAAAGAAAAAAAGTAAACAATAAGTGTCACCAAATCCAGCAGCACCTGAAAGTTCTAAAGCGCTCCTAACTTCAAACTAGGCCCCTGACATGGGATTAGTCTCGAGTCTTGAAGTTAAGTCCGTGACTTGAAATTGTCTGTGACTTGCAGTTGCAATTAGCCCCTGACTGAAATTAGGACTGTGACTTACAGTTGGCCCCTGACTTGAAATTAGGACCGTGACTTACAGTTGGCCCCTGACTTGAAATTAATCGAAACGTTGGGTAAGAAAAATATAAGCACATTATTATAACTGACTCCAATAACTAGATTCAATTTATAATAAATAAATTTGCAACAAAATCGATTACTATAACAATTTCCCGTATAAAATAAATAGAAAATTTAGACTGACCTCGGCCAATTTAAATAGAAATGAGAATAAAATTTAAAAAAATAGCAAAATCTTAACAAAAGAAGGTATGTGTAGACCTGAAGAATAGCAAATATTTAAGCGAAACGTTGTGAGAATTACAAAAAATATAGATATAATAAGGCAGTAATAAGAAAAATCAAAAGGCACAAATATATTTAAATTATAATATAACCAGCTTAAAAAAGGGTTTTATTTAACTAATTATTTTCCAGCGGCAAATCAAAATGCTAAAAAAATACCAGAAACTAAAAGAAAAGCAATTTACGTCATACTTAATTGTTACTGAAAAAATCTGCAAGACATTTATTAATCTGTTTATTATCTATTAAAAAGAATGAATGCAGTAATCAAATCACACTATGCAAGCTGCTTAAATATTGTGGTTTTATTTTAAAATAAAATAGAGCCAATTTACGATCCACAAAATATGGTTAATATAATAGGAAAATGAATCAAATTACTGAGTTAAAAGATGTTCGACGAAATTCAAACTAAAAATTATCTTCGTATGAATTCGTTACACTTGCATTTAACATTTAAGATTTCAAAAAAAAAAATATAAAAACTAGCCCCTGTTGCATCAAAAAAAAAAAAAAATAATCGTCCCACCCGAGCAAAAGTTAATTCCAAAAAAAAAAAAAGAGAAAAATTACCAAATTACGAAAAGCAAAATTTAAGAAAAAAAAAACCCTTTTCAGGATAAATGATATTAAAGCAAATTACCTATCCAATAGGGTCACTCAGTTCTAGTTAAAAAGTGGTTTCACGTGCCAAGTACAAGGGCATGGAAAATGGCGGTCTGGTCCAATCTTCAGGTAAAATCCTCTCTTAGAGAGATTTTCTAGCACGAAAAATAACACTCACAGTGCAAACTATAATGTGCCCGAAAAACTATTGCGGTGTTGAGGAAAAATCCCGCTAACGGATTTCCAAGATTTTCCTGGATTATTTCCTCAGACTCGCGCTGAAGTGTCAGTTATCTGCAGGTGACCAGAAAAGTGAAAAATGTGTTCCCCCGGCTTCCTTTCCATCTAGAACTTTGGTCAACTAAGGTGGCGGAATACCACTGGCTAGAATATGTCAGGTGCTAACAACCTTGCCAAAAGAGCACATAGACGGAATAAAACAAGGATATGATTAACATGTTAGACAAGAAAAACGACTCTCCATTGGTTGAGAAAGATACAGGAAATAATGCAGGAATACACTTGGCAACAGGGAAAAAGATGCCTGCGCTCTTGATATGAGGAAGTACCGGATGGAGGGTTCCGAGACGACGCAATAATAACATTGACAGAAACAACTAACCTGAAATTTAAAAGCAACGCCAAGGCGAAATGGAAATGTAAATAAACAAATAATATTTAATTAATTACTCTAGTACTAATGGAAAAGGACCACTCAGAAAAGTCAAATATTAGTCCGGAGTAGAGTACCAAAGAGTCAAAAAAAAAATGATGTGCTAATGCAGGAGTAGTTAAATGCCATAAAAATGAAACGTAAGTTGAGTTTAATTTAATAGAATTTTCCCAACTATATAAACTCATTATTTAACCATAAAACAGGAATTTATTCACACAATTATTAACTATTTATTTTAGAAAATGCATCAGACGCAGACGTAACGAAATTTCAGTTTATAATAGGCTCCAAGTAATTATGCAACTATGGACAAAACAAAAGTCGATCTGAGTTTCGGAACATCAAACATTGATAGAAATTATAAGAAGGCTGTAGTTTATATAGTCTCAGAAAAAAAAAGGTAAGAATATTAATATTTAATCGAGGAATACCTTTGGGTTATTTATGTCTAACTTAAATGAAAATACCTTTATATTATTATTATTATAGGTGTCCGGCAGTAGGCGGAAAAGTCCGATAGACTGCACACTTGTTTAGAGAGTTTTTTTTTTCATATTCGCACTTTAGTATTGTTAGTCATTTTTCTAGTCCACGTCAGTTTCGTTCATAGATTAGGCCAACAGCTGTCCAGTCGATTCTTGAATGCATTCACACTTGGAGCGGAAACTATGTCCTCACTTAGCTTGTTCCAGTCTTCTATCACGCGGTTATACAAAATGTTTTTCCGACAAAGTCTGGCACAGTTCTGGGACCAGTTTCAGTGGTGTTCTGATGGAAAATGCGTTAATATCGCACGAGTAGACTCCATGTAGTATTTTATACGTCTCTATGAGGTCTCCTTTTCTTCGCCGATCAACAAGTGTTGTAAGTTTTAGTTTTCTTAACCGTTCTTCATAAGGTTTATTTCTCAGGGTCAGAGGAAGTTTTGTGGCTCGTCTCTGCACTCTCTCAACGAGATCGATGTCCTTTTGAAAGTAAGGAGACCATGAGATCACTGCATGTTCAAGTATAGGCCGTATGAAGGTTCTGTAAAGGTGTAGGCACAGTTTTTCAGAGATGTTTCTAAAGGCCCTTCTTATAAGGTAGATTAGAGAATTGGCTTTTTTTACCACTTTGAGCACCTGAGATTCACATTTCAGGTCAGATGTTATTGTGACTCCCAAATCCACCTGTTCAAAAGTTGTTGTCAGTGGTTCGTCATTGAGAAAATATGTTAGCTGAGGGTTGTTATAGCCAATATGTAACACTGCACACTTGCTGATGTTGAGTTTTATTAGCCAATTTTTACACCATGTATCCAGTGTTGCCATATCTTCATTCATTTCCCCATGGTGGATGGTGGGATCACAAAAAAATCTTTGCATCGTCAGCATACAAACTCACTCTGCACAGTATGTCCTGGGGTTACATATTCACAGCAAAAGGGAACACGAATAATAAAATGTAGATTTAAGAGAAAGTATGAAGTGGTGTATATATAGTATCTATAGTCTAAAAATAATCCTAGGTATATCTGAAAAGAAATATTTATCAAGGCAATCTTTACAGTTTTACAATATTTACAGTTCAATATTATTAATACATAATATGGACTTTATATCAAAGAATTTATTGGGGTACTAATGATTTGGTTTTTTTTACAGCGACAGAAGAGTTATACAAAATATACGCTCGAATCTAAAAATGCAGCATATCTAGCCAAGGAAAACGAAAATCCCAAGACTTGTATAAAGGACTCGAAAATAGGTTTTCAAAATTAATGAAATTTAATTTATATCTACTCTGTAAAATATATGGGAAATAAATAGTTTGTCTAAAGTGCTATTTGAAGTTTTTCTTATACAGTATATAATTATTAAATTCGGCAAAATTAAATAAATCCAACAATTATATTTGAACTGATTTTTTTTGGCGACATCTATGAACGAACGCTAAACTTATACCATTTACTGAAAATTATTCCTTTATATCTTGAGTTCAGATATAGGTACAAAATTAACTACTTATCGAGAGGTGACACTGTGTGTACCGAAATTTGCTGAAAAAGGTGTTGAATTTATATTTCGCTTAAATATGAACAATGTAATCGCTTCTAATAAGAAAACTACTAAAATCTAAGTAAATCAAACCAACAAGGCGTACATATTAATCACTAAACTTAATACTAAAGTAGTAGATTATAATATTACATTAATCATACAATGAAATGCATTTATAACAAAATTAAACTGTTACAACATGCTCTACATTAATTTCGTGTAAAAAAATTTGGAATTCTCTGTAGTTGAGGCCGCCTGGTTTAATAAAGTTCACAGTTTAGACAATGGTAATGCATCAAAAGAAGACCTTTCTGCTGTTTTTTCATCAAACCCACGAGCACTTCATTTTTTCCTACCATGGATGGTGCACCGTCTGTTACAACTACAGAAAGGTTTGTCAATTCTAAATTCTATCGTCTCAGTACTGTCATCAAACACTTATAAATATCACATCCTTTTGTAGTTCCTTCCTAGGAAAAAGGGCAGCCATCTCTTCAGTGATTTCAAAATTATTATCAATGCCTCGCATAAATATTGTAATTGAGCGGTATCGGTTAAATGTGTGCTTTCGTCAAGCGCAACAGAATAATACACAAACTTCGATGTACGTTCTTTTAGTGACAGAAACACGGGACAAACTAACTTTAGAAAAAAGTTGTTTTTGAGACGGGCACAATACTTCAGCGGTGGCCTCCATACATTCCTTGATAAATTCACCATCAGTAAAATGTTTTGATCTCAAAGCTATTTTTTTGGATATAATGTAGCTAACCTTCACGCTTGCTTCATTTTCAGTAATCTGCTTTTGAAAACTTGAAATCGTTAAAGCTGACTTTTTAGAGCTTTCACTTTATCTTGCCGTAATTGTTCTTTGAATGTCTCAAATTTAGTGGCATGCTTTGTATCGTAATGTCTTTTTAAGTTGTATTCTCTCAAGGCTGAAAGGGATTCTTGACACACCAAACAGGCGGGTTTTTGATTAACACTAACGTACAAGTACAACTCAATCCACTTTTTTCTTCACTAATTTTTCGTTTTGTACCCCAAGTAGAAACCATTTTTAAGGCCAAGGTAGAAGAAACGAGTTTAATTCTTCGATAAAAACGTCCACGACAAAACTAAACGTGCTCGACTGTATGCCGCAATACAGTATCCGCCTTACATGCGTCAAAACACACTACCCTCTACTCACTATAATCACTTATCGCACGGGTAGCAACTTCACTGCTAGTTGGCACTCTTTCGCTTGTATCGCTTCGTTCGCTCTTGGAATTAGGGATGGCCAAAATTCTATATTGAATCGATTCAGTTGAATCGATTCGATTAGCTAAAAACAAATCCATTCGATGCAATAATCGGGTAATTTGAATCGATTCGTAGAAAAAATCGAATTGATTCGAAAAATATTGAACCTATGTCCTCTAGGCTTGATCAATTGTGGTGTGTCAATAAATAAAATAGGTTTATTACTCTTAAAAGGTTTTATTATAATAAATGTACGTAATTAACATAAATAGTTATAAATAAAAATGGTGCTAACTAACAAAACAGATAATAAAAATAATAAACCAAACTCAACAAATAATTAATTCATTCTTGACCCTTGACCTAGCCACTCTCAATGCTAAGTGATCCCAAGAATAGTTGGCTAGAAAGTCGGTTAGGCTTTAACCTATTTCTATCCTGTGTTAAATAATAACCTGCCTGGGAAAATAACCTTTCGGGTGGTACCGATGTAGCAACACATGGTAAATATTTAAATGCTAACTTTGATAAATTAGGATATACACTTTGCACATTTTTCCAAAAATGAAGTGGATTTTCTGTTCTTTTTACAACAGGATGCTGCAAATAATGTTTAAGATTCCACAGGCAACTCATCGTCAGTTGCAATTGAGGATTTAGAACTTTGAGTTGATACCAACGGGTCATGGTATGACCATAAACTTTCAGTATCTGCTGAGGTTTTATTTTCAGTACTGATGGTTTCAAAGTTAGTGTCATCTGATTTTTCTTCCTCAATAGTAACTGCTTTTACTGTTGAAGGAATAAATTTCAAATTTGAACTAAAAGCCAGTGGGTTATTAAAATGAATGTTTTTATATCTGGGTCTAGAATAGTTGAGACTGCACACAACTTTAAAAGTTCTACGTTTCTGAATCTTTTTTCTGTTTGTTCTACAATAAATTTTTTTAATTCGATTACAGGTTCCATGGTTGGGTTATAATAATTTATAGCTTTGGTCATACAGTTAATTATCGGGATAACATTACTGCATGTAATATAATTACTTCCACATAACTCAACAGTTACGGCATCAATGGTTTTAGTAATTTTGTCATTTGTTTGGCAATTTCTAGCTTATATGCTGAAAGCATTGGCGGGAATCTGGAAATTTTAATAACATGCTACTGACTGTTTCGCTAAGCAAAATGAAACAACGATCTATCATATGAAATGTCGAATTCTATCGCATTGATACCTCTTGAATAAGTTTTAGGGTGGAATTTTCTAATCTTCCTTGAGTAACCTGTATCCGCCTAAGTTCGTCTGGAGCTGATACTGACTGCTTTGTAAATGTAACAATGCTTTTTATTTTTTTAATGACTTGCTTGATTATGTCACCTGAGGAATCAGATTTAAAGTGTAGGCAAAGCAAGATAAGTGTTTCTCTTTGCCAAAAATGTCAGTTACAGCTTTAACGATATTATTACTGTTGTCAGTTACCACTACATTTGCTTTGTTTAGTTCGATATTCCAATCTCTACAAATTTTCAAAATATTTTCTTAAATATAACTGGCAGTATGACTTTTAAACAGTTGAAAAACACCAATAACTATCGACTTAAGTTAGACCTAAATAACTTATAGTGGTTTGGGTTTTAGATCAAATGTCGGTAGTCAATACAAAACCAGGTACACTTTTAAACATATTTTTATTAATTTTGCTTAAGTCTTCATATTTTTTGTCCATTAATCTAGTTATAGTTTGTCTAGAAGGTATTTTGTATAGGGGCTGTGTTGTTTTTAAAAAATATCTACAGCCCTCTTTTTCAACAGTCGAAAAAGGTAATACATCTTTTGCGATCATGTACAATAATCCATCGGTTATATTATTGTGCTTTTGCCCTCCCTGTTCAAAAGACTTAATTCTACAAAAAGCTTCATTAATTGGTAAAAGTTTTAATTTTATACGCACAAATAAAAGATAAAACCTAAATATTTCGAAGTAAGAATTCTTTAAACCTATTAAATTGAATAGATTTTTCAAGAAAAGAAAGTTTTAAGGTAGTGTTTATTAAAAGCTCACAAAGGTAGATTAAGAATACAAGCACTTTATGAGTTAAGTAGTTTATGACAAATATTTTATAGATGTCTTAATGTACTGCTGCTATTTTTACCACTAGATTCCGGGTTAGGAAAAAAAGTTTTAATTGTTTGCACTTTAGATGTCGATGGCATTGCATATGTCTATGACTGTTTCTTTTAAACTGCCTGAACCACAATCAGAGCCTCGGTCAGATCTAAACAAAAATAAATAACAAATAATCATTTTGATTTGTAAATTTATAATAAATGTACATTAACTTACAGAACTGATGTTGTCTCCAAAGCTGTAGCTATTTTTATTCCATGTTTTCGCTTTAGATGATTCATAAGATGTGTTGATTGCCTGAATACTTTACTGTGGTATTACAATGTCTGCAACGAGCAGATTTGTTATTGTCACCATCATCGCACAAAAAATGTTTCCAAACACTACTTGTTTTTGGAGGCATATCATACTGATCAGATACAATTAACAATACCTCGAGCTCACAAGATATACTGCATATTTGTCACAAATTCTCTAAAACCGCCCAAGAAATAAATAAATGAGAATACTGAGAACATGCGAACCGCAAAAAAGAATAATTAAATGTTTCCAATTTTCACTAGAACGAGTGATTCCCCGGATAGGCGCGTGACGCGGACACTGCCATCTCGTACGCGTAAGGTAAACCACGACATAACGTAGATATTTGTGGTGCGTTTACACCGAAGGCAATAAATCGGAACTATTTTTTTATGTTGCAGTATAAAAAATTTAATAAACTATTACTGTGTTAAAAGTTTTATGGTATTATGATTAAGTAGACGTATTGTTTATCCATTCGATTTTTTGGGTAAAAGAATCGATTAGTCGAGTCGATTTATAATTCTAAAATCGATTCGATTCCTCCGATGCATCGGTTTAAAAGGATCGATTCAATTCATTATCGAAGTCCCTTGAAATGGTTATTTTCAGAGGTTTTTAATAATGAACGGAATGTGATAGGAAACAATCGCTTTAAGACAGAAACACATGTAAATTTTTAAGTCAAATAATGCAAAGTTCTCTTGTTTTTTTTTGGGAATTCCCTGACATTTCCAGATAGGTAGCAACCCTGCATAACACAAAACACATCTTAACAGGGCCACACATTTTCGGGATACGTTAAAATTTAAATACAACCTGTTTAATACATATGAGAAATAACGAAGTTACTCCAGAAAACAAAAACCAATTTTTTTTAATTCTAATTATCAACTTCAACATCGATTGCAAACGTATAAAGAGTGGTGCAGCAAAATTAAACACAGTCCACCCCGGTTTTTTTCCATTCTATCTGTTTAAGGCACGCCTATGAAAGCGACAGAAGTCATACATAGTGGTCAAAGAGGCCTGTATATAAAAATATACATAAAAAAACACACAGTCTAGGTCTCAGTCAACTAAACTTAAGGTGACACGTGTTTCGCCCTTGCTTGAAAGACCTTTTTAATGCGTTAATGATTTTTATAATGAATAATAATTAAAATTTTATTTATTTGCTTGTTTACTTAAATCTTTTTGGGTGTCATGTTCCAGCTGCTAGAAAATATTTTATAGGGAATGAACTGTCTGATAGTTCGTTAACATTAATTATTTTTGTTACATATTAGATTAAAGTTATACATTTTCTTTTTTTTTCTAATACACCTTAATTACTATATTAGTTCAGTACACGTTTTGTTTAACTTCACTTATTTTGCTTGTATAACGATAACAAAATAGAGTTTAAGCTCGCGTAATTTTAATTTCAATGACATCGAAATTATTTACCCCGCATATGTATTATTTTCTTATTGTTAAGGTCACCTGGACCCACATAAACCTACACCACCCTCCTACGGATGTCCAGCCATATGAGACATAGTAAGAGGTCCAGTTGATATTTTAAATCCACACGGAAAAGTGCTTGCTCGAGCGGCGATATCGATAGTGCGAGAGCTTATGTTATTATTTAATTTTTCAAACAATGATTTTTTATACAGTTTTATTTTTGTGGTTGTAAAAATGACTGGTTATAAGTACCTTTATTTACATTGTTCAAATAAAAGTAGGAGCAATAAATCACTGTTTCAATTACCTCAAGATCCCGTAAGGTATGTTGGTTTTATTATTAACATTTATAATTGTTTACGCCTGATAGTAAGTTTAACAGATTCGCGCAAAATATGTTTTAACAAGTAGGTGCTTTATAAGTAGCCAAATTTATAGTTTTTTTATAGTATAAAAATATAATAATTTTAGATTTAACAGTTGGCTTAAAGCGGCTGGAAGGGAGTATCTTTTAGAAAAAAGTTTTGCAGTATCCACAAGCTGTGTAAAGCGCCTTTATGATACCGCTATACCGACAATTTTTCCTGGACCAAAACGCAGATCTGATTTTTTTATTCGACGAACCTCCAAAAAGACAGCATTGTGAAAATACCAGTACTGATAATCATATTAATCTCGGTAAGATTGAAATAACCCAACTGCCGTAGGTCAGGGACAGAGAAAATCAAATATTAGACTTTATCAAGATGAACACGGTCATCAATTTCGTAAAAAATGTATTACTATAGTTTCATTAATAGTTACATAAACCAACCTCGAAACGCTAAAATTTTTAATCACGCTAGTAATGCTCTTTAAAGACATTAAAAAAATTGGTTTTTATCAACAATAAAAAGTAATTTTAAAATACGGTAACGCAACTATAGTCGAATGCGGTCTTATCGCGCGGGTCCAAAGGTCACCAACATTACGAATCAAATCAGAAAACATAGTGAATACCAAAATATTGTGTGATTCTTTTATCGAGCCATTAAATCTCGATGGGCTATTTACAAATATACAGGGAGAAAGAAAATAGTTTTTTTTTAATATATTACGCAATATTATTAAGATAGCTACTTAATATTCTTTTATATATTAAATGCCGAGGGACTAAATAAGAAAATTCGCTAAATATGTATTTGCTTAAAAATTTTTGGTTGGCAAAAAACACACAAAAATACACAAAACGGCAAGCGCCTTATAAAGTCGGAAGGCGGTTCGAATCAGTGGAACAATCAGGATATGTTCTGTTTATACAGCCACTTAATGAAAGTGAGATTTTTTTATCAATCACCAAAAATTATGAGCCCCGCTTGACCTAAAAATCTAACCACTTATACAGTGTCATTTATTTAAATGCGGGTCACCCCTGTGCAAAGAAAAATTTTTTTTTGTATTGTGATAACAAAAAACTTTATTTCGCAAAAATATTATTATTTTGTTAAAAACACAAGATAATTAGTTATTACTTCCCTCATGAGATTTTTTTCAGATCTTTACGTTTAAGGGTCTCTAGATGCCGGAAAACATGTTTTCTCAATTTCGTCTGTCTGTAGGAATGTCTGTCCGTTAGTCTGTCTGTTCGCGGCATAGCTAAAAAACTACTTATCCGATTTCTTCAAATTTCAGTCTAAAATTAAGGGCCATGCATGCGAAAAATACAGGCTATATATATATATATATATATATATATATATATATATATATATATATATATATATATATATATATATATATATATATATATATATATATATATATATATATACCATATAAATATATATATATATATATATATATATATATATATATATATATATATATATATATATATATATATATATATATAATACCATAAATATATATATATATATATATATATATATATATATATATATATATATATATATATATATATATATTATATTTATATATATATATATATATATATATATATATATATATATATTTATACTTTCGAAGAAGATTAAGAAATGTACACAAAAAAATCCAAAGACAAAACACAAAAAACAAAAATGGATATTCATAATGCAATTTATGATTTATACACGTCAAAGACTAATATAATCTTCTAGAAACTTTTTAATATTATAGACTAAAAAATATCATCATCACTTAAAAAGTCCTCATCTTCTGACTCGTCCTCAAATGGCGCAATGATTATTGGTGCTATTTCGACATCTAGAACTCGTTCTCGATTCCACCAATCCCATATTAATTTCTCCGTATGTTCCACAGATTTCTTCCAGTACTCCGGCGTAATATAATTTAATGAATCTTGCCAAACAATTTGCACTTCATCTTATGTAAGACCATCGTTCACGTGTTTTTCGTAATACGATTTTGCCCCAGCCCATATTAATTATATTGCGTTAAACTGGCAATGGTATGGCGGCATGCAGTCGTAAAACCTCATGTCCATTTTTCCGTAATATTTCATCTACGGTATATATTGTTGGTTTTTTAATAAATTTTGACATTAAAAGAAGTTCTAGTTTCAGTATATTGGGTAAAGGATTTTGTTTTTGTTTTATTAGCCAGTGATAAATATCATTTTTCTTCCAGGATGAAGTAGGTTGTTTATTTAAGATTCTTGAATGATAAGATGCATTATCCAGAATGATTAAAGATGGAGCATCTAAATTTGGAATCGGTTGTTCTTTTAGCCACTTTTCAAACAGTTCATAGTTCATATTATCATGGTAGTCCATAGTTTTGGATGTTGAAGAAAACAGTAAACTTGCACCTGGGAGAAATCCAGTTGAAGTACTTGCATGCAAAAGTATGAACCGTTTTCCCGTCCCACATCCCTTTTTTCAGACTCGTCTTGCCAAGATTTCGAACCACTTTCATTAGAAAATATTTAAGTCTCGTCTAAAAATACCACTTTTCTAAATTTTGAATTAACATTTTCCGTGTATTTCTTTAAAAACTGGATACGCTGACTTGCTGTATGTGGCAACTCGCATAAAAATCTTCGATTACAGTCCTTTTTATATCAAAAACCCAAAATTTTTACTAATTTTAACAACGATTTTAGTCCAATTTCAAGGCAAAATATGCCTCGTTTTTTTAAAGCCTCTTTCAAAACTTGAAGAGTTATATTAGTTTTTGATGTGTATAAATCGTAAATTGCATTACGAACATACATTTTTTACATTGTCACTTAAGTCTGCTGTCTTTGGCTTTTTTCGTGTACATTTCTTAATGTTCTTCCTAGTCCTTATACCGATTCCCAGAGCTTTTGCTACTGTCTCCTGGATATTGGCCGGTGAATTTTCATTTTCGTAATATTTTATTAGATTTAATACCATTTTTTTCGCTTGTGGGTGCAAAAAACCCGAAAATTGTTTTCTATTACTCATTTTGTCACTGACTTGTCAATCTGACTTTGAAGTGACATCGCTCAAAGATTTTTGCAACTGCTGGTACTTATATATGTTTATCCTCTTTTTTCATATGAAAATATCATAGATCTATCTAATTCATCTTCCGGATTTTATGCGGAGGATATGATTACACGTAATAAAAGAAAAACAAACTTAAAAAGTTTGTCGTTGATAAATCGTAGGACCCGCACGATAACACTGCTTTTGACTATATCTACTATAATCTACTCAAAAAATTTCGTATTAAGGTAAAGAAAATATTACATAGACAATAAAATAATTGATAAAATAGAACAAGTAATAAAAGAGTTATACATTTTTATAACAATATATATACTCATACTAACTCCATAACATAACACTCAATAATTAAATAAATCCGTAAATCGAATTCACATACCGACCCGTATTAACAAGACTGTTTCATCCGACCGTTGGCGTTGGTTTAGCTACAGGCTATCCCGGCACGGACTAGGTTCTTGTTACTTGTACAATACAGACAATTGAAGAACGTAATTTCCTCAATAAAAGGCAGGATTTTCTTAATCAAGTAGTTACATAATTATCGTTCAGATATTTTTTATAATTTTGTGTATAAATAAATATTTTTCTGAAAGTTAAAAATGTGTTTTTTTCCTAATATAAACACCATTTTCTGAATAGTGGAGGAATATAAGCATTTGGCATTTTTTTAAAACACCAATATAATTAGTTTTTCATTTTAATGAAATAACATTAAATCAAATTTATATCTCAGTAAAAGCAAAAATAAGGACCTTACAAAATCAGTAATTCTCATATTATAATACCTAAATATTCCTAACGTTTTGTTTCCAAAAAAATTTGAATTGGTGCGGGTAACGCTATTATTAGTTTATTAATAATTTTTGATATCCAACAAAATTTTTGGCCGAGGCCAAAGAAAATTGACGTGCTACTTGTCTGAGTTTCGCATCTGGTGTAGGTTTATCTAGGACCTGGATTTATTAAACGCTTTACGGCTTTATGCCCTAACGAATGCTATATTTACAATTTATGTATTTGCATCGACCTATCGAAAAATATGATTTTTTTTTCGATTAGTATTTCATTTTTTCGTTGTTTTGTTTTAAGGAAACATTTCGCTTTGTCCTTAAAATTGTAACAATTTATCTGCGGCAATAAAGCATACTTTTGTTTGTTTGGGTATCATCGCATATTCTCAGCAGAAGCGGAAGCAAGAAAAGCCTCCCAAAAACCCATCAAAAAAATTTCATCGGATGAGTCATAAGCGTTATTTGTAAATCACGTAATTCCATCGTAAACTTACCAACAATTCACATGATGCACATTTCTATATTTAAAGGTATCCCGAAATTGTGTGGTGCCCATTAGTTAGGAAGCAAAATTGACTTACCAAGCGCCAGGTCGTTCAGCAAATCCGTCTCTCCGTAGTCCAAGGGCTCTTCCTTGATGTCTATATTGTCTTCGTCCGGTCTTTGATTGCCGTTAGGTTGATTATCACCCGCGAGCACCCCGACCCGCGAACTTTCCGATATCGAAACGTCGCACTTATTCTGCAACATGTCACGCAATATCTTACCCGAATTAGAATATCGCACTAGCGTTTTCACTTGGTCTTTGTCCTGCACTTCTTGGTTCGTCCACACCCTCTTACTCTGCTGCACGTCCTTAATATTCTGCAGCACCCTTTGAACCTCCCTGTCCACTTCATCGTGGTAGGCGCGCCTACCTCTCCTATTCCGTGCTTTCGAATTCTGGTCCAAAGCGGGTTGATGCGGGGGAGGACCGGTTTCTTGCGAAGGTGGACCGGGTTGAGGCAAAATTTTCCTCAAAGGTTTCACCGGTTGCAACGTTCTCAACCTTTTCGCGTTCAACGGGTTGATTCCTAATTTCCTCACTTCCGCCTTGGTTATCGGAACCAGCTTCGTGATTAGGCCGGCGGAACGCACAGGTTTAACGTAAGATTTCAAAAGCGATTTCCCCACGTTGGTTACTGGCAGGATGGGAGGGGATGGCGGAGACGCTCTTGGTTGAGAGGCTGCGATGGAGCCTAGCAGAGTCTGGTTGATACCCGCCACTGGAATAGACAGATCGATTATGTACATCTAGGAATGGGCATTTCATCCGTACATCGAGAGTTATCGATAAGTTATCGATATATTGAATAACAACAGGTAAATAAAAATATATCGATATATCGATAGTCACCGATAAGTATCTGAGAACCATCGATAGTTATAAAACTATTTAATGGGTTACATATTTGTCGAGATGATTTCTTTTCAGGACGTTCCCTCCCTAAGAACGTAGGACGCAATAACTGGGGATGGGCAATATTAGATTTTACCTATCGATAGTCATCGGAAAGTAGCGATAGATATCAATATATCGATATACCAATATATATATATATATATATATATATATATATATATATATATATATTTCAAAACAAATGCGAAAAACTTAAGGGGGCGATTTTTGAGTTCATTTAAGGAAAAAAAACTTCATATGAACATATGTCCTAAACCTCTTAACTTTTGAGATACAGGGTGTTAAACTTTTCAGAAATAAATCTTTTTTTTTTAATAATATTTGGAATACCATTCTAGATATTTTCGTAAAATTTGGTACACATTTTCTACTCATCATTCTGGTGTACAATATTTTTTTTTTTAATTTCTACCAGTGGCGTCCGTACGAGATTTGCATTGTATATTTTTGGGGAAAAAATGGTACGACCTGACATTTTTTCATTTGGATAGTCTAGACATTTTTACATAAAAGTTTTCTTAAGCAAAATTGACGAATGATTATTTTGCCAAATAACTTCTAAACCGTAGAAAGACTAAAAAGTTAGGGAGCAAAGTAGGGAATTTGAATTTGATATTCCTTGTTCAAAATAAAGGGCAGTTTGTTATAAACGTTGGATCAAAAGTCAACAATTAAGGAGATATACAGGGTGATTCACGTTGAGTGTCCTATTAAAAGTTCTGGAGAACTATAAAAATGATTTTTTTCAAATTCGGCATACGGACATTATAGGTGATAATCTATATTTTAAAAATATTTTCGCAAGTGCAGCGTTGCCACATCTCTCCGAAACCAATAGCAACATTGAAATTTCAAATAGAACACCCTATATTTTATTGCAGTTTCTGATTCTACGCACGATTCTAAGTAACTTTTGTTAACATCTTCCTATACTTATCTCCTACCATTTTCTCTAAAAAAATTAATTTTTGATTTTTTTTTTAGAAAATCACCACGTTAATAAAATTCCATATTTACCTGCGTAAGCGAGATAATTACTAGATTTTTTTTTTCTGGGTTAGAGAATGCATATATTTAAAATAACTATATGTTAGAATATCGATATATCATACAGGGTGTCGTATAAAAAGGGCATTTTTATCGAAATTTAGTAATGGTGAAAACTCATTTATTTTAAATACAACACCCTGTATTTTATGGTATCTTCGAATAAACCAATACCTTACCTACCACCTTTCCATATATGTTCCTATACCCATCTTCCACTATTTTTGAGATATGGGCCAACTTTGAATATTTTCCTGCTTTCAAAGACTACCATAACAAAACCACCCGCTTAACGAATAACTAGGCCATGGAAGGTTTTGTTTACTTCTTCCTGACATCTTTTTGACGTTAACAGATAGTTTTCAATTGATACTCCGTAAAAATGGAAAACGCAGTTGAATATTCCAATATTGATATTTAAATTTATTTTACATTCATGGAGAGTGTAACAAAGTTATTTCAAGAACCTGCAGAAAATTTAACGAGATGTATCCTCATTTACCTCCTATGCACAGGAAAAAATTTAGAACGTACTAAATGCAATAATAGTTTTTATTTCCTTAAAAATCAATTTATGTTGCTGAAACAACAGGAGGTTGTCAGTATTAACGTGCATAACATAATATTTTGATGATGGTCCTTGGACTCTGATTATACACATTAATACTGACATCCTCTCTTTTGGTACAATTCTTTCGTACGTGTACACAGCATTTTAATCTTTCTATTTATTTTGCCTTCATATTTCAGATATGAAGCAAATTTTAAAAATCACGGCAAAATTATAAAACATAGATCATACACAAAACTACAAACTGATAATGAAGGCAATGAAATAAATATACTTGGATATTTTAACCTTTACCCTCAAGCATCAATTAGAAGAGCTGAAATAGATCTAGGACTTTCATATTCAACAATTCAACGTATTCTAAGCAAACATAACATTCAACCATTTAAATTTATCACCCAGCAAGGCCTTTTAGCAGAAGATTTTCAGAGACGTACTGAATTTTGCGAAATAGTTCTCACTAAAATTGAGGAAGACCCACTATTTTTGAAAAAAATTATCTGGACTGACGAGTCGAAATTTACGAGGGAAGGAATATTTAATAGACGAAATAGTCATTTTTGGGCGGCTGAAAACCTAAAATTGGTTATAGAACGAAGATTTCAGTTTCAATTCGGGTTTAACGTTTTTGCTTACTGATGGACAATAAATTTGCTTATTGTATCTACGATGAAAATTTAACTTCGAATAAATATCTGGATATTTTAAGAACTACGGTTAATGAGTTTTTGGATGAGTTACCACTACAATTATTGATTTCTTGCTGGTACCAATTGGATGGGGCTCCTTCACATTGCAGCAATGAAGTGAGTCAAGAATTATATGGAATGTTCGAAGATAGGTGGTTCAGACGTTTGGGACCATGGGATTGGCCACCTCGGTCTCCGGACCTAACTCCCCTAGATTTTTACCTTTGGGGAACCATCAAACAGCGAGTGTATGTAGGAAAGCCAATACAAAATCTCCAGGATCTGGAAAATCGAGTAAGTCGAGCTTTTGACGAATTAAATCCTGAGGAAATACGAAGAGCAACAACAAGAAACCAATTAACATGTTTGCACGAATGCCTTAATGCGAATGAATTAAATGCATTTTAAGCAATTTAACAATTAGTTATCTTTCTTTTGCTAAAAATTAACGATTATGTATTATTTGTTTGTTTAATTATCACTTATAATATCTAACACCTTTAGGTTACAAATTGTATTTAAAAAAATTCATTTTAGATTATTCGCCGTATTTAAAACTGTCTGTTTATTTCAAATATTTGTCAGTACAAGGTAAATAAAACCTTACATGGCCTAACTAGTTAAGTGATTCGCTAAGCAGGTGCCGAGGCGGGTGCTTTGTTGTGGATGGTCTTTGAAAACAGGAAAATATTCAAAGTTGGCTCGTATCTAAAAAATGATGGGAGATGGGTATAAGAACATATATGGAAATATTGTAGGTAAGGTATTGGTTTATTCGAAGATACCATAAAATACGGGGTGTTGTATTTAAAATAAATGAGTTTTCACCATTACTAAATTTCGATAAAAATGCCCTTTTTATACGACACCCTGTATGATATATCGCTATTTTAACATATAGTTATTTTAAATATATGCACTCTCTAACCCAGGAAAAAAATCTAGTAATAATCTCGCTTACCCAAGTAAATATGGAATTTTATTAACGTGGTGATTTTCTAAAAAAAAATCATAAATTAATTTTTTTAGAGAAAATGGTAGGAGATAAGTATAGGAAGATGTTAACAAAAGTTACTTAAAATCGTGCTTAGAATCAGAAACTGCAATAAAATATAGGGTGTTCTATTTGAAATTTCAATGTTGCTATTGGTTTCGGAGAGATGTGGCAACGCTGCACTTGCGAAAATATTTTTAAAATATAGATTATTACCTATTATGTCCGTATGCCGAATTTGAAAAAAATCCCTTTTATAGTTCTCCAGAACTTTTAATAGGACACCCAACGTGAATCAC
Source organism: Kuschelorhynchus macadamiae (assembly GCA_030620095.1). Classification (NCBI taxonomy): domain Eukaryota; kingdom Metazoa; phylum Arthropoda; class Insecta; order Coleoptera; family Curculionidae; genus Kuschelorhynchus; species Kuschelorhynchus macadamiae. Next base: position 95,086 of record JAUTXW010000646.1, read on the forward strand.
CCTGTATAATGTTTCTATTTTTTATCTTAAAAACCAAAAGCGATATAATAACGAAATTTTATAGGAGTATTACTACTATGAAAACACACTATCTGCATATGTTTTCACTTTTTTCAAAAGAGTGGAAGGGGTTGAAATAGACTACCCCTGTTATTTTTGGTAACTAAATTTAAAGAAAAACTTACGCAACAACTTGGAAAGATATAAATTTGGATAGTTTGGTTTATTTAAAACTTTTTTACCTTTTGATTTTTTTCATACAAAGTACAGATTTGAAATTAAAAAAAATCTAGTAGCCGCTGTCACTTTCTAGTGCGTTTCTAATATTGCTTTATTTGACATTGCTCAGTTAGTTTAAATACAATATTTTACGTTTCATTTAATCAAAAACTTGTTTTTATTATTTTTTAATTTCAAATTTCAAAAAAAAATACAAGAGGTGAAAAAGGTTTTAAATAAACCAAGCTATCCAAATTTATTTTGTTCCAAGTTTTTGTGTAAGCTTTTTTAACACGTGTCTATTATTATATAACAATTTTAAAGATAGATATGCCTTTTGGATAAGTTTTTTAAAATATTCTTTGCAACGAAGATCAGTGCCTAATAATATATCCAAACTTTTTGCTAAGTTAACTGCACTCAGTTTGGATATATTTATAGATATATTAAGATTTTCTTTTAGAAAGTCAACTTTAATTTTGCTCCCAAATACTAACAGACAAGATTTAGAAGGATTGAAATGTAAATTATGCCCTATATAAAGCTCACTTAATACTCTAAGACAGTGGTCGTCAACCCAACGATCTACCGGTAGCTCGCAAATATATTTCTGGTAGCTCACAACATATCTTGTAAAATAGGAGCGTTTATAAATTTTGAAAAACACTGCGGTGAGCTCTCTGAGCAACAGCCGCTAGAATTCACCAGAGCGCCAGCGCGTGAGAACACGAGAAAGACTGGATTGTTTTAAACGCGATAAATGCCCATGTCGGGGATACATTCAACGCGTTCAGTTTAAAACTAAAAGGCATTAGATATGTCACTACACAGATTGAGCAATACAAAAAATTATGGAAAGCAGTAGTAAGAAAATAAAGATATACAATTTTCATTCGGAATGGGAAGAACAGAAGTTAAAGGTAAAAATGTATGTTTGTTATGTAATGCCTGTGTTTCGATTGATAAAAAAAGGAAATATTGAGAAGCAACATCCGAATTTTGAATTTTTTTTTCCCATTACATGCTGCCAGAAGAAAAGAAAAATTGAATCAATTAAAGAACCAGTTAATTGGACAAACCAGTTAATTGGACAACAGTCAATATTTTTAAAAAACAGTTGACAAAAATAACTCTGCAACAGAAGCATGATACCGTGTTTCCCAAATAATTGCACAAAAAAGAAACCATATAAAGACGGGAAAATGATAAAACAGGCTTTTTTAGAAGCTGCAGATTCCCTATTTTCAAACTTGAAAGTATATACCCTTGGACAGGAATTGTTTTGTCATTTAAACAATTTTATATCTTCTGAGAAAGTTCCAATTTCAAAATTGGTAGGACTGACAACTGACGGGGCTCCAGTTATGGTGGGTTGTGATAAGGGTCTGGTAGCATTTTGTCGTAAAGATGAACGCTTTTGACAATTTCTGTATTACCATTGTATTATTCATCAGCAAGCATTATGTGGACATTTTTAGAACTAAACGTCATGAAATTGGTAGTAAAAATTGTAAACAAGATTAGAGCTCACGCATTACAAATATTATTCAAAATCTTATTGATTGTCAGTATGGAGATCTACTTCTTCAATCTGAACTGCGATGGTTAAGTAGAGCAAGAGTGTTAACATGTTTTAATGAAGTCCTATCTATTAGTTATTTTTTTATCAACGGGCATAACCCAATATTACAATAGAACAAAATATATTAACAAGAAAAACAATTAAAACTAATAACTAATACCTAATTAAGTAACCCAACCCTAACCAAGACTCAACACAGCTAAGTTGCAAAATAGTTAACAGAACAAAGGTAACATTAATAAGGAACAACCTTATGCAACACAAGACTTCACGCTCCTGGCAAAGCTTGCACGCCCCTCAAAGCAGTCAATAAGATGGGAATATTGGTTAGCCAATCTAACAGATCTTGCCAGAAAAGAATTATGGCCATAGTTTGTGCGATGTGTTGAATTGTGGAAGGAAACCGCCTGTCTAGTTTGCCTTGGTTGGACGTGGATGCCTATCTTATTAAGAAGTCTAGGACAGGAGCTCTGAGAGTGTAGAATGCTATGAAACATTTTAAGATCTCTAAACTTGCGGCGAGTTTCTAGATTGTCCAAATTTAAGGTTGAATCCATATGACGGTAGTCAATCATGTCCTGGTAATTGATTGGTAGACCAGTCTGCTTAAAGGCTACATATCGAAGAAATTTATGTTGCACTCCCTCAATCCTATTAATATGTTCGTTATAGTAAGGGGACCAGACACAAGAGCTGTATTCAAGATGAGGACGCACAAGTGAGCAATATAGCTGTCGCATGGAAGCTATATTTTGAAAATCCTTTGAGCACCTTTTAACAAATCCAAGCATCTGAAATGACTTTCGCACTATACTTAAAATGTGCGGAACAAAGCTTAGACCACTATCAAGCATTACCCCCAAGTCTCTGATCTCGGAGACAGACTCCAGCATGACATTGCCAATTCTGTAAGTGTGGTCTAAAGGCTCTCTACACCTTCTGAAACACATTGAAAAGCACTTTCCAACATTCAAGTCCATACCGTTTGCACCACACCAACTGACCAGTCTATTTAAATCTGACTGAAGCCTATGGCAATCATCCACTGATGACACTCTAAGGAAGAATTTTAAGTCATCAGCAAAGAGTAGAAATTGGCTGTGATGGAAACAGGTTGAGATATCATTTATGAAAAGGTTAAACAGCAGGGGCCCCAGATGTGAACCCTGTGGAACACCAGACAATACAGGTATCTCACGTGACTTGAAGCTAAGGACTCTAACAACCTGTGTACGACCGGTCAAATAAGATTCGAGCCACTTCAATAGAGAGCCCGTAATTCCAGCCGTCTTTAGTTTATGCACTAAGAGCATATGATGTACTCTATCAAAGGCCTTGGATAAGTCGGTATACAAAGCATGCACCCGATACCCCTCCTCCAAGGACTCGGACAGGAAGTCTGTGAATAAAAGAACATTCAACTCTGTTGATCGTCCCACACTGAAACCAAACTGTTCGCCAATGAGCTGACCCCGAAGAAAATATGTCAAGACCTCACACACAAGCCTCTCAAACATCTTGGGAATCGTGCTCAGAATACTAATGGGTCTATAATTTTGTATCTGTGCATTGTCTCCGGTCTTAGGAATAGGTGTTATAAAACTAGTCTTCCAGTAACAGGGAAATACACCAGTATCCAAGGATAAGTTAAATATAATGAAAAGGGGTCGAGCCAACAGAAAACTGCACTGTCTCAGGAAAATTAATGGTAAACCATCAGGGCCAAGACCCTTGCTCACATCCAGCCCGGATAATTCAATATATATATCAGACAAGGACACTTTTAAGTGGGACATATGAAGATTATTAAGAGTTACATCATCAGGAATATCACATGATTTGCTGTTGTACATTTCCGAAAAGTAATCGGCAAACAAATCGACAATAGCCTCACCAGAAGAGCCAACAGTATCCCTGTAAGACAACACATTAGGAATCTGAAAATAAGAATTTCTGGAGCGCACAAACCTCCAAAAGTTCTTCAGGTTAGTCGTCAGGGATAATTCTGTAATATACACATAGTCACTATAACATTGTCTCTTTAAAGTTTTACACTTAGCCCTAACATTACAAAATTTGACATAATCAGAATACAATTTTGTGTTAACATACTGCTTATGTAATTTTTTTTTCTCAATTATAATGGCCTTCAACTCAGTGGAAAACCAAACTGGAAATTTTTTAGTAGAATACTTTTTCAATGGTACAATACTATCAATACATAGATATATTATTTCATAAAAAATATTGACCATTTCATTAACAGACCTGTTCAGAAACAAGGCATCCCAGTTGAAGTTTGAAAGAAACAAGGAAACCGCATTAAAATCTACTGCATGAAAGTCTCTATAAAAACCCTGACCCACAATTTCATGTTTCCTCCTGCACATAGATGTTTCAAGCATAAAGGATAAGGGTGGATGGTATCTGTCAGGTTGTATTATTTCTTCCTCAGCCAAATGAATATTCAGGCTTTGATCTTCTGAGAAGACTAGGTCTAACATAGAAGTGGTTTCATTCTCAATGGTATTTACCTGGAATAGGTTATGATGGGAGCACATGATCGACACAACCTCCAAGGCTCCAACCTCGTTTGGTGATGCGCCAGGTTGTACTGTAGCAATAGAGCTCAGTTCTTCACTTGACCAAAAACCGTGGGGTAAGTTGAAATCACCAAGTATGCATAGTTTGCAGTTGGGAAGATCATCACTCAGTCTATCTATAGATTCACTGAAAGCCATATAACACTCAATAGCGGCCCTGGGAGGAAAATATCCAGTACCGACAATAGTTTGATGATCACCCGAGCCAACCAAGACAAAGAGATGCTCCATATGGGGGTCAGACACAAGTTGGGAGCTTTTGATGCTCTTATGCACTGCAATAAGGACACCACCCCCTCTTGAGTGCACACTAGTTTCACTGGATCTGTCTTTTCTATACACATTATAGTCATACATATGTAACTCCCCACTGGAAATGTCACTGGTCAACCAAGTCTCATTGAAAACAATAACACTATATTGTGAGTAGGAAGCATTAATAAGCAAGGAACCCAATTTGGTTCGAAGTCCTCTAACATTTTGAAAATAAAACAGCATATTGGTAAAGGAATTTGCTAGTTTTTTGACACTATTCTGGGTATGCCATTAAAATATTTTAGAATTAGATCTTTTTCCCCATTCTGCTTTCTTGTCTTTACCTCAGTTTTAAGACTGTTTAGGTGCTGGCGTTGTTGAGAAGTTAGGTCATTATCTAGGAAAACCTTTTTTGATCTATCAAGGTTCTTTTTATTTTTCATTACCTTATGAACATCATCAGCATTATGTAATACAACTCGTAATGACCGATAGCCATTTTTATTACCCCTTGCTATACGAGAAAACGAAATTATAGTTCAATTTTTCAAACAACGCGGCGAATCGATTCAGGAACTGGAAAATTCAATTCAATTCAGGAACTGGAAAATTCAATCATAATCAACCGTAATGCCAAGCATTTTCCCGTTCTTTCACAGAAGATATCTCAAAATCCAATAGAAGCATATGACAGTCAATCTCATGTAGAAATAGTTTCTAACTTGAAGGATAACTTCACAAATCGGTTTAAGGATTTCAACAAAATGGCACTGATGGCTTAATTTGTTGTTTCACACTTCATGGAAATTGATATCCAACAGTTTTGCAACTTGTGTTATGCAGAACTTTGGCGAATACATCGCTGCAAGTGATTGCATTATAAAGTGATTTAGCATTGAAATCGTTAGTTTCAAGTACAAAATGTGTCTGGCCTATAGTAAGTAAAGACAAATATTTAATTCCATATCGTGTTGCCTTAAAAGTGAAAGAGTTATTTACTTCAACCTATTTGTGCGCATCTTCTTTCTCCAATATGAAGTTTATTAAGAACAAATACCGCAATCGCCTTACTATACTACTACTTAATTACACTGCGAATATCAAAAAAAGTATCGATGAGTCCGAGTGTCTACCTTCTCATTGAATGCACAGATTTTTTATCACATGTTATAATTTATAATGTTGTATTAACAACAACAACAACATGCGGGTCATCTGCAAATGCTTGTACTTTACAGTAAGTTAAAGTTTTTAAATTGTCAGACGTGTGAATAAGAAATAATAAGGGTCCTAATACAGGGTTATTCACGCAACTCATTCATTTAAAAGTTTTTGATGCCATTTAGATACAAATTTCAAATTTTGGGATTAAGGTAAGGTCAAGGGGTACTTCTTTTTTGAAATATTTTCAACTCCGTGTCACTTCCGGTTTAACCGGAAGTTGGTATCAACTTGCTTATTTTAAATGGAACACCCTGTATTTTATGATATTTTTGGATTCTACGGAGAATTTTAATGCTATTTTATGTAGCATGTCCCTATAGATACCTAGATTCAAGCGTTCTTAAGATCCTTGACCTTGAACCAAAAATGAGCCTTCGGGGTACCCAATTTTAAAATCTCATATTTTTGTAAGTTTTGAAGACATAATCTTCATATTTTGCAGACGATCGGTAAATAATCTTAGGTTTCTATTTTTTTTTTAAATTTGTCTATTTTTATACAGGGTGTCCTAAATTCAGCGGCAAACATTCACATTTTCAAAGCCGCTAAAGTCCGTTTTTTTAAATGGGACACCCTATAACTTTATGCACTATCAAATGTAGAATTTAATTTTCTATCGAATTGTATTAAGGTTCCCTATACCTATTCGTAACCATTTTCGAAATAATCAGGTTTTTATTAAACTATCATATGTATTTGCTAAATGCTTACACCTTCCCGTAGTAAGCCATGGAAAAACAATTGTGCTTTTCTATTCAACATGAAAACTGATTTGAAACTTTTAAATTAAAATAAAATAACACTCAAAAGCCGATATTCTCAATTTATTTTATATTCGCGGAGAATGTTACAAAATATTGTAGAGAACGTGCCATGTTTTTAATGAAAAACATCCTCATTTATCGCCAATGAACAAGAAAAAATTGAAGAGGATTGAAACGAAATTTTTTCGTTTCGGAAAAGTTAAAGTTATAAAAAATGTAATAAATTGTTTACATTATTTTTAACCATATCTACTAAGTTCGAGACTGTTCTAAACTTGTTTTAGCGAACTTAAAAACTATAGCAATCTAACAATCAACAATAAATAAATAAAATAATAAAATTGAATTATAAGAAATGTTCTATATGCAGTCCGTTCATTTGAAGACACATTTCAATTCTTCTTTGTACAGTTGCTGTGGCCCGTTGAATTTGTCCGTTTTCTAATTCGGCAAAAGCTGTTCGTATCCTGTCCAGTAAATCTTGTTGGTTATTTACTGGGGAAGCATAGACTTTAACTTTGATAAATCCCCATAAATAAAAGTCTATGGGTGTTAAATCAGTTAAATCAGCGATCTTCAAAAATTCGAGATAATTGGAGATAAACCATAAATTCAGAAACCGTCCCTCGTAGAATTTCCAAATACTTATCACTGTTTAAATTGTCTTCATAAATACAGTACCGCACCTGATCATTTAATACTATACCGAAAACATTGAAGCTAAACCTCTCTTGAGAACGCGTTTCGCGTAAAGCGTGCGGATTTTCTGCTGCCCAGAAATGTTGGTTTCTTCTATTTGTTATTCCTTCTCTAGAAAATTTCTCTTTATCGGTCCAAAATATTTTTGAAAGGAATTGAGGGTCCTCTTGAATTTTCAAAAACATGAATTCGCAAAATTCTAGTCGTCGGACGTCATCACCAGGTCTCAAGGCTTGCACGTTTTGGAAGGAATAAAGGTGATGAAGAAGAAATTCCCAAATCGTTTTCTGCAAACGGTATTGAACTTTGCGGTTTCGCGTGGAAATAAGCTAATGTGTTTATTACGTTATCCTCGGCATTTGTCACTGGTTTCGGAACATTTTTTGTAACTTTAACCTTGCCAAAACGCAAAAAGTTCGTTTCAATCCTCTTGAATTTTGACTTGTTCATTGGCGGCAAATCAGGGTGGCGTTCGTTAAACACACGACACGTTCTCTCCAAAATTTTATAACATTCTCCATGAATATAAAATAGATTGAGAATATCAGCGTTTGAGTATTCTTCCATTTCGATTTAGAAGATTTAGTTTATCACTGACAGCTTTCGATAAATAACGCATACTAATCATCTGTCATATTGGATATTGGATCTCAATTATTTTTCCATGGCTCACCATAGGAACCTGTAAACATTTAAGCAAATACATACGATATTTTTATAAAACCCAATTATTTCGAAAATGGTTACGATTAGGTATAGGAAACCTTAATACAGTTCGATAGAAAATGAAATTCTACATTTGATAGTGCATAAAGTTATAGGGTGTCCCATTTAAAAAAACGGACTTTAGCGGCTTTGAAAATGTGAATGTTTGCCGCTGAATTTAGGACACCCTGTATAAAAATAGACAAATTCAATAAAAAAAATAGAAACCTAAGATTATTTACCGATCGTCTGCAAAATATGAAGATTATATCTTCAAAACTTACAAAAACATGAGATTTTAAAATTTGGTACCCCGAAGGCTCATTTTCGGTTCAAGCTCAAGTATCTTAAGAACGCTTGAACCTAGGTATAGGACATGCTACATAACATAGCATTAAAATTCTCCGTAGAATCCAAAAATATCATAAAATACAGGGTTTTCCATTTAAAATAAGCAAGTTGATACCAACTTCCGGTTAAACCGGAAGTGACAGGAAGTTGAAAATATTTCAAAAAAGAAGTACCCCTTGACCTTACCTTAATCCCAAAATTTGAAATTTTTATCTAAATGCCATCATCAAAAACTTTTAATGAACGGGTTGCGTGAATAACCCTGTATAGAACCTTGGGGGACAGCAGACAGTATTTCCGCCCAATCCGAGAACCTGGAATCAGAATAAATGGTCCGGAATCTGTTTTTTTGCTTCGTATAACACCACATAACATATTAATACAGTGTGTGTAAAAAGTCTAGAAACGGCTTAAAATCTCCCTAACTTTTTGGCCGACCTAAATCAAATTTGGTACACTAGTATAAGGGGATATTATGCACCCAATGATGGTATCGGCGTTATTGCCACATGTCTAGTTTTTCAGAAAATCTAATGAATTTTGATTTTATAAATGGAATACCATTTTTTTTACTTTTATATCCAAAAAATAATTTACATTTTGTGAGGAAAATACAAACAACTCGAATTGCCTTACTCACCTTCTTACAAAACTTACCAATTTTCGAATTAAGCACCACGGGAGGCTTATCGGGCGCCTTCAGCGTCTGAACCAATCTTACTGGTTGTAAATTAACCGGGGTATCAGGCGGTGGTATCTCCGCAGTCGCTTTACTCGCTTCGGCCGATTGCGGAAAAAGCTCGTGGTTCAAAGTCCGGACCTTCTGGAGGGACGACACGGACCGTACCCGGATCAGAGGCATCGGCTTGTCGGGGGTGAATTCGGGCTGCCGGGAGTCTGATTGGAACGTGATTATTCCTTAAAAAATGCATAGTAAAATGTATCTAAAGTCAATTGAGACAACATAAAAACTAAATATCCGTCAACAGTCGGCGATTTATTGTGAAGCATGGGCGGCGTGATAGAAAGTTAAACCTGTTTTTGTAAAACAGATTAATTATTACTACTTTACTTTTATTATTTATTCGCATTTAACAATTTTTTTCTAATAGTTTTTTTATTTGATCTGGTCAAAATGAAAAAAATGTATTCTCCGTAAATAAATCGCATAAAACGTATTTTTATGGGTATAGAGATTATTCCAATTGTAACCTACTTGATAATATATTTACTCTACAATTATACAGAGGGGAAAAGGAAGGGGATACATATTTGAATGTTTCGTTAAAGATAGAGCAGGTAATATGTGATTTTGGAGTGTATCTGATATATATTTTGAATGAGAATCTAAATATTTGTCTCGATGGAGTCAGGCTCCCAATGGTTAACTCTACCAAAAACCTGGGTATTATATTGGATACTGAATTGCGTTTTAAAGACTATATTAAATCTCTAATTCAGAAGCCATACTTATCTTTAAAAATATTATACAATAGTAGACATATACTTGATTTCTCTTTACGCAAAATGCTTTGTGAATCACTTGTTCTATCTAATTTTAACTACTGTGATTTTGTGTATGGACCATGTCTTGATTCAACGGACAAAAGTCGAATTCACAAAGTTCAAAATACCTGTTCACGTCTTATTTTGGATCTACGAAAATATGACCATACCTCTCATAAATTTAAGGAGCTGAATTGGTTGAAAATGGAGAACTGCCGAACACTTTACTTGGGTAATTTTGCCATGAAGATCTTCAAAAACCCTGTATTACCTTTGTCTATAAGAAACAAGTTTATATTTCGTGCAAATGTTCATTCAAGAAATGTCAGATCTATCAATAAGATAACACTACCCCATCATCAGACTGGCATGTTTCAGAAGTCATTTACTTACAATGGTATTAAACTTTATAACTCTTTACCAAATGAACTTACTTGTCTTGAAGAAACAGTATTTAAAAAAACGTTATAAAAGTTATTTATTTACGGCTCTTGATATACGGGGGTTTTTTGGTATGACAAATTCGAATCTAATATTAGTATTGCTCTTACTTGTAGGGGGCGCCACCTACATTCTACTCCTTCGAACAATCACAACTTTTTGGTACAGTCTTGTATTACATTTTTGAGTAAAACAAATTATTCCCTTGCCATTTCTACGTCAAAAAGGTATACCTGTTAAAAGTGGATACGAGCAACCGTTTTCGAGATATTTGGATTTAAAACAATTTCGGCGCATGTAATTTTTTATCGCAAAATTTTAAGTTTGTTATTTTGTCCAAATTTAAACGCATCTTGGCACAAAAGCTTTGAAATGAACGACTAACACATTTTTTGAGGTGTGTATTCAGTGCCTCAGACATAAACTAAACAAAAGGTTTAAGATTGTTTTTAATAAAATCTAGGTTACGTTTTATAATTTTCAAAAATTCCACCATTTGCTTCTAAGCACAGGTCAGCTCTATGGTGTATAGCTCGGGTTCCTCTGTGGATACATTTGTGCTGCGTTTGTTATCCGATCCAATAATGCTTCTCTTGTATTCACTTTAGTGGAATATACCAGTGATTTGAACCATCCCCAAAGACAATAATCCAAAGGATTAAAGTCTGGCAATCTAGGTGGCCAATTAAACGGACCTCCCCGACCAATCCATCGGTTTGGAAAGTTTTGGTTTAAAAAATCTCTTACAAGTAAACTGTAGTGTGCAGGGGCTCCATCATGCTGCAAATACATGTTTTGTCTTACATTAAGGGGAACATTTTCTAATAGATTTCGCAAGTGATTTTCAAGAAAGTTCAAATATTTTTCTCCTGTAAGACTACCGTCGATTATAAATGGACCAATTAAATGACCATTTAACATTCCACACCACACATTAATGCTAAATTTATGTTGGACATTATGTTCTACTGTAGCGTGACGGTGTTCATTGTGAAGATTATTTATACCATCACGCGTGAACTGTACTTCATCAGAGAACAAAACATACCTATACAACCTTCGATCTTCATTAATCCAGTTACAGAATTGCATTCTCAATTCAAAATCACCCTCCTGCAAATGTTGAACCCGTTATAAATGAAATGGGTATAAACAATTAATGTGAAGATTTCTTCAAGCAGACGACTGTGTAATTTGATAAGTATCTGCAATCCGCCTAGTGCTTATGCTTGGATCATTTTCGACGGCATTGAGTTTAGCCTCTTCTACTTCAACGTTGGGCCCGATTTCCTTCCAGATATAATTTTCGCACTTGGAAACATCCCAGATTCTCCAGCAGTTCTATCTGGCACCCTTCTATCTGGAAAACGACGCTGGTACTCCGCGACTGCTTGAATTGCGACCCCATTGCAGAAGCCATAGACGAATATCATATCTGCATAGTCATGATGCGAGAATATCACAGGCATAATGACGTATTTAGATCTAAAGTTTCTTAAATGATTATTGTCAGATAATAAAAGTTATGAACAGAAATTGACAGTGACAAAATTTGATCTTATTATTAACTGACATTACTGTTGCTAAGTAACAGGAAAAACGATGAGAACACCAACCAGCAGCTGTTCTGTCAGGCAAGGCACACTTCTATTTTTTTACAATACATGCATACTTTATGCGAATTTTATAAAAAAAAATCACATGCGCCGAAACTGTTTTAAATCCAAATATCTCGAAAACGGTACCAAAAAGTTGTGATTGTTTGAAGAAGTAGAAAGACATGTAAGTGGCGCCCCCTACAAGTAAGAGCAATACTAATATTAGATTCGAATTTGTCATACCAAAAAACCCCCGTATATCAATTTTTCACTCCATTATTTACATTATCATAGATTTTATTTAAAAAATAGGAAAATTAAATAAAAACTTTAACACCCTGTATCTCGAGAACTAAGGCCTTGCGGACACTTATTTATATAGACTTTTATGTTTATTTTTTTTTGGCCCTGAATATGTACCTGAAGTATTGACTTTTCCTCATGAATCACCCTTATATAACGAAACTTCGTCGTTCTGGTAAATTATATTATGTACGTATATTCTTTGTTGTTTTATATAGTGTTTTGTAGAAATAATATGATGACTCCCGGTTATAATTTTGTTTTAAGAAATTAATTTATTGTAACATTGATTGACATCTGCACTCTGTAATAATATATAATTTAGGCAAATATATATTTTTTGTAACACGGTGAGTTAAGGTTCAGTAGAGTAGCCTCAGGCTAGACTGCGCCTTGGTTCTACCGTAGTTTTTGATATTGTTTTGTAACATAAGTGTTGAATTTATGAATAAAAGACGTTTATTATTATTATATTCTTCAATTTTAAAACTTATTTGATTTTAAGTGGTTGAGGTAAATAGTGGCTAAAAGTATACTTCGTAAAAAATTGAATCGCTCAGGGAGATTTTTGAATTTGCATATTTCAAATTTCAAATCACTCTGATGAGTGGTTTTTAAGCTATGCCGCGAACTGACAGACAGATAGACAGAATTGATAAAATATATTTATTGGCATCTAGGAAAGCTAAACGCTTAAAATATGTAAAACCTGAGAGACTATTTTCTTCCGCCATCTTGAATTAGGACCACAGTTTTAGTAGCTTATCTCTCTACCACAATTAGTAATGGCAAACAATTTGAAATCAGTCCATTAAGTAGTATTTTCAGGCTGGATTTTTAAATATTTTATTAAATCGCCATTTTGTTCCGTCATCTTGTATTCGTACAAGAAATTTACCGGTTTATTTCTACATAATACTTGATTTTTGTACAAAATTTGAGATAAGTTAGATCACTGGTTTTTTAATAATTTTTTGTAACATTTTACTAGGACGCCATTTTGTCTTGCCATATTGGATTTTTACCAAAATATTACCAGGTCATCCCCATACGACTCTTAATTTTTAACTAAAATTTAAGGTTGGTAGTTTTTAAGCTATGCCGGGAACTGACCTACAGACAGACAAACCGACGGAATTGATAAAACGTAATTTTTACAAATATTTTATTTGGCTGTCATTTTGTTCCGCCATCTTGAATTCGAACCACAGGTTTACTAGTTCATTTTTATACCACAATTAGTTATGGCACACAATTTGAAATCAGTTGCCACACTCTTTCTCTGTTTGATAGCAGAGAGTATGTATTTGTTTTAAGATAATATAAATCTACTCTAAGTGGTTGATTGAAAGAGAGGCAGTAAAGTTAGTGTGCAAATCACCGACTGCTCAGGGAGATTGGTTCGTTTTCTATTTATAAATGGCGCCAACGGTTCTATACCAGTTGACTGTTAACCGCTCTAGATGTTATGAGTACCACTCCTCAAGACCACTAAGATAAAATTAATTAAAGTTAATAGTAAAAAAAAAGCATATTCAACAAATAACATTTATTAACAAGTTCAGTGCTCCCCAAAATATTTCCAGAAATATGTATCTCCTGTAGGTTGTTTTATATAACACAAGCAAGAAAATGGCCTTAATTGAAGTTTTTTTTTTTTTTAAAACAATTGACTGTGTAATAATCCTATGTTAATCAGTTTTCATACCTCATATGCTGAGAGAAAAATCTAAAGTATATTCAAATAAAGATCACTATCCAAATATTAGATCAACTGTGTAAAATGTTTTATGAAAATAGCTAAAGAATCACAAGACAACAAACTAAATGTTCAATAAAACCTGAAAATTAAGTTAGACGGATGAGAAAAGAAATTTTCAATCAGCTAATGATGAGTTTCAAATCCAATCACCAATATTACCTAACAAATTGAGACCATTGTTTTATATGAAAATACCTTTCTAAAGCAAGTAAATACAATAAATCATAAATATCATCGCATATTCCAGTAGTGTTACCTGTCTATAATACTTCTTGTATACCTTGTATAAACTAACTAGATCTTATAAGTTAAAATTTCAAGATGTTATCACACTTTACAACAACACTGTATCTTAAAGTATATTATACTATCAAAGGTTGGCAGAAACCTATAGACTATTGTGTCATAAACTTATACCGTGATGTTCTGTATCTTAAAGCCTACTATACGGTCAAATGTTGACAAAAACCTATAGATTATTGTGTCCTAAACTTATAATATAGCATGAGTTATAAAGTAAAAATAATCTTATTGACAACACCAATAATCATGGTTTAAGCACACCAGCAGTAGTTAGAACTTTATCTCAAAAAGTATACTCTACACTCAAAAGAAACAGAAAAAGTCATAAAGTTGATCAGCAATAAACAATGAAGTCAATTCAGCACAAGGGATGTTAAAATTAAGATACTTATCTAAGTGTCTATCAGCATCGGTGACTTAGATCAGCAGTCTATGATGTAAGTGTCATCGAAGACATTTCCAGCAGGAAAACTGGGTACGTACACACTTAAGTACTAGGTAACAGACTTCTGTTCCACTTACAACGACACATCCAGGTTCCAACCCTGGTTAGGAGAACAGGAACAAGAAGTATAAGAGGAGGGAGAAGAAAAAAAAAACCTTATTTGATGGTAAAGGGTTTCTTATTAGTCATTTCGTAAAGTTTGTCCCATCAAAAAGATATGGTAGGTGGTCAAGTGCAGTTAAGTCCTCACGAGAGAGTAATAAAAGGTTCTTCAACCAAAAATATTAAGGTACAACGTAATTAAATACACATAGGAGCCTTTTTAACTAAGTTGCCGACGTAAATCCCAAAAGATGGCCTGGGTTAAAACAGGATCAATTCGCCGACAAACTTTCCCACTTAACCTTCACCTTCCAGAGAGACAAGAAGCTTAACCCACCTCACCACCAGGTCAAGGCAGCAGTGTGGGGATGACAATCCGTCAGTGGTGCCACTTTACTAAAATCAAACTGACTAAATCTGGACAATAGATCAGCCAATCCCTGAGCTGGATCACAGGAAAGAAAAAATATTTAAAGGAGAAGAAAGTAAAATTACTAATTGAACAAAACTAAGGCGCCATCTACACGAAAACTAGTGAATTGCCTCAATATGAAGCGGAAGATTTCGCTAAGCAGAGACCGCGAGCACCTTACTACATTCGATAGGAATTTTGTTTTTTGCGCCATTTTGTTCCGCCATCTAGGATGCTACCAAAATTTTATCAGTTGTTTTCTATATAATACTTGGTTTTTGTGCAAAATTTTAGGCAAATCGGTTAAGTAGTTTTTTAGCTATGCCGCGAACAGACAGTTCGACAGACAGACGCAACTGACTAGGGCAACGTAAAGATCAGAAAAAATCTTGAAGGGTAATTTTTTTACGATTACAATACTTAAGTAAGTAATAACATTGAATAGAATAAAAAGAAATTTTTATTCGACGGCATTGACGCTGACCCGAGATCTCTGAACAAGTGCAGGCGACGCAAACATTTTAAAATATATCTTTTTGTGTATTTTTTTGTTAAATCAACGTCTCCAAAAATCTAACCAATTGAATTACGGATATAACCAATCAAAGTGCTCAACTCTAATACTCCGCCCACAAATTTTATAATGAGTCCACGTTGACAGTGGAAGGTCCGCTGTTTGTACGAGGACCTGTCAAGTGAATAAAAATAAATTTATTCCATATAATGGTGTAGTAAATTGAGCGTACCCCAAATTCTCCGCTGTCTCAATTGACTTTAGATACACTATACTTCCCAATAATATGTAAAATCATTTTATAGAATTTTCTAATATATTATTAGTATATACTTCAGAAATGTTCAGTTGACAAATTGTCAAAAAACAAACAAACATTTTTCAATTACAAACCGGGCGGTGACGCTTGGTCGTGCTTGATTGATGCTATGTGACGGTTCCACATAATTTGCTTTATTTTTAGTCGGTTGTAGACAATCGAAGACGCTTGTACAAGGTGTCCGGATTTGATTGCAAAAGCAGGGTATCTCGCTTATTTTTAAAGATAGAACCTTGCGGTTTTCACGAACCTGAGCTAATTTTTTAATATATAATAATTTTCATAGCCTTCTTCGTTTATGAGATACATGGCGAAATAGAAAATTTTGCATTTTGGCCCCCCCCCTCGTATCTCGGTTATCCTTTAACTTAACGCAAAGGGAAAAATTGCTGCTTATGCAGTTTTTAACGCTGGATCCAGTGGCGTAGTCATATTTTTCATTTGAGTTGTTATTTTTCAGATATGACCCAAAGTTGTATATTTGTCCAGAAATTAATTTGTCCCTTTAAAAGCTTCTCAAAAATGTATAATAGTATGGGCCTATTTTAATAAACAACAACAAAAATCCTAATTTTTATAATTATCATCCCAAATTTTGCAGTAGACCATGCAAAACAATGCTGCCTTTTATTTAAAGTCGTTAACAATGTCTACATCTTAACAATAAATCAAAATAAATATGTAATTAAATCTATTTATCAAAATATGTATTGATAATTTCGCACCAAAAAAGTATCACCTACCTAGATTTATGTAACACAAGAACAAAACTAATAAATTATTATGTAACAAGCCTTTCAGCAAAAATCAACTGTCGTATAAGAACTACAGTAACCAGGGAAATCAAAAGAACTGTTCAAACTGATTTCCATTTTGTTCTATGCATGCTTCGCACAATTTTCGTATTCGTTTTAGGGAATTAAGCAAAATAATTGGATGATTTTGTAAATAGCGAAAATTTTCTCTTATTGCATTTCCTAAATCTTGGACATTATCATAGTGGTGTTTGTAAATTCTATTTTCCAGATATCCCCATAGAAAGAAATCTAAAATCGACAAATCTGGGGACCTAGGGCGCCATCTTATAGGTCCATTTGTTCCGATCCATTGATTGGTAAAATTATTGTCCAGAAATAATCTCGTCATTCCAAAATTGTGTGCAGGAGGACCGTCCTGTTGAAAATAAATTTCGTTAATTTGCGCTAGAGGAACATCGTCAAGTAATTCAGGTATAGCTGCCTCTAAAATTTCTACATAGCGATTGGCTGTTAGATTTCCCTCAAATATATAAAATTTTATGTGTTCCTAATATGAAGCAGGACACATTTAGACCAAACCTGCCCTGCTGTCTTCTGGGAAATATTTGGTGTTGATTTTCCTGGGACCAGAATCTACTATTGTGCCTATTGAGTATACCAAAATTACTGAAATGTGCTTCGTCTGACCATATAACCTTCCTTTCAAAATCTCTAACCATATCGCATCTTTCTCGAAACCAATTGCAGAAGACTACCCGACGCTCTGCAACTCCTGGCTGTAAGTGCTGCACGAGCCTAAATTTGTATGGGTGGTATTTGTGCTTTTTTAGAATTTCTTGAACTCTAGTTTTTGGAATCCCTATGCTCTTTTCACTGGCCCTATAAGAGTTTGTAGAGTAAGCTTCTGCATTAGCCAAAACCGTAATTTCCTCAGCCTCCCGATTTTCTTTATTATATGTTTTCGTACGAGGTTTGATAAATGATCCGTGATTAAGTAAATTCTTTTTTATCCGATAAAAAGTGGATATATTAGGTTGCCTCCTTTCTGGATATCTAAATAAAAATTAAGCAATAGTATTTCAACATACCTAAAAATTAACTATTTACCTGTTAAAAACATCTCAGAAGCCGCTTCAACATTTTCATTACTTAATGTAAAACAAGCTAACATATCGTACTTTTCATAATGTTCGAAAGTTTGGTTTTCTTCCATAATAATACAAATATATTTTTACACAATAAATAAATACAAAATACGTACAAAATTGGGAAATGTCATTTGCTTCCAAGAAAACAAAAGAAAACGGCATCGTTTTGCATGGCCTACTGCAAAATTTGGGATGATAATTATAAAAATTAGGATTTTTGTTGTTGTTTATTAAAATAGACCCATACTATTATATATTTTTGAGAAGCTTTTAAAAGGACAAATCAATTTCTGGACAAATATACAGGGTATCCCATTTAAAAAAACACAACTTTGGGTCATATCTAAAAAATAACAACTCAAATGAAAAATATGACTACGCCACTGAATCCAGCGTAAAAGACTGCATAAGCAGCAATTTTTCCCTTTGCGTTAAGTTAAAGGATAACCGAGATACGAGGGGGTCCCAAAATGCAAAATTTTCTATTTCGCCCTGTATCGCATAAACGAAGAAGGCTATGAAAATTTTGTTTACGCCTTCATGAGTTTCACAAAAAATTAGCTCAGGTTCGTGAAAACCGGAAGGGTCTATCTTTAAAAATAAGCGAGATACCCTGCTTTTGCAACCAAATCCGGACACCCTGTACAAGATTAGTCTGTGTGAACGCAACTTAATATTATTCTCTACCTACTGGAAGCAATGTGTTAAAATATTTACCTAGGGATTCGTCGTCCTTTTCCTCCTGTTGGTTTCGTTTTGCTAGTGTAGAAGCGACACTTCCTGTGGAACCTTGAGAGCTTTCGTCGTCCGATATATTAACTGGAAGAATAAAAATATGGAGTGTCAACCCTATTAATATCTAGTATTTCAGGTTCTTTCTAATTAACGTGTCGTTTTGAAAGGACTAAGTAATAACGCATCTATGAAAAACGGTTATGTTCAAACTTAGTAAGTTTTTTTATGTGTTGGAGTATAATGTGTTACTTTTTTACACAGGGTGTTTGGTTTTCGTGGGCAAGTATTAGTTTTTATCAGCCTTAGACCGGTCTCTGAAAGTTTTATATACCTAAGTTTACACAACTGCAGAGGGTGTTTGACTGACAAGTTGTGGGTATGAAATGTTTATTGCAATATGTAAAAATTACAAAGAGTTTCTAAAAAAAACAGCTAAAGTTCTATTTTTTTTTAAATGACACATCTTGTGTATGATTTATAGATATTTTAAAAAAACATTAGAAAATGTTAATATAGAACGGAAGCTTTCACGGCTCTGGTCAATTAAGATACCATGGTTCTTGGGAGTAGACCGTATCAAATAAAAATTACTATCCGACGTTTCGCCTTCGATTGCACGAGGCATCTTCAGGGATCTTTACTCCACGAGATCTGAAGACTGAATGGGCTCGAAGAGATTCAGGCGGGCCCTGTGTTAAGATCGGATTCCACATGCGATGTAGACCGTAACACGTATCTCTTGAAATTTTAGGTATGTTTAAATATTTCAATAAATCCTCTAATTTTTCTCTTATAAAATCCTCGAACCGATGTTAGAACCTTGCTTTCCTTTACATTCATAATATGGATGGTATGCCGATGTTAGGCTACAGCAGATTGAACAGTTTCTTTCTTTTTAATACATCGTGCATGTTCCCTAATTCTGCTTGACATTGAGCCAACGATAATTACACCAATAGGATAGAAAAGCCGTCTAAAACCGTTTTCATGATCTTCTTGCCTCACTTGCCTTGTAAGTATCGCTTAACACATTATCTGAATCATGTTAAATTGAGGAAAAGTTGTGAGTGAATGAAAAAGAGACGAATGTTTGGCCCGGGGTTAAATTTCAATGGTGTGTACTCATCTTTTTTTCAAAGCTTGAATTCTAAAGGGGGCGGAACTACCCTATATTATTTATATTTTTTTAACCGACTAACGAAAAGGAGGAGATTATCAATTCGACCGATATGTATATTTTTTAACGTTTGTGCGCCGTTTACAGCCGAAGCGTTCGGTCGATTTACGCCATTTTGGACCTATTTTAGTTTCAACGTCATACCAATGATAATTATACCATACGTTATGGGGGGGTCGAAAATAAGGGATGTTTTTTGGGACATATTCACACAATGTGGAGCTTACACAAGTATTGAAGCTTTGAATATTGCTTATGTAATATGCTGGGTGACCAGTACGATTTATGATAGTTGAAATTTATTATTGTACAGGGTGTTTAATAAAGATATAAATGTTCTATTATGTCCCAATATACACAATGTTAAGAAAGTAGGGTTATTTATGGATATCTAGCGTATATGTTGGTCTTCTAAACCATCAATTTTTACTTTAGAGATGTATTAATATACAAGGTGTTCAAGATGAGGATAAAAAATAATAACACGGCATACAGCTGAACCGTTAGCCCATTTTAATTTCAACGACATTCATAGAGTGGGGGACGAAAAGAAGGGATAAGTGGGTTTTTTTTGGGACATACACAATGTTTAGTTTATGGTAGAAATGAAGCTTTCAAAATAATAAATTTTTATATATTTTTTATTCTTTATAAATATTAAATTTTTGTTTTCAACTTAACAATGAGAGAACATAAAATAATATTTGTAAGGAATACACAAACACTTATTTAGTTTAAACAAATAAAATATTTAAAAACAAGTCAAGTTACTAAATAGAACAGATACAGATGTTTCTTAATTGAGTGTCAATATTTAAGGAGGCGATTTTTGGGTCCATTTTAAGAAGAAAACTTCATATAAACATATGTCCTAAACGGTGTACATTTTGAGATACAGGGTGTTACACTTTCAATAATTTCATAATTTTTCGATAATATCTCGAATACCTACGAAAGCGTAGAAGGGCCACAATTTTTTTATTTTTATTTTTGTAACAAAATCATCTCGGAATTTCGACTTCTAACTGAATTTATTAAAAACTTCTATCTCGGAATTATGTATCCGGAATTCCGACTTCTATCTCGGAATTCCGACTACATTTGGAATTCCGACTTCTATCTCGGAATTCCGACTTCTATCTCGGAATTCCGACTTCTATCTCGGAATCCTACTTCTAACCCGGAATTCCGACTTCTATCTCGGAATTCCGACTTCTATCTCGGAATTCCGACTTCTATCTCGAAATTCCGACTTCTATCTCGAAATTCCGACTTCTATCTCGGAATTCCGACTTCTATCTCGTAATTCCCACTTCTATCTCGGAATTCCGACTTCTATCTCGGAATTCCGTTTACAGTCCGGAATTCCGACTTCTATCTTGGAATTCGACCAGCGGAATTCCGTATCTCGGAATTCCGACAATTTCTATCTGATTGACTTCTATCTCGGAATTCCGACCTATCTCGGAATTCTGACTTGTAACCCGGTGTCCACATCTCGGAATTCCGACTTGTAACTCGGAATTCCGATCTCGGAATTCCGACTTCTATCTCGGAATTCCGTTTCTCGGAATTCCGACTTTCTCGGAATTCCCACATTCATCTCGGAATTCCGACTTGAACCTCGGAATTCCGACTTCTATGTCGGAATTGACTTCTATCTCGGAATTCCGACTTCTATCTCGGAATTCCGACTTCTATCTCGGAATTCTGACTTGTAACTCGGAATTCCGACTTATCTCGGAATTCCTACTTTGCTCGGAATTTTGACTTATAGTAGTGTTGTCACATAAATGTTCCAATTTTTGGTTTGGATGCGTTGTCCAGTGACTGCACATTTAATAATTGTCCTTGTGATAAAGACATTTATGACTTGTGTAAAATATTAATTGTTGAAAATGTCTAGGAATAGTATCTAGCATGATGAAATCTTACTCCTGAAGGGTAGAAGACAAAGAAATTTTAATAAATGAGGAAAAAATAAATTATTAAATTCTATTCCTTGTAGCGACACCATGGACGGCAATGCAAGCCAAACTATTTATAGGATGCTTTTACTAACATATCTATAATTAATATCAAGTTTAAATAAGAAGTGCAGCGAATCTCTAAAGAGTAGATAACTTAAATAGATTTTAATGAATAAGAAAAAAAGTATATTTTACCCTAAATAGACTCCCTCGGATCGTAGTACAAGCAAAAATATTTATAGGGGGCTGTTACCTCGATGTCTGGAAATAATATATATTATGAATTAATGTAGCAGCAGATTTCAGAAAGGGTAGAAAATTCAAATTAAATTTAATAAAGTAGGAAAAATTCAATTAATTAAATTACCAATGTGTCTAGAAATAACAACTCTATGAATAAAAGTGACAGGATTAGAAAACTGAAACAAATTTTATTGAATGAAAAAAGTCATATTTTCATATTATGTCCCAGGCTTCGAACAAAACTAGGTAGTCAAAATATTAATTGGAAGTTGTTGTCAATAGGTCTAATAATAATATATAGTATGTATAAAAGTGGCAGTGAGGTCCTTAAGGGTAGAAGACCCCGGCCTGCCGAGTCATTCCAATATATTAATGATGTATCTGTTACAAACTTTTACGACAAGTAGAAGAAGATCCAAAACGAGTAATGAAACTTAATCCATAAAAAACGTAAATGACTGGGAACAGTAGAAGTAGTCAAAGAGTCTATAATCAGTAATATAGTCTACTGTATTAGATATTTTGCCCGCAAACCACGTATATCAAGGTACCCATTTTGATATTTTGGACAAATTAAAAGAAATACCTGATATTTTGGACAAATTAAAAGAAATACCTATTCCTTTTGTTGGGTGTGATCAACACGAAAAAAATTTACAACTACGGTCATGAGTTGTACCTTGTTAGTAGAATGTTCTTTATTTGTAAAGAGGTTTACCGAATAGATAAAGCTAAAAGAAAGAAAATAAGGTGCTTGAAGAAACAATCAAAATTATGATTAACTTTTCACTGTATTCCTGTATCTGTTTTGATAGACTGATGTCCTTCCACAAAGTTAGAATTAAGAACTACAACGGAAACTTGATTTATGAGGATATGATTTGCTAACAATTTTTTTTTTGCCGAAATCATGTTACAGATTTTTGTTTTCAAACTTCATAAAATATCAATGTCTTCATTAGTGGAGGAATTCTAAGAAATTATAGTTTAAAAAACTGAAAAACACGCTGTAATATAAACTGAACTAAAATAAAACCATTTGGACGAGAATAAAGTGATTAACAAGAAAATTAATGTCATTATGAAAATCTGATCATCTGATATCAGTTATAAATATTTTATCGGTATAATTTCTGAAAGTAAAGTCAGTATGAAAATATGGTATAAAGGCACCCTACACTTTTTTACAAAAGTAATTTTTTTCTTTTTAGTTCAATTTACTATTAAAGCGTGTTTTTTAGTTTTTTAAACTATATTTTTTTATCTTTTTAGTTCCGTTTACTATTAGAGGGTGTTTTTTAGTTTTGTCAAACTATAATTTATTTTTCTTCGCTACCTCCCCGTGCCGAGAATGGGTAATTTGCGCGTCTGCTGCCTTCCTTTTATACGGTAGCCATTTTCCAGGGTCCCTATCCTGATGATCCTGTTCAGGATAATGGGACCAACTTATCAAATAATTGCATGGGCATCGATTGTAATATGGCGTTATAAAGTGGGTGAAAATCAAATGAAACTAACAAAAGCGTTTTGATACATTTACTCGAATAATATTTTAATTAACAGGTATCAGGGAAATTTGGTTTTTCTGACTTTGTTTTATTTATTATATTTTGTATCATCCATAGAATGTAACTGATTAGTTATGTTCCTGTCCTTACTTGAAAAAGTCAACCTAAAATCTTTTATACTTTGATGAAATTTAATCTGAATGAATAATAACGGAATTGAAAAATAAAGATTAATGAATAATCGTTTAACGAAATATAAGTTACTTTAATAGAGGATGCATAAACCTTTCATAGGTGCTAGTTATTTACTGCAAAAAAAAAGATGTTTTTTTAAACAAATATATTTCTTTTCTTCTAAAAGAAAAACAATAATAATTATATTTAAATTTTATGTATAATAGTAAATAGTTGGTAAATTGGGAAAAGAAAAGAACAATACTTATGAGTAAATGACAATAACCCTTGATGAAGAGCGAGGAGACATATGCCCCCACACTACAATGCGTATATTAAAATCTGAAAAAAAAATATTTATATATCTGAAAATGCCTGCATCCCCTCCATGCTATTGCATCTTTTTAACATAATATGGATCAGATGCTCTTACTAAATGGTGTTTTATTATTTCTACTATCTATGAAAAAGATAAAGCAAAGTACAAATTTTTATTTTTCATGTCAACCATATTCAAGCCATCGGAACCGACCCAGTCATTTTTTTTTAATTTGGACTTTATGCACAGTTAATAAATTTCTTTAGTTTTACTTAGCTTCATCCTGATCCCTATAATTAAAACATTAATTTCATTCAGAATGATCGCTTCATTTGACGTTAAAAGAGTATAACAAAGTTATTGCGCTAATAAGCAGTCGTGTATTAATTAAATCAGAATTCGAAATTATATGTACATATCTGGATTTATTAGAAGTCGGAATTCCGAGATAGAAGTCGGAATTATTCAAGTCAGAATTCCGAGATAGAAGTCGGAATTCCGAGATAGAAGTCGGAATTCCGAGATAGAAGTCGGACTTCCGAGTTACAAGTCAGAATTCCGAGATAGAAGCGGAATGCTTACTGTTCTGAAGAAGTCGGAACACATATATTCCGAGTTAGAAGAATTTGCAACATAACCTATCGGAATTCTATATATACAAGATATAGTTGACGGAATTCCGAGACAGAAGTTCGGAATTCCGAGAAACGTCGGAATTCCGAGATAGAAGTCGGAATTCCAATTACAAGTCGGAATTCCGAGATAGAAGTCGGAATTGCAAAAGTCGTAATTCCGAGATAGAAGTCGGAATTCCGAGATAGAAGTCGGAATTATAGAAGTCGGAATTCCGAGAAGAAGTCGGAATTTGTTACAAAAATAAAAATTAAAAAATTGTAGCCCTTCTACGCTTTCGTAAATACCACTCTAGATATTGTACTGAAATTTGGTATAGAGGTACTATGCATCTAGTGGAATTTTTTGATGTAGAACATTTTTTTTTAATTTCCACCAGTGGCGTCCGTACGGAATCCGACCTGCATATTTTCCCCAGACATTGATAGTGCGCCACGGATTTTTTTTTAAATAAAAATTATTTTTAAAATTCCCATTCATTTTTGAGCAAGTTTGATCTCTTGTAATTTTGATGAACGCACGGTTTTCGTTTTAAAAAATAAAAACTGTTTCTCTGCAGAGTTTTAACAATATCGCTAATATGACAACACCAATCGCCATGGCATGGAAGGAATTTTTTTTTGACTGAAATTCAAGATATCAAATTTGCTTATGAATAACTAATACCCAGAGATTTCAAAATTATTATTTGAGCTTATAATTTTTTAACACGAAACTATAAAATACTTATTAGTTCATCAATAAAGAAAGATTACTAATAATAATTATTATTGTAGTAGGCTTTGGCTGTCAGAATTAATTCTTCTCTTGTAACTTAATTTGACAGTTCAGCTTTCAGAATCAGTCGGGTTTAATTAATTTTGTGTTCTAAATATCTGATATATCTGAGAAAAGAAATGGTTGAGTTTACCAATGAAGAGTTGGCAGACATGTATGGTTTGGCTGATGGCAGTTCACCGGAAGCGGGGCGATTAAATCAAGAGCGCTTTCCTGGTAGAGTCATAGCAGATAGGCGGATATTTGCAAATGTGCATAGAAGGTTGACTGAAACAGGTACATTCAAGCCAAATAATCAATTAAAAGGGGACCATCGGACTATAAGAACTCCAGAAATTGAAGAGGCAGTATTAAATTCCATAGATGAAAATCCTGAACTGAGTACTAGGAAAATTGATGATTGATACATGATTTTTTTATACCCATATCACATTCAACGAGTGCAAGCCTTACTTCTCCAAGATCTTCCTTTGCGAGTTAATTTTTGTGAATGGTTTTTGGAAAAAATCGCGCGTAATCCCTTATTTGATTGCGAAATAATGTTCACAGATGAAGCGAACTTCTCCAGGAACGCTATCAGAAACTTCCACAATAATCATATCTGGGCTGACGAGAACCCCCATGCCATTGTAGAACATCATCATCAAGAGCAATTTGCTGTAAATGTTTGTGCTGGCATTATCTAAAATCACCTAATTGGACCTTTTTTCCTCCCAGAAAGACTAAATGGCCATAATTATCGCCGATTTCTTGAGAACGATTTGCCGGTATTGTTAGAAGATATACCAATTCTGATTAGAAACAGAATGTGGTTCATGCACGATGGCGCGCCCGCTCACTTTAGTATTGAAGCCAGAGAATATTTGTACCGCACATTTAACAACAGATGGGTAGGTCGTGGCGGACCCCAACCATGGCCCCCTAGGTTCCCAGACCTAAATAGTTTGGATTTTTTTCTATGGCGACATCTTAAATCTTTAGTTTACCGCACCCCAGTAAACACTGTAGAGGAGCTGAAGGATCGTATAAGAGATTCTTGCGATATTATCAAAAACACCGAGGGTATCCTTCAAATGGTTCGCGACAACATGAGGAAAATGGCTGAAGCGTGTATTCTCCAAGGTGGTGGGCATTTTCAACAACTTATCTAATTTTTTTCTTCTGTTTTGTTTCACAAAGTGTGCTGTCAACTTGTTAAAACCTAATTATTTTTGTTGAAATTATTAATTATGTACCTAGTTGTATTAGTATAGTTTTGTAAATAACTTTATTGTTGAAGAATGTCATATTATTTTAATAAAATTTATAAAAAGTATTTATGAAGGAACAGACTTCTGAAAAACATTGACATAGTGGTCCTGGATTGGTGGCTGAAGACCACATACTACTATCTACAAATACCTCTCACTAAGATAAAGCGATTTCTGATTTTAATAAGAATGGACATAGTAATTACTTTCACGCGCCACTGATTTTTCTAAAATAAAGCATTTTTATTGATTCATTTGTTTGTTTTTGAAAACTTTTAGTATTTATTTTCGACAAGATTTGATTTCTTGAGTTTAACACTGTAATATTCCTCTGCATGCATGGTGATATCCGTCTTATGACCAGGATTGTTTGGACCATGCAAATGGTTTTTATTTTTTAAAACGAGAACCGTGCGTCCAACACAAAATTACCAAGGGATCAAATTTGCTCAAAACTGAATTGAAATTTCAAAAATAATTTTTATTTAAAAAAAAATCAGTGGCGTTCCATCAATGTCTGGGAAAATATGCAGGTCGGACTCCGTACTGCATAGTACCTCTATACCAAAATTCATTACAATATCTAGAGTGGTATTCGAGATATTATCGAAAAATTATGAAATTATTGAAAGTTTAACACCCTGTATCTCAAAATTTACA
This sequence comes from Kuschelorhynchus macadamiae, assembly GCA_030620095.1. Classification (NCBI taxonomy): domain Eukaryota; kingdom Metazoa; phylum Arthropoda; class Insecta; order Coleoptera; family Curculionidae; genus Kuschelorhynchus; species Kuschelorhynchus macadamiae. Next base: position 122,545 of record JAUTXW010000646.1, read on the forward strand.
CCGTTTAAGACATATTTTTATATGAAGTTTTCTTCTTAAAATGGACCCAAAAATCACCTCCTTAAATATTGACACTCAATTAAGAAACACCGTGTATAACACTTTATGAACACTTTTACTGTTTATAAGTTTTATTTTTTAAAAGCAAATGGGCGTAATAAAAGTGACACATTTTAAAATGTTTCTTTTTTTTGAATATTTTTTCCTAAAAGTGACACATTTTATCTTTTTTGTTTTTTCCACCTCTTTTTTTTAGAAGAAGCAATATATGAAGTCTAATAAATAGTTTAATTACATAAGCTATTGGAAAATCAGAACAGGGATGTGCAAACGGTGTACTTCATTTTTTCAAAATAAAAGTAGGATATACCGATTTGATACACACCTGATCAAAATCTGGTGTAAATATTTTCTCTAACCGATAAACAAAATTTAAAAAGGTCGGCCAAAAAATCTCTTTAAAACAGTGGGGTCCCGTCGTTCTTTAAATAATATGGCACTCTTTTTTGACTATACGCACTTCAGATAATTAAAAAATGTAACTATGCTTAATGAACCTTTATCTATATTGGTCTGTTTTCTTTCGTGTACTGCACTTCTCTATCTCTTTTGTGTTGCAAAAACAGCGAACTTTCGAATTTTAAAATGATTTAATTTTGATTTTTCTCGATCGATTTACCTATAGATATATTTTTTCTTGAGTTCTGTCATTAACGGTTCCGGGCTACTGCCTACGTCCACTATTATTGGACCACCCAGTATAGTGATACACGATTTACAAGTCCAGAATTTACAAGGGCAGCCAGCATCAGATCCAGTGAACGAGATTTATCAAAATTTTAATTTATGCAGTTCGACTTTGGTCTACTCGGGTATGCCAAAAGTGGCCGTCTGTCTCCGTTTGTCATATTACTTTATACAGCGGCCGTCATTGTGAAGTACTATACAGGGCGTTTCCTAATTGCGTGCTGGTGTTAAAGGGGGTGTTTTTATGTCCTAAAAGTCTTAACGTTTGAGATACAGGATGGTAAGGTTTAAAATTTTCATCCCAATTCTGATGCTATTGTAGATAACTCCATGAAATTTGATACACGTCTTCTATGCATCAAGGAGCATAAGGATTTACCCAGGTTAATTACATATGCACGCCACTGGTAGAAATTTCAAAAATTGATTGTTAATAAAAATGCCCTTTTATGCATCAAATTTCACACAGTTATTTATCTATAATAGCATCAGAATTAGGATTTAAAAAATATGTTTTTTTAAAACTCTGTATCTCCAAAGTTAAGACTTTTAGGTTCATATTAAACTTTTTTCTTAAAAAGGTCCAAGAATCACCCTTCTTTACCATTAGCACACTATTAGGAAACGCCCTGTATAGTATTTCACAATGACGCCCCCTGTACAAAGAAATATGACAGACGGAGACAAACGCTCACTTTTGGTATGTATACCCGAATAGCCTAAAGTCGAACGGCATAAGTTAAAATTTTGATAAATCTTGTTCACCGGAATCAGTGCTGGCTCCCCTACTATAACTACATTGATGTGTTAATTTTGAAAAAATATGAGTTCTGTATAGTTTTTTCAAATATTAATTGCAATATTATATATTTTTTGACACCCGGTATTGAACAGAAAATTAATTATTTTGAAGCAGTTTATTGAGAGCAATTTTTGAGGTTGACGGCTGTGATTCTAATGGTTCGATTCCTTCTAAATCGTTGTCTTCCTCTGAAAATGATGAGGTTTCGTCGTCACTACTTGAAGATCTCCAGTGTGATAACTAAATCATCAATAACCGTTTCAATTTTGCCATCTACTTCCCAGTATTTATCTTCAATAGAACGAACATGTTTAACATACGATTTCCAATTTTCAATTCTCTCGAATATATTTTTTTACTCCTGTCCACGCAAGTTCAATATGGTTGAGGTCGCACATGTATGGAGGCAGCCTTAAAGGTGTATGACCGAGGTTACGTAAAAGACCGTCGATTTCATACTTTTTTTCTCTAGGCTTGTTGGCTGATATTACTTCATACAATTGGTATTTTCTCCATGTTGGATCACATACAAGATTGCTCGATTTAATCCACGATGAGCTTTTGTAGAGTATTTAGTTAGCGCTTTATCTTCTACGTGAGAATGATAAGACGCATTATCCATTACGACGACTGATTTGGGAGGAATGTTAGGTAGAGGCTTCTTGCGCAACCACTTCAAAATTATCCTTCGCTCATATTCCGAACATTTTTGCTTAAATTGTAGTTATATTGCCCCTGTGCAATGACTCACAAGTTTAAAGAAAGAAAATTATTTCTTTCTTATCACCTAATATGTGTCACCCTTGCCCGAATTCAGGTATATTTTGTTTACATGATTCATTATATTGTCTTGTGCGATAGACTCCACTTCGTTCTTAATATTAAATAAAATAATAATAAAATAATAGAAAAATTAAGTAATTTCGCCTTAATTATGCCAAAAAGAAATAATAGTGAAGTGTCCGATAGTGAGTGTATGACGAAAAAGCGTCGGAAATTCGAAAAACTAAAGGAAAAAATGACAAAACTGCAAAAAGAAATCGAAATGTATAGTTCAGATTCTGAGGATGATTTAGGTAGGATATTTTTTTATTTTTTATTTTTTTTTTATTTTTTGCCAAGGGCATTCTTCTGAATGGCCCACTGAATCTTTATGATTCCTATTTTTTGGCATTTTTTACTGTAAAAATAAGGCATTTAGATAAATGGCCGCCAAAATCTTTATGATTATTTATTAAAACTTTATCGAGTCTTATTAACCCATGTTTTAGATGGGGAAGTAGTGCCGAATTTAATAACTACTGAGGCACAAGTTCAGGCAAGTACACCCCAGCAAAAGTTAAACTTGGTAATTGACTGGCAGGATTCTGAATTGGAAATTTTACCAGAAAATCCGCAGTGTTTAAATGATAAAACATTAGGAGATAACCATTCATTATTAAATCTTTTTGGGGTGGATCCTCAAGAAAAAAACCAACAAAAATGGGGTGTTACTGGATGGTATTGCTAATAGATGGACTCATATTATAACAAAGGGTCTAGATGACGAGGAGAGACAAAGGCTTTTAGATTTGTATCCGCCTGCCAGCAACTGTGAGGTGTTAGTCCCTCCAATTTTAAATGAAGAAATTGCGGTAGCCTTGAAAGATAATAAAATACGGGAAGACAAATTTTTGCAAAAGCTCCAAACAGAAATTTCTTCCGGACTTATGGCATTATATGCCCCAATTAGTAAGCTAGTACAACAAAAAGAACCACCTACAACAACTTTGGAGAATTTAGCGGATTCGGCAAAGATTTTTTCTGATTGTTTTCACCAAATATCTCGCCATAGAAGGTTTTTATTAAGTTCTTCTTTAAATCCCCAGTTTAAAAAGTGCTTGGAGAGCCAGGAAATAAATAAACAACATCAAAATTGGAGGCAGGACAGGGGAGCGGACACATCTCGGAGAGTCAGAGGAAAAGAGGGGAACAAGACATTCAAGAGGTCTTATTATCCGAGGAAGAACCAACGTTAGAGGTAAATAAAAAATATGGTGGAAAAATTTTATATTTTGTAAATAACTGGAAACACTTAACTACCAACAATGTAATTTTAAGTTGGGTACAAGGTTATGAAATACCCTTTTCAGTTTTTCCAGTTCAAAATAGAACTCCAAGGGTTTCTATTTGTTGCGAAACAACGCAACCAAAAAATTATGTTTTATTTAATACCTACCTAACTATAACTTCTCATATTCATTTTAAAATCAAGACGACCCAGTTAGGCTTAAAAATCAATAATAACGCCAACAGCGGTTCGAAGAATTCTAGAACCACGAAAAAATGCTGCAAAAGTCACGTACGCATTTTATCGGGATGAATTCGGAAGATCTTAATAAACAGTCCTTCAGTCGCTTATGAGTGGGTAGCATCGCTCACGCTTGCCGGTCGTCGCCGCGCCGTCGATCGATAATACTTTTCACGTTCCAGTGAAATAATAATTAATAAAGCAGTTTTTAACGAGATAAAATCGGGATATCCTCGTTTGGTGAAAAGGTTCTGCTCCAAGAACAGTCACCAACAGTATACATTCTTTTAAAAGCGAATAATAGTTTAAATAAAGAGAAAAATCTCTTTTTGTTGTCCAAACCAGGAAAATTATTATGAAATAAAGTTGGTATTGTTGTGCTGGGTGACTAATTGTTCGGTGCTAGTAACAAGCACAATTCTTAGCAAGTTCCAGAACAGAACAGTCACTTAGTGTACCTAGTACAGTTGTTCGTACTCGTTTTATAAATTCAATTCATCACTGAAGGCTCTAAAATAACAGTAAACAGTGTTTTGACGTAAAAAAGACATTTTGTTGCTTTTTTGGTTGGACATTCCAAGTAAATTGAAGTATATTTACTGGACACAGACAGTGTGAAAAAACTTGTGTAAAGTTGTGTAGTATCGTAGTGCATACGGGGGAGAATAAAAAAATAAGTTTTTGATAACATCAACATTTTATTGTTTTATTGTTTGATATTCTTATTGATCAGTGCTATTTTCAACAAATGAGAATATGATTTTTTCACGTTTTTATTAAAGGCATTTTATTATAAATGTAAATATTTCATGTATTTTCTTTTTCTTTAAGTAAGTATAGAGTGAATGAAAGAATGTGTGAGTGTTATAATTTAGGAAATAAGTAGTACTATTTGTTAAAATTTCATTTTTTTGTATAAATAAATATTATTTTATTTTAGTAACTGCCAGAAATTTTTATTCAAAAAATTTAACCAGCGTCCTTGATATTTCAGAACATTTATAGTAATCTAATATTGGGAAAGCTTATCCTGGTATGCTTGTACGATGTGAAGAATAAGTTCATATCGTACACTATTAATAAGAAAGAGCAAAATTTATATGATACAGCCATTAAGGACCTTTTAGAAAAGGGAGCAATTAGTAGTTGTAGGCACACTCAAGGTGAATTTGTATCTTCTTACTTTTTAGTTCCAAAGTCAGAGGGAGGTTTTAGATTTGTTTTAAATTTAAAAAAACTTAATTTGTTTAAAAACTTTAAATTAGAAGATTATAGAACGGTTCTTAAATTAATATCTAAAAATTGCTTTATGGCAAAAATAGACCTGAAGGATGCCTATTTTTCAGTACCAATACATGAAGAATACCGAAAATTTTTAAGGTTTAAGTACAATAATACTTTGTACGAATTTAATGTACTTCCTTTCGGTTTAAATATTGCTCCATTTATTTTTACGAAATTATTAAAACCAATTTTTCACCATTTAAGGTCACAGGGCTTTGTATCTATATATTATTTAGATGATATTTTACTGATAGGTTTATCATATGAATCTTGTATAAAGAATGTAAATTATACATTTTCTTTATTGTCTTCTTTCGGCTTTACAATAAATTTAGAAAAAAGTGTTTTAACACCAACACAAAAGATACAGTTTCTTGGGTTTTCGTTTGATTCAACAAATTTGACATTTTCAGTACCCCAAAAGAAAAAAGATAATATTTTAAATAATATAACAAAAATTATGAACAAAAAATATTGTAAAATAAAGGAATTTGCTTCTTTAATAGGCCAGTTAGTCGCAATTTGCCCAGCGGTAAAATATAGTTGGTTATATATTAAACATTTCGAAAAAGAAAAATGGATAGCTTTGTTAAAAGAAAACGATAATTATAATAAAAAGATGATTATTTCTGACTACTTAAAAAGCGATTTTCTTTGGTGGCTTAATAATTTACAATCCAGTCAACAAAATATAAAAGAAAGTGATTATATGTTAGAAATTTTTACGGACGCTTCGCCTACCGGTTGGGGCGCCTATTGTAAAAACAAAAGTACTCATGGTTTTTGGAACTCAGACCAACAACTTTGTCATATTAACTATTTGGAATTAATGGCGGCTTACTGTGGGTTAAAATCTTTTTCTAAAAACTTAAAAAATTGTAATATTTTACTAAGAATTGACAATAAAACAGCAATTTCTTGTATCAATAAAATGGGGAGTGTGCAATATGAACATTTAAATAATATTTGTCGAAATATATGGCAATGGTGCGAAATTAGAAACATCACAGATAATGTTATTGCTGATCAAGAATCTCGATGTTTGAAAACTGATACAGAATATTCCTTAAATGAGCAATATGTAAATATTATATTTCAAAAATTTGGACAACCAGTTATAGACCTTTTTGCTTCAGAACAAAATACTAAATGTCAAAGATATATATCATGGAAGCCGGATCCTGGATCTGAGGCTGTTGATGCGTTTACCATTAAATGGAATATGTTTTTTTATGCATTCCCACCATTTGCCATTATTTCCAGGGTTTTGAATAAAATAATTAATGATAAAGCTGAAGGGATCGTCGTGGTACCTGATGGCCAAATCAACCATGGTACCCCATATTTAATAAACTTTTATCTCAGACCAAAATAATTTTTGGCTCGGAAAAGAATTTAATTTTATCTCCTTTTAGGTTACCACATCCCAACTACAAACACCTTACCTTGGCAGTCGGGAGGCTATCAGGCAAGCTTTTTTGAGAAAGGGAATTCCAGAGGATGGACTTCCCATGTTTCTAGCTTCAATTTCCACTAAAACCTTAAAGCAATATGACTCAGTTTTTAGTAAATGGTGGAAATATTGTAAGGAGCATAGACAAGATCCCTTAAGTTTCCATTTACAAAATATTATTAACTTTCTAACAACCTTATCAAAAAAAGGACTTTCATATAGTTCACTTAATACCCATAAATCAGCACTGAGCTTAATATTACATATTCCTGATAACCAACAATATATTTTTAAACGGTTTTTAAAAGGAGTTTACAATTTAAATCCTCCTAAACCCAAATACTCTTTTACATGGGATACTTCTGTGGTTATTAACTGTCTTGAAAAATTACATCCACTAGAAGCCCTCTCCTTAGAAAAGCTTTCCCATAAATTAGTAATGTTACTGGCTCTAACTTCCGCCCATAGATTGCAGACCCTTTCTTTAATAAAAATAGACAATATTTATATAAAATCGTCATCAATAGAAATTACAATACCAGACAATATTAAGACTTCAGGGAAAAATAAATACCAGCCAATTCTTTCTTTTCCTTTTTTTTAAAGAAAAACCTCAGCTTTGTGTAGGTTCTATAATATGTCATTATTTAAACATAACAAAATCTTTAAGACCAGAATCTGAGAAAAGACTTATTTTAACAACAAGAAAACCTTTTAAAGCGGCATCTACACAGACTTTAAGTAAATGGTTGAAAAAAACATTAGAATTAAGCGGCGTAGATATTAATATTTTTAAAGGGTACAGTACGCGCCATGCAACAACATCAGCAGCGGCTCGTGCGGGTCTTAATATAGAAATTATTCGTAAGACCGCTGGTTGGTCAGAAAAATCCTTAGTATTTAATAAGTTCTAAACAAACCTTTACAAAATGATACAACAAACTTTGCAAAAACAATTCTAACTAGTTAGGATTTTAAGTTATATCATGCATAGTTTTTGCTTATAGTTATATAGACATTTATTTTTTTTTTATATAGTTATTTTGTTATTGTCAAACGTATATTATTACTTATACACTTTTTATATGTTTAGTATTAATCTATAGTTCACTTTATAATATACCTAGTTAATGCATACATGATAATGATTGTGTCATTTAGTTGTAGTCCAGTTTTGTTTTACCTTAAGGTACAATTTTGTTTCAAAGTTTTTGGTTTGTAACATGGCTTGTTTAATAGATCGTCAGTTATGTTATTTGTTCTCTAAACATCTACAATGTAAGCAAAAATGTTCGGAATATGAGCGAAGGATAATTAAAAGATTGATCGACTTACCTGTAAGGAAGAGCAATCGTAATTATCCGAGCTCATATTCCAAACATTTTTGCTCCCTCCCGGTTCCCATCCCTGGACGATCTATTATCTCTTATATCACCCGACAATATAATGAATCATGTAAACAAAATATACCTGAATTCGGGCAAGGGTGACACATATTAGGTGATAAGAAAGAAATAATTTTCTTTCTTTAAACTTGTGAGTCATTGCACAGGGGCAATATAACTACAATGTAAGCAAAAATGTTCGGAATATGAGCTCGGATAATTACGATTGCTCTTCCTTACAGGTAAGTCGATCAATCTTTTAATTATCTCTATTCATCTGTCCATGATAGTCTCCAGTTGTTAGTCCCGAGCGAAAAACTAAAGCAGCACCTGGAACAAATCCGGCTTCTGAACTAGCATGAACTATAATAAAGCGACTACTAGAGCGGATTCTCTAAACAACACATGTAACACTTTCACTTTGCCAGCATTTGTCCACGGTCATATCATTATCTACCCAGGTTTCGTCTAGATACAGAATATTGCGTCCTTCTTGCCTATATTGCCTTACAGTTGATAGATATTTCACACGCCAGTGAAAAATATTTGGTCTCTCAATGTGCAATTTTCGTTTATTTTGGCACTTGCGCCAAAAAAACCATTTGATCGTAAAAGCCGATTTAAGGTTTTATGCCCGTACGAAAAATCTATTTTGTTTTTTAAAGCACGAAGTAGGGGTTTGCTGGTCAGAACCTTCTTCAAGTTTATATAAAAATCCTCTATTGTTCGTCGAATTTCTTGAAAATCGCCATCGTCAATTTTATCTTTGTATGATAATCGGGGTCTTTTTTTACCAGGAGATTTTAAAGGTGAAGTAGAACATGAGTGATCATTATGTTCTCTTTGAATTTTTCTTACACTACTTTCTGAAACACCAGTGTAAAATACAGCGCGTTCTGTTCGATTTTGAATTGGAATAGTCAAACTATTATTTTCAGCTTAATAACTTCACGTGCACCGCTTCGAATTGTTTTTCCTCTTTTGCTCGCCATCGTTACTTCGAAATAATAATTCAAATTCAACGTAACGCATTTATATAGAAATGAAAACAAATGCTCGAAATGTATGAGCGCCACTGGAAATAGCTAGAACCTTCTAGCGGCAAGTGCATGGATACTCTAGGAACATCCCAATTACAAGTGGACCAGTGCGAAATTTACTAAATCCTCGATTAATTTTCCGTACCGCTTAGCTAGAAAAAATAAACGATAAGCTAAGCAGCTCTCAGAGGAATGTCTATTGCACTGGAGATATTACGCGTTCAATTGATATACAGGGTCATTCAAAAGTAAATGTTATCCGTTTGTGGGTATAATCCTTACGTAAAAATAAAATAATAAAATAAAGGAACTACGCCCATTTTTAAGGGGCACCCTAAAAACGACTTTTTCGCGATATTTTTGAAACCGCTTGTAGTTAAATTTTGAAAATCGGTGTGCTATATAAACATTTGATGCTGAATCTTATTCTGAATTCAGATTTTCAAAATTTTTGTCAGAGGCGTCACATACCGGGAAGGTTAAGGGTGAAGATAACCCTATTTTTTTATCCTTTATTTTATTGGGATTTTGTTTAGAAATTATTAAATTTCAGACTTTTCTACGTAAAAAAGGTACCCTTGGTTGAATTCGCTAGAGCGTACCGTTTACGAGAGAATTGACTCTAAAAATTATCTGATTCTTCTATGTTTATTCATTAAAATTCTGCATCTAACATTTAATACCGAGTAAGTACCTATCATAGATAGAACACACTTTTTTATTACCATAAATACAAGTCGTCTGATAACGAAGGTAAATTTTTTATGCTTTCAGAAATGTTTTCACTGACAAACATGTGGTTAACTGTGACACAGTGACAGTGTATGTTAAATTTTTTACAATTTTTTAATAATAAGGCTTTGTTGAATTTGTACTAATTACCCATTCCTAAAGAATTACGTACAGCGGTTCTGAAAACAAAAATGGGCTTTTGGGGATTGTAATGAAGCAAGGCGGTTGTACGAAGAGGCATTTCCTAATCGACGTGTACCCCATCGTTCTGTGTTCGCAAGAGTGGATCTTAACTTAAGGGAAACAGGTTAATTCAAAAAATTAACTACAAGTTTTCATAGACAGGAAGTTGTTGGGCGACCGAGGAATGCTAGAACACTAGCATTAGAGGAACGAGTGCTAGACTCCTCTCAGAGAGAGAATTTTGCACGAGATGTTGCTTTACCCATACCATATCCAACGGGTTCAGGCATTGGAAGCACGAGCTTTTCATCTGCGTGTACAGTTTTGTGAGTGGCTTCAACAACAACAACGAGTTGCCGTCGCCTACGATTTTGAAAAGAGAATTTTATTTACCGACGAGACCGGCTTCACAAGAAATGGAATATTCAATTTTCATAACAACCACGTATGGGCGGATGAGAATCCTCATGCTATAGTACAGAGAGGACCTCAGCAACAATTTAGCTTAAATGTGTGGGCGGGAATTATTGATAAGTATTTAATAGGACCCGCATTTTTACCGTAACGGTTAAATGGACAAAGTTACACACATTTTTTACAAACTGAATTACCAGAATTATAAGAAAATCTGCCACTTCAATTACGAGCAGAAATGTGGTTTATGCACGATGGCGCCCCCTCTCATTTTAGCATTGTCGCTAGAGATCATTTAAATAATACCTACCGAAACAATTGGATAGGTCGTGGGGGACCAGTATCATGGCCACCACGGTCTCCTGACCTAAATCCACTTGATTTTTATTTATAGGGACAATTAAAACAACTAGTTTATTCCCGGCCAATACCTAATGTTGAAGTTTTGAGACAAAGGATACAGGAAGGCTTTCAGACAATTAGAAACAACCCGATGATTCTACCACGTGTGCATCGCAATTTAATAAAAAGATTAATAGCTTGTCGTGATGCTAATGGCGATCATTTTCAACATTTCCTGTAAATTGTAAATAAAATAATAATAAAAAATGTGTACTATGGTAAGAGGTAAACTTTCGTTTAGCAGTAATCACCTATGTAAGAAATTTTTGTTTATTTAGTATTTAGAGGCCTCTCTAACAAAACATTACAAACATTTTTCTGCGGAAATGCGTCATTTTTATTTTTTTGATAAAATATTGTAGGCTTTAGAATAGCCGATAACAACGCATACTTTAATTTGTTTTAACATTCTAAATATTATTCTGAATAAAAGTATACTCGAATAAGTTTGCGGGCAAAAAAATTATTTCTAATTTTTTGAGGATTTTTTAAAATTAGTTTTAGGTTAGGCTAGTTAACATAACATAACTTGACTTAATTCAAGCTAACATAACTAACCTAAACTAAGTTAACCTCACCTCACCTAAGATAAACTAACATACAAAGTAATCTACAATACTTTATCAAAAAATGAAAATGACTTATTTCGGCAAGATTTTTTTTGCGGATCTACGTTTACAAAAACGTCTAAAATGTAAAACAAAAACATGTTCTTATGTACCTGATTTCGGGTACTCTAAAGTTGGGAAAATGAAAATGGCGCATTTCCGCAGAAACTTTTTTGGGATTTTCTGTTTGGAGAGCCTTTTAAATACTAAATAAACAAAAATATCTCGCATAAGTGATTTCGGCTAAACGGAAGTTGAACAATGGTAAGTAAGTACGATTAATTAAATGTTGATGCAGAATTTTAATGAATAAACATAGAAGAATCAGATAATTTTTAGAGTCAATTCTCTCGTAAACGGTACGCTCTAGCGGATTCAACTAAGAGTATCTTTTTCACGTAGAAAAGTCTGAAATTTAATAATTTCTAAACAAAATCGCAATAAAATAAAGAATAAAAAAATAGGGTTATCTTCACCCTTAACCTTCCCGGTATGTGACGCCTCTGACAAAAAATTTGAAACTCTGAATTCAGAATAAGATTCAGCATCAAATGTTTATACAACACACCGATTTTCAAAATTTAACTATAAGCGGTTTCAAAAATGGACGTAGTTCCTCTAGGAATCATTTCCGGACCCATGTTAATAGGAACTTTCTGTCTTATTTTTACGCAAGGATTATACCCCCAAACGGATAACGCTTACTTTTGAATCACCCTGTATACGAGAATGATAAGGAGCCACCGTTAGGTAATGTTGATCTTTCTTATATACATAGCACTATAGACAAAATAGGACGATTACTTCGGCGGTTCAACATACGTACAATCTTCAATACACATAAGAAGTTTGGACAATGCTTGCGATCCCCGGAAGATATTGTACCTTTCCAAACAAAAGGAATATATAAAATTTCTTCATCCTGTGGAGAAGTGTACGTGGGAGAAACAGGACGCTCAATATCAGCTAGACTTAAGAAACATGAACGATGTATTAAAAAGAAACAAATTGTTCAATTCAATCTGCTATACCTGAACACCAGCAAACCACTGGTCATATTATAAATGTTCGGTTCGGTTCCAGGATTTAACTGAAACTTTTAAACATACAAAACATTTTAATAGAGATACATGTTATGGTCTATATCATACGGGGAAATCGATCTTAACACAGGGTCACGGTTCGGCGACCACAAGTCGGGTATAAAAGTCCGCCTCAATCTCTTCGAGCTCATTCAGTGTTCAGATCTCGTGGATAAAGATCCCGGAAGATGCCTCGTGCGATAGAAGGCGAAACGTCGGATAGTAATTCCAATTTGACTAGACCATGTCAAATTAGAACCATGATTTCTTAAAAGTTGGTATTTACCTTGCTTTTTGGAGACACCCTGTATACATTAAAATAAAAGCAGATCGAATCAGGGAACTTTTGTTTGAAATTTTTTTTCTAATTTCAAAAATAACCGAGATATTTCCATTTAAAGAGTTATCTGGATAACTAAAATTCCATTAATAAATACGCTACTGAACCGAATTGGATACAGAATAGCAATATAAATGTAAATATATAAAAGTAGTATATAAAAATTTGTATTTTTTTAATTTGATTGAATTAATAAAAACATATCATACATTCCTTAGAATCTCAAATATGCATTAAATACACAAATATCTAAAGTAAGATCCCTTACTACATTGCCTGCACAATGGAACCCAGGTAGTTTTATTACAGTTACTCAGTCGGAACCATTTTTCATGAAATTTGTTATACCTCTTTTGTTTACTTACCAACGAAATCATCCCCCTGGACACGAGCGTGTCTCATCTGATGTCCCGTTTTCTCTGCCTCCTCGACCGTTCCACCGACATTTCTACCAGGACGAACGATTTTTGACATGTCCACCTCGATAGGAGCAAAAACGGTGTCGTCATTCTTCGATACTCTATCGATCGAACTTCGTAGAAGGTTGGGATTGATGTCACAGTACGACTTGGGTACCAGGGCAAAGGTTAACGAGTTGTCGGTTTTGTCCACGAACTGTTTCAGGACGTAGGATTCGTTAATGTTGGCTTCGTCTTCAGACAACCTATAAAGAATAGGAACAATCAATGGACACGCGCTTCTCCTTAAAATTGTTAACGTAAGACCCAATTTCAATTTCTATAAACTATTAATATTACCGTTTATTATTAATTAATTATCCATCCTCCTTGACTTGAGAGAATATTCAAACTTCAAACATACGATTGGGGCGCTCCAACTCCAACTGTGGCAACACACAGAGTAAGGGTTGGCAATGTCATCTAAACTACTTGCAAATTGAAATGAAAAAGATACGCCAAGTGTACATTCACCGAAATATATCTTAATGAAAAATCATCCCCATGTCAAATCATTCAATCAAATTGCGCCACACTATCGGCAAAATATTTACCTTCAGGAATATAATTATATCATGGCAGATTATTTCACTCCACTGTTACCTACATAAGCATAAACTTTTAATATACACACTAACATTACATAAAGTCAAATAAATTAGTCCAGGGAAAACCGAATAAAAAGCGCGATGGACGTCAATGTTGTCAAGTTAAACTATTTCAATAAATGGCAGTTCTCCTATCGTAGAAACATAAGTGAGCAAGACGGAGATAAAAAGTAAACTTAAAATTGATTTTTTTGATAATTATCATAAACACTTTCATAGTTATAAATTTAAGTATACTTGTGAAATTAACTTGGATTTTTGGCGTTAAATACCCTGTGTCACGAAGTCTTATAACTAAATTACAAACAACTTGGAAATTTGGATATTCTTTTTAAAAAGATGAAGGGAAACCTTTGCACATTAAAAAACTGCAGCAGCATTTTGTTGACATTTGTAAGTTAGGAAATTTCACTAGTTCATATTTGTCATAAACGTGTGCGATTTTATTCGTACAAACCCACAATCTAAAAGTACCACCCGCTATTTAATGAAATCTGGCTGAATTGAAGATCTGTTCACAACGCAGTGGTCGCGAATATCAAAAGTCAGGTCTGTGATAAAGTTTTAAATATTTGAAATTTTAATAACTTCTTTATTTGTAACACACAACGCAGTGGAAATCAGGCCTGTCATAAATTTTTTAAAATTTTAAGTAACTTCTTTATTTTCATTTTTGAGTTGTGATTTTTTGTAAATTAACTTCTTTTTTTTTACAACCTGTCAAAATAAATGATCAACTTTGTCCAGAAATTGTATATCGTTATTATATTTTGTAAAATATATATACAGTGGGTCTATTTAAGTGTGCAACTACAAAAATTTTTTTTATTAACTACACAATCAAAATAAAAATATTGCCAAAAGTTAATGCGTTCGATAATCATTTGTACTTAGAATGACTGCAAGTCAAACAGCATACAGGGTATATAAAATATTAAAATCATGCAAGATTTTATTTAATTAAGAACCTTATTTCGTAAACATATAGCAAAATATTATTAAGAAAAGTTGTTTAGCATCAAAACTTATGCCTGGATACCAAAACATTTTTTTTTTTTGGAAAAAAATCAAAAAAGTTTTTCAAAAATTGATTTTTTTTGATAATTATCATAGACACTTTCATAGTTTAATCAAAATCAGATCAGATTCGCATAACTCCGTTCAAATTTAAATATACTTGTGAAATTAACTTGGATTTTTAATTTTTTATTAAACACAACTTGGAAATTTCGCCAATATTCTTTTTAACAAGATCGAAAACATATTCTGATGAAAATATGCACATTAAAAAACTTTCATTTGAAGTGCAAAATTTTCATTTCAAATATTTATTAAAGAACTGTACAGGGTGCCCGGATTTGATTGCAAAAACTAGAGTATCAAGCTTATTTTTAAAGATAGAACCTTGCGGTTTTCACGAACCTGAGCTAATTTTTTGTGAAACTCATGAAGCCGTAAACAAAATTTTCATAGCCTTCTTCGTTTATGAGATACGTTAACTTAACGCAAAGGGAAAAATTGCTGCCTAGGCAGTTTTTTATGGATCCAGTGGAAGTCATATTTTTCATTTGAGTTGTTATTTTTTAGATATGACCCAAAGTTGTGTTTTTTTAAATCAACACCTGTATATTTGAACACAGAAATTGATTTGTCCTTTTAAAAGCTTCTCAAAAATATATAATAGTATGGGTCTATTTTAATAAACAACAACAAAAATCCTAATTTTTATAATTATCATCCCAAATTTTGCAGTAGGCCATGCAAAACGATGCCGTTTTCTTTTGTTTTCTTGGAAGCAAATGACATTTCCCAATTTTGTACGCGTATATAAAATATAGCGCTAGTTTTTTGTATTTATTTATTGTGTAAAAATATATTTGTATTATTATGGAAGAAAACCAAACTTTCGAACATTATGAAAAGTACGATATGTTAGCTTGTTTTATATTAAGTAATGAAAATGTTGAAGCGGCTTCTGAGATGTATTTTAACAGGTAAATAGTTAATTTTTAGGTATGTTGAAATACTATTGCTTAATTTTTATTTAGATATCCAGAATGGAGGCAACCTAATATATCCACTTTTTATCAGATAAAAAAGAATTTACTTAATCAAGGATCATTTATCAAACCTCGTTCGAAAACATATAATAAAGAAAATCGGGAGGCTGAGAAAATTACGGTTTTGGCTAATGCAGGAGCTTACCCTACAAGCTCTTCTAGGGCCAGTGAAAAGAGCATAGGGATTCCAAAAACTAGAGTTCAAGAAATTCTAAAAAAGCACAAATACCACCCATACAAATTTAGGCTCGTGCAGCACTTACAGCCAGGGGATGCAAGCGCGTCGGGTAGGCTTCTGAAATGGTTTCGAGAAAGATGCGATATGGTAAGAGATTTTGAAAGGAAGGTTATATGGTCAGACGAAGCACATTTCAGTAATTCTGGTATACTCAATAGGCACAATAGTAGATTCTGGTCCCAGGAAAATCAACACCAAATATTTCCCAGAAGACAGCAGGGCAGGTTTGGTCTAAATGTGTCCTGCTTCATATTAGGTACACATATAAAATTTTATATATTTGAGGAAAATCTAACAGCCAATCGCTATATAGAAATTTTAGAGGCAGCTATACCTGAATTACTTGATGATGTTCCTCTAGCGCAAATTAACGAAATTTATTTTCAACAGGACGGTGCTCCTACACACAATTTTGGAATGACGAAATTATTTCTGGACAATAATTTTTACCAATCAATGGATCGGAACAAATGGACCTATGAGATGGACCCCTAGGTCCCCAGATTTGTCGATTTTAGATTTCTTTCTATGGGGATATCTGAAAAATAGAATTTACAAAGACCACTATGATAATGTCCAAGATTTAGGAAATACAATAAGAGAACATTTTCGCTATTTACAAAATCATCCCGTTATTTTGCTTAATTCCCTAAAACGAATACGAAAATTGTGCGAAGCATGCATAGAACAAAATGGAAATCAGTTTGAACAGTTCTTTTGATTTCCTTGGTTACTGTAGTTCTTATACGATAGTTGATTTTTGCTGAAAGGCTTGTTACATAATAATTTATTACTGTTTTGTTCTTGTGTTACGTAAATCTAGGTAGGTGGTACTTTTTTGGTACGAAATCATCAATACATATTTTGATAAATAGATTTAATTACATATTTATTTTAATTTATTGTTGGGATGTAGATATTGTTAACGACTTTAAATAAAAGGCAGCATTGTTTTGTATGGCCATGCAAAACTGGAAAATTTGGGATGATAATTATAAAAATTAGGATTTTTGTTGTTGTTTATTAAAATAGACCCATACTATTATATTTCTTTGAGAAGCTTTTTAAAGGACAAATCAATTTCTGGACAAATATACAGGGTGTCCCATTTAAAAAAACACAACTTTAGGTTATATCTAAAAAATAACAACTCAAATGAAAAATATGACTACGCCACTGGATCCAGCGTAAAAAACTGCATAAGTAGCAATTTTTCCCTTTGCGTTAAGTTAAAGGATAACCGAGATACAAGGGGGGTCCCAAAATACAAAATTTTCTATTTCGCCCTGTATCTCATAAACGAAGAAGGCTATGAAAATTTTGTTTACGGCTTCATGAGTTTCACAAAAATTAGCTCAGGTTAGTGAAAACCGCAAGGTTCTATCTTTAAAAATAAGCGAGATACCCTGCTTTTGCAACCAAATCCGACACCCTGTACACTGTATATGATTATCGAGGATGCACCAACTTTTGGCAATATTTTTATTTTGAATGTGTGGTTAATAAAAAAAATTCCAATATGTTGCACACTTAAATGACCACACTGTATACCTATAAATTAAAATTTTTGTAACAAATAATGCAGATTTTTTTTTGCGAGCCAAGTAAATTCTTTAATAGGTATTTTTTAGTTACTTGAGTGTAGTTGAAACCAAAAAAATAGGTTTGGTTCAAGAAACAAAAAAAAAATTTGTTCCCGAGTGTTTCCTATAAAAATGTATAAATGGTGCTTTTTATAAATATTAGAACCGTGATTCTTGACCCCGCAAACTTGTTCTTAATTTTTGTTTTGAATACAATTTTATTGCTTATTCTCCTTGAGTTAAAAGAGATATATTTAAAATAAATTTAGCTTTAGCTGCAGTTTAAGTGCAAAAAAATCTGACTTTAATAAAAAAAATCAGCAACTCTTGCCATAACCCGTACTTACCCGAGCTTCTTCAAATTCTCCTTCTTCTGCAACTCCTTAATCAAACTGGCAACGTCGATTTCGTCCTGCGGCAGCTCGCCCAAACGAATTCGGCTCACTTGGGGCACCACCTCCGAATCTTTCGACGTTGCCGTCCCCCCGGTTATCTTGAATTTCTTCGGGGGCGGCGGTAGGGCCGCGGAAGATGAATTGGATTCTTTATTCTGCGCATGGAGGTGGTCTTCACGAACCTCTTTCGTGACGCTGCTTGCAGTAGGACAATCTGAAACCTTCGGGCAGTTGCATGGATTCACGCCGGATGCTTTGTCTCCATGGGGACACCGCTGGGTGTGTGGGTTCTCGCAAACTACGACGCATCTTGTGTGTTCCTGTTCCTTCTTCTCCTGTCTGTTCGAAGTCGGATGTTCTTCTGTCGTAGGATCGTCGCAGGGATCTACAACACGTTTATTCAGGGTAATCCAAAGAAGAAAACTGCTTCATGTCTCCGTTGTTTAAGAAAAAATATTACAAAAAAGTAATTAGGATTTTTATAAAGAATTTATAGTTTCGAAAAGAAAAACAAATGAACCTCAAATAAAAAAGATGTATAATAAAACTATCAAAATTTATAATAACCATAGAAATAGATCAATATAGCTACGTAGTAGATCGAACGATTAGAAAATCCCAGAAATTGACGCGCAATCTTGCCAAGTGTGTGATTTTCTCGTTTAATTTTTATGTTTATTTAGAAGAAAAGGGTGTATTACTCAACAAAATAAACTCGAGACTAACAAAGGTGAAATCACAAAACGCTGTCAATGTCGTCCATTAACCACAAAAAACATTAATGTCTTCTGGCTGACGGCTTGACGAATAACGCCTGTTGTTGTTGAACGTTGCACCGTTGCCAGATTTCGTGTATACGTAATGATGTCACGTTCCGTTGCACCCGACTGCACCGTTTTCAAGTAAACAATAGAGGGGACTATAGGGAATAGGCCCTCTGTCTTTATTTAGGGCTTTCTTACCACATTTAACTATTTCTATACTCTTCTATACTTTAACTATTTCTATACTCTCAAATGCATCCAATAATCTATTATTAGATACATTTTTAATAATATCTTATAATTAATAATCTTAAGTTGAATCAAAATGTATCTAATAATAGATTATTGGATGCATTTGAGAGTATAGAAATAGTTAAATGTGGTAAGAAAGCAGTTTATCCGGATCTTTAAACTCACCCAGATCAGTTGACCCGGATCTTTAAAAAGACATCACTACATTTTTGCCGGTCGTTGGCGACGTTGCCATACTGGTACGGTGTGACTTCAAACCTTAGACGGCGCCAAATGCTGTCATTTGAAATGATACGTTTACGCGCGAAATTTTCGAACTTTATTATAAAATAAGTATTGATTTTTAAGGCGTTATATTTTAGATATTTACTTTTTATATGTAAGAGAATACATTAATGTAATAAAAAAAATGCAAGTTCCCTATTGTCGAACTTGTTCAAAATTGTATATTGGACAAACAGGTAGAACGTCTAAAAAAAGAACTAATGAGCGAAAATTTAGTTACAGAAAGCATAAAGATAATTGCAGTTACTCTTGGCACTATTTAACTCTGGAAAACCATACTTTCGATCAGAGCTTTGAATTTTTACATGTAGAATGAAAAAGTAAAAAACTTAATTTACTAGAAAGTATGGAATCGAATTCGAGAATTTCCGAAGAAATAAAAAAATAGGGAATATTAGAGCAGAAATGTTGAAATGAGTTATGCAAAATTTCGAATATAGGTTATAACAATGTAGAACTTTCAAGAATTAAATTGCACATTCTGAATTTGTTACTTACCCCACAATTGTTGAAATATATTAATTACACAGGGTAACAAAATGAAAACAAAAATTTGGTGCCGGAAATTTAACATCTGATTTTAGATGTTTTTAATGTGCTGAGTTCAAAAATGCCACCAGATTTTTTCTATGAGCTCTAGTTTATCAGATATAGGTTACAAGTTAATTGATACTTTTTTCTGATAAAAGACAACAAATAAAGAGATACATATGTACTTAATCGTCAAAATAGAAATTTCCCAGAATCTAATTAACCAAATGGATACCTGAAATTGTCCCTGACCCAATGTTCCTATTCTAGGAACTACTCAATATACTGCTCTTAATTACTTTTATACCTGTAACTGCCTATGACCCGATCCTTCTATACCTGCTTGGCTGTACTCGATTTAGTATATTACTGAGTTTTCCCAAGTAAAGTTGTGCTATCATTTATTGTAAATGTTGGTCGTTTTGTAGTATTAAGACGCTAAACTGAAACAATGGCATCCACAAGCAGACGTACCTGTGTAAATCATCCCGATGTTTTTTGTTATGTGTGTGGTGAATACACTTTGAAAGAGAGCAGAAAAACGATTTCTGACTTTGTGAAAAGAGCTTATCTTGCCTATTTTGGCGTTCATTTAGGAGACCAAGATAAATCTTGGGCCCCACATTTCATATGTAAAACATGTGTTGAATATTTGCGACAGTGGAAAACTGGAAAGAGGAAGTGCCTAAAGTTTGGTGTTCCAATGGTTTGGAGAGAACCGCGAAACCATCATGACGACTGCTATTTTTGTCTCGTTAATATTAAAGGCATAAATAGAAATAATAGACACAAATCGACATATCCTGATCTAAATTCTGCAAGAAGGCCTGTACCGCATTCGGAAGAAATACCCGTTCCATAATTCAGCAGTCTACCCGAACTGACAGAAGATGATACAGAAACATCAACGTCTGACGAAGTTCAAAGAATTCAATCAGAAAACGACAGCGAATTTGAAGCAGATTTAGCAACTCCGCAGTGTTTCAATCAAGAAGAACTAAACGATCTTATAAGAGACCTGAATCTCTCAAAGGAATCCGCTGAATTACTTGCATCCAAATTAAAAGAAAAAAATCTACTTTGTCTAGGTACTAATACTACATTTTATCGTAAAAGAGATAAGGATCTACTGCCTTTTTTCGCTCAGGAAAATGACTTGGTATTCTGTAACAATATAAACGGGCTCTTAGAAAAAATGGGTTTGCCTGAATACACTCCAGATGATTGACGCCTTTTTATTGACAGTTCAAAACGTAGTTTAAAATGTGTTCTTTTACATAACGGTAACAAATATGGCTCAATTCCTATTGGTCATTCTACTACCATGAAGGAAGAATATGAAACAATTGCATTAGTTTTGAGAAAAATTAAATACGAAGAACATCAGTGGGCAATTTGTGTTGATTTAAAAATTGTTAACTTCCTCCTTGGACAGCAAAGTGGTTATACAAAATATCCTTGTTTTTTGTGCCTTTGGGACAGCAGAGCTAAAAATGAGCACTGGGTTAACAAAAATTGGCCTTCAAGAGATGTCATGATTCAAGGAAAACAAAACGTGATCAACGAACCTTTGGTTTCATGAGAAAAAATCTTACTTCCGCCCTTGCATATCAAGCTATGCCTAATGAAGCAATTTGTGAAGGCTTTAAATCGAGATGGAAATTATTTTGGGTATTTGTCACGTACATTTCCTGGCGTTGGCACGGAAAAACTAAAAGCTGGTATATTTGATGGTCCTCAAATAAGGCAACTTGTTAAAGATCTACAATTCCCCACATCAATGAACGGGACCAAATCTAACGCTTGATGTTCATTTGTTCAAGTAGTACAAAATTTTCTTGGCAATCATAAAGCAGAGAATTACGTAGAATTAGTGGAAACTATGCTTTCAAATTTTAATATTCTCGGATGTAACATGAGTATAAAAGTTCACTACCTCCACAGCCACCTAGATAGTTTTCCAGAAAACTTTGGGGATTGTAATTAGTAAAGAACAGGGGCAAAGATTCCATCAGGATATTAAAACTATGGAAGATCGTTATTAAAGACGATGGGATAGCCACATGATGGCGGACTACTGCTGAAGCCTTCAGCGAGACTGCCCTAGTAAACTCCATTCTAGAAAGTCGTATAAAAGAGAATTTTTATGTGATTAGTGACTAATGTAATTATGTAAATCAAGTTATTGCAATAAATACCAATAAATACTTAAATCCATGTGTCTTTGTTTTTTTAACTGGCAATAGTAATATATATATACACAATTTTTTTTTTAAACTAGATCTGATAGACAAAATCTGAGAACTTTTTTACATTCTGCATCCAAAAATTACCCAGGAACAGTTAAAAAATCGCAGGCACCAAAATGTTGGCCTGTGTTATTAGCCCTACAGTGAATTTTTGCAAATATATGATAACAGATGCCTAACCTGGTACTACACCAAAAATATGAATAAAACTTACCCACAGGAACTTCCGGGGCTTCAATATCCTTAGTTAGTTTAGTGATTCGAGCTTCGAGATCCAATACGGTAGCCTCAATGTCTCTGTCCAATGTCTGCTCCTCGTTCGTGGATTTTTTATCTTCGTGCCCGGCCGCTACCTCTACACCTCCCGATTCTGCCGGGGGTGCCTGCTCTTTTTCACATGTCAAATGGCTCCGTATCAGTTCGTCCAGGCTATGATTAAATCGCGTGTTACGGCGAGGTTCTGCAGAAAAATGTTCCAAATACAGACTGTATAGCTCAAATGTTCTTAATAAAAAAAAAACACCATGTTGCAATAAACTTTTTTATCCTGAAAAATTACTTGCTACCGAATAAATGAACGCAGAGGCAGTGGAAGACAGCAAACGTATCCCCAACAATGAAGTTATTACGGTGATAATGCAAAATATTTAAAAAAAAGTATATCCATTAAGGGTGGTAGTTCGAAATTTTCGGAAATCTTTGAATGACATTGACGAAAGAATGATTTTAAAATCTCACTTAGTTGAAAAGATATTGCGAAAAGGTAAAAATATATTTCACCCCATTAAAAACCTGATGAACAAATGGTTTAAAATCTCACTCGCAGTTGAAGAGATATTGTAAAAAAGTAAAAAATGCAGTAATAAGTTTTTAGATAATTGCTTTTGAAAGCCACTGCAAAATAATTGATCTAAACATTCATTTAGTCGAATAGATATTTTAAAAAAACTCAATTAAATTCTTTTCGATCCCTAGAGGGTGGAATTAAAAAAAAAACATTGATTTTTAAATTATTATTTCTGAAAGTCATTAAAAAAAACGATTTTCTCGCGCTTTAGTAGGTTACCAATATACTTTGATTTCTGGAGCATCCTGTATATTTCAACTAAGACATGACAAAAAAATCAAATACCTAAAGGTATTATTTAGCCGTAGCCCAAATTTCAGATTAAAGTTGCTTTAGAGTTGGAAGAAATTCAGATTTATTTAAAGTCTTGTTTTCGTTAAAACAACTTCAAATAAATTAATTCATGGAAAACGGCTACAGATAGATATGAAAAGGTATTCAGAGAAGTTGCTCAGAAAGACGTGTAGTTTCAGAAAAAGTGAAAAAATAAAGGACTTTCATAAAATTGCGATGTTGCCACCTGTTTTGTGCAGAAGCGGCAACACTGTAAGCCTGAAAAGATTTTAAAACGGTAGTTCATTATATATATATATATATATATATATATATATATATATATATATATATATATATAATCTAAACATTCCAGGTTACCAGCTAGCAGCAAAAGAAGAGATCACATTCATGGAGGTGTTGCTATCTATAGTAAAAACAGTACTTACAAGCTTATAAATTTATCACAGTTTTGTATTGAATTTGTATTCGAATGTGTAGGTCTCAGCTTTAAATTAGATAATACAAAGATGGCTCTTTTAACTATTTATCGTTCAAACAGCAGTGCAGCTGCCAATAAAAATTTTAACACATTTATTACAGCATTAAATTCAACACTATATCATGTGATGTCACAAAATCAATATATTTTAATTTGTGGCGATTTTAATATTAATAATTTAATCGAATCACCAGAAAAATCTGATCTTTTCGACTTGCTGGAAAGTTTCATCCTAAAATCTAAGACCAGAGTCAAAAGACTTTATATACTCAGTCAAAAAAACTATTTCATGAACAGCTAGCTCTAGAGAAATCAAATTTCTACAAACAAAAAATTTTAGACTCCTCATATAAATCTAAAACGATCTCGCAAGTAATAAATACTAACTTAGGAAGAGTAAAAAAGTGCTCTAATCCCACAAAATTAGTATGTAACAATAATTACATAATAAATATCTCTGAAATATGTGAAGAATTCTGCAAATATCTTGCAACAAGCACAGAAAACCTAATATCAACAACCATGGGTAAACATAATATTGATTTTTCAAATTGTACAACCAGTAAATTTCATATCAGGTCAATTTTTTTAATACCACTGAATGTGCACGATCAGCTTTAAAACTCTTAAGGGAGAACTGCACGCAAAAGTGAAAAATCAGCGACAAGGTCTAGTCCAGTTCAAAGTAAGATGAAATGGTACCTACGTATTAGAAAAAACTTCCAGCGCGTCCGACTTCAAAAAAATGTGTTATGTATAGGCAATTTAAATTACATTTCGGTTAAAAATGGGTTCAAAAGGATTCACGCACTGCAGAAATACAAAGACATAAGTACGATTTACCATTTCAAATTTTGCAGTTACGTAGACAAAGGGTCAATGCAAGGCGGTAAAGAGCCATTTTGTGGATAAAAAAATTATATGCGATGGCATTTGCGTCAAAAAGTGGTCAAAAAATAGTCAAAAATGGACAAATCGACTTCTGTTTTATAATTCTAGTTTCAATTATTTCATAAAAAATCGTATTTAGCGCCCAACTATACATATTTCCCTCATTAAAAAACCTAAAAAAACCTTGAAGCTAATAAATATATCTTACAGCTTGAACATAACATTGCAGCGGCGGAAGGCTTGCAAATGATCCGTAACACTGCGTGCAGTTCCCCCTTAAAAAACAAAACAGCCTGCTCCGGTAAAAACGACATCCCAGTTATGGCATTAGAAAACATATGGGATTATATTAAACACCCATTATGCTATATCTTTAATTTATCCCTCGAAAAAGGTATATTCCCTCGTGAGTTGAAGGTAGGGGAAGTTATTCCACTTTATAAAAAGGGTGACAGGGAAAAAATCGAAAACTATCGATGTATTATGGGCCTGCCTACCTTTTCTAAACTTTTTGAAAAAGTAATTATTAAGTAACAAACACGGTTTTAGAAAAGATTGTTCCAGTTCTACAGCTGCTTTTGAACTATTAAATTTTGTTTATGAGGGCGTGAACACATCAAACTACGTTCTTGCTATCTTCTTTGACTTAACTCGAGCTTTTGACTGCTTAAATAGCTCCCTTTTACAGAAGAAATTATATACATTGGGGACACGGGGAGATATCAACAAATGGTTAGTGTCTTATTTAGAGCAACGTAAGATAAAGGTTAAGAATGGGAATGTTATCTCTACTGGACATAATATAAACTGTGGTGTACCTCAGGGAAGCATTATTTCACTACTAGCATTTACGCTTTTTATAAATGATCTGGAAAATTTCTTGCCTCTGTCACTATTAAAAAATAGAATAACTTTCTATGTAGATGACTGCACTATAGCAATTTCTGGTAGTAATTTCGAGGAATTGGAAAATATTGCCAATATAATTTTGGAAAAATTAGCTGTATAGTGTAAGAAAAATTGCCTTATTGTCAACGAATCCAAAACCTGCTTTATGACACTTTGCATAAGAAAAGATATGCCTCGGGTTCCAAATTTGTCTTTAAATTGCAAACATTTAAATAGGATTGAAAATTTTAAATTTCTAGGATTATGTCTAGATCCACACATAACACGGTGCAACCACATGAACCATGTTGCAAATAAGTTAAATAGTGTCTACTTTGCAATAAGAAATCTAAAAAACACTTTAGAAATAAAACTACTTTTAAATACCTATTACGCACTAACATATAGCCATCTAAGCTATGGTATTATTTACTGGTGCGAATCAACAGATTTAAACAGAATTTTTATATTATAAAAAAGAATAATCAGAAAAATTTTCTCATTAAGTCCATTAGCCTCATGTAAACCCTACTTCAAACAATATAAAATTCTTCCTCTTCCATGAATTTTAATTTTACACTGGGTATTATTCGTTAAAAAACAATTCACTAGATTTTCTCGTCATCTAGAACTACATAATTATGGTACGAGAAACACCACAAACATTTATATACCTCCTTATAGGACTAGCACTTTCCAAAAAAGTCCTTACTGTTATTGTGGGAATATGTACAGGGTGTTCCAGCGAGGACTGAACAGGGACCTATTTTCGACCTTCCTTGTATTTTGGAAAAATTCAAAATAGCCAATCGATGTATTTTTTCTTGTAGAATCCAAAAATGTCATCGAAAAAATATTTGAACCAGAAACAAAAGAGTTACGCTATGCATCAGGTGTTTTTTAAATGGAATGTATCGTTTTTTATACGATTTTTGGAAAGAGTGATTTTTTTTATGTCCGTTCTGATTAAAAGATTTGATTTTGCGATAGCTGTTTATATTACATTTTAATGTTTTACAAACTAAAATTTTAGCTTCACCTGTTTAAAATATACGATAGGTTGGTATAGGTGATCAAGGTAAAATGACGATTGAATGCTTTGTCAATAAAAATTGATATTATTTTAATTATTGTCGAAGTCTTCACCTAAAAAATATATATTTGACTCTGATCGAAATGAAATACTCTTTGGACGAGAGACTACAGATTGTTATGCTATTTTACAAGTGCCAAGAGAAGCAAGAAGAAGATTTATTGCAAATTTTCATAGAAATATATCCATCAATACAATTCTAAGGATAAAAAACCTATTTGAGGAAAATAAAACTTTACATGATAGAAAAAGAAATTCAATAAAAAATAATTATTAAATAATAAAATAAAACTACTAATAACATAAGTTTTCAATGTGACCACCGTTTTTCTCGAAACAACATCGATAACCCCTTTGTAGCCTTTCTAAACTTGCTGTTACAATATGATTTTCCTGGTTAAGGCGGTTTATTTCATCGACAATTTTTCCCATGATCTCTTGAATATTTTCGTTTCGTTGTCTGTATACGACGTTCTTCAAATGGCCCCAAAGAAATGTATCCAAAACTGAGAGGTCGGGGCTATTGGGCGGCCAAGCATATGTTCCATTTCGCCCTATCCATTCGTTATGGCGCCGATTTAAAAATTGAACCACATCATGCACGGCATGAGTAGGCGCCCCATCATGTTGCCAAATTAAATTCTGATATTCTGCCAATGGTAAGTCTTCCAAAAAATTTTCAATTTCGTTTTCTAAAAACTCATAATATCTGTGCCCATTTAAAGTCCCGTTAAAAAATATTGGTCCCAAAATTTTATTGTTTTTTATCCCACACCAAACATGAATAGAATTCCTCCCTTGAAATTTAATAGTCTGGAACTTTTTTGGATTTTCAACGGCCCAGTGGTGACTATTATGTCTGTTGAATACTCCCGATGTTGTGAAAGTAGCTTCGTCGGTCCACACAATATTTTTGAATAAATCAGGGTCTTCGTTTTCTTGCCGAATTACCATTTGAGAAACAAATTGGAAGCGAAGTTCTTTTTGTGCCGGTGTTAGGTGCTGAAGTGGAAGGATACGAAAAGGCCTAAATTTATGAATTTTCAGAGTCCTGTGAACAGTCCCTCGGGTAACTCTTCTGCGCCTTACACCGCCACCGTACTGAACTTCCCGAACTGCATCCGAAATAGATTTGGTTGGATTAACTTGAAAATAATTTATAATGGCCTGGTCTCGATTTCTTCTTCTTTGTATATTTCTTTTTCTATCATGTAAAGTTTTATTTTCCTCAAATAGGTTTTTTATCCTTAGAATTGTATTGATGGATATATTTCTATGAAAATTTGCAATAAATCTTCTTCTTGCTTCTCTTGCATTTTCTTGGCACTTGTAAAATAGCATAACAATCTGTAGTCTCTCGTCCAAAGAGTATTTCATTTCGATCAGAGTCAAATATATATTTTTTAGGTGAAGACTTCGACAATAATTAAAATAATGTCAATTTTTTTTGACAAAGCATTCAAACGTCATTTTACCTTGATCACTTATACCAACCTATCGTATATTTTAAACAGGTGAAGCTAAAATTTTAGTTTGTAAAACATTAAAATGTAATATAAACAGCTATAGCAAAATCAAATCTTTTAATCAGAACGGACATAAAAAAATCACTCTTTCCAAAAATCGCATAAAAAACGATACATTCCATTTAAAAAACACCTGATGCATAGCGTAACTCTTTTGTTTCTGGTTCAAATATTTTTTCGATGAAATTTTTGTATTCTACAATAAAAAAAACATAGATTGGCTATTTTGAATTTTTCCAAAATACAAGGAAGGTCGAAAATAGGTCCCTGTTCAGTCCTCGCTGGAACACCCTGTACAACCAACTACCAGCAAGCTTAAGAGAAATAACGTCTTTCAAAAAATTTAAGAAAAGTACAAAGAGTTATCTTCTTGGAAAAAGTTATTATAATGTTAGAAATTACTTTTCAATTTTGCAATAATTGTTTTCTATTAGTTAGTTCACGTGGAAACCGATCTTTACACAGGGGTCACGGTTCGGCGAGCACAAGTCGGGTATAAAAGCACGCCTGAATCTATCGGAACTCATTCAGCGTTCGTAAAGAGTAAAGATCCCTGAAGATGGCTCGCGCAATCTAAGGAGAAACGTCGGATAGTAATTCCCCTTTGACATGGTCTAACCCCAAGTACCATGATAAAACAATGTTAAGAGAAATGCTAAATTATATTTATAGTGTAACCATGTAGTCCGAAAGTTTTGTTATATAGTAGACAAATTCTATGTTAAAGTATTTTTTGTCTCGCAGTCCTGAAAGAAAAACTTTAACTGGCTCGCCAATTTTGAGAATCTCTTTCAGGTTAGATGTGATTTCTTAATTTAGCAGCAACATATAAAAAAAGATTACCCTCTTTGTGCACCACCCCGAACCATTCGCTGAGGTTGGCGCGCGCCGTTCCAATGTCTCGTTCCGCCTTGTTTTTGTAGACTTCCATCCAGTAGTTCACCACGTCTTGGAGTACGATTGTCACCGAAGAGCAGCCGGTCTCGCGCATGTAGATACCGATCAGGTTCTCGGAGCGCAAACATTGCAGGCGGAAGGAGTAGGCGTCCCGAAGGGCGTCGTAGCAGGGCGTGCATATTACCGGGTTGGAGGACAGTCCCAAGTACTGAAATCGAAAGAAAAGTATTAATCAAACCTGCTTTCATGTAGGGTTGCCAATTTTAAATTTATAATGTCCAGGACATGATGGAAGCTCAATATCCAGGACAAAGAGCAAAAAAGGTGTGCTTTTTAATCAAAATATAAACATTATACAGCGTGTAACAGAAGTAAGGAAACGGCGAAATACCTCAAGTACCGCTTGCCTGAAGATAATGAAAATATGTACAGGGTGGCCATTTTATGGTGATACAGTATCTTATCTAGAAAACGGTAATAGTTACGACAAAAAGTTAAATACAAAAGTTGTTTGGATTCAATTGAATTTTTATTTTATTTCACTTTTGCTTATACAGGGTGTTTCGTTTTGACGTAACACATGTCAACTTTCTCAATTTAAATGGGATACCCTTTGTATTATTACATATTTCGATTCTACTGTTAATTTGCGAAAGTTTTTATAATAACATCTATATTTGAATTCTTTATCATTTTTTGAGTAAATTGAGTTTTTAGAATTTTTTTTAAAAAACATCTTTTAAAAAAAAAAATTTACCTATAAAGCTTTAATGGAACTGACTAATATCCTAAACATACATTACTAAGGGTTCAATTCAACGAGTTTCCATGCTGGTCTTACCAATTAATATACAGGGTGGTAAAAATGGAGAGCAAAACAAACAGAACTTTAAATGTAAAAATCTCCTGTTTTTCAAATGGAACACCCTGTATATTTTTATTTCATCTGATTCAGCGTTCAATTACCTATCATTACTCATATATGTGTCCTATACCTAAAATGAACAGTTTCGATTTTATTAGCCGTTTTCTGATTTCACTATTTTTTTTAATATAAGTAAACAGATGAAGTGGGTTAAAATAAAAATGTTGTAAACCAAGCCTTATTCTCATTTCCTTAACACAGATAGCGACTACAAATAATGTTAGAAAATACAAATAAAAGTAAAATATTATGTAATTTATGTTCTTATTATTTAATGTTTACGAAAATAAGGGAGAGACAAAAAAAATATCTTGTGCTACACGGTATAACTAATAACTAGTTGTAAATAGTAGTATATAAAACATGATTTTTAAAACTATTATTAGATTATAACAAAATTTATGCACCCCACAAAAAGAATATGGCTTAAATCACCGTGGTGGTAAGGATATTAAACCATTGCTATCCACAATGGAAAAATGTAAATAGGGGCGCTATCCTGCTGAAAAATGATATTTTTCGAATATTTGCTGGCAAGTCGTTGATCAGGGGCATGATTTCATTCCTAAGCAGCTCAGTATCTTTGCATTTAAAGACCTGTCAAAAAATATTGGTCCGATAATACGGTCGCAAATAATTCCTCACCACACATTTACGGTTTGACGGCCTTGTTATTTAATTGCTTTTATTAGATTTTATTTTTAACGATTAAAAATCGTATTTCATCAGTCCAAAGCACTTTTGAAAAAAACAGATCACAACAAAAAGTCAATCTTTCATTAAATATTGTGATAATAATTATTTTTTAGGATGATAAGCATTCACCTGCAGTGTTTATTGAATAAAAGCTATGTCTCTGTCAGCAATGGCGAAATAAAGTAAAATCTCCAGTTGTTTTTCCTTAGTGGGGACAAAATTGGGACGATTTTTCTTGAGCTTTTGACACCATTTTCGAAATCACGCAGAATTCGAAAAAATATAGTCCTGGAGGGAACTCGATTATTAGGATATTCCCTCGAATATTCTCTAAGGGCTAACCCTGGAATTTTATTATTTTTTATGAAACAGTTGTATAATTTCAAACGTTCATCTAAACTATACCGGGTGTCAACGATATCGTTTTACACGATGCCATTCAAAATAGGATTTTTTTATTTGGGTTAACGAAATATGGTATTAAGACACATATTTTTCATGAAAAAACAATTGAATATTACTTCCAGTTTTTCCGATATCAGAACCCGTGTGTATATTATTTTACATAGTTTGATAGAGCTTAGAATTACCTTTTCAATGACATATCACACGTTATATTTTTTTTCAAAATGGCGGACCAGGAAGCGCTTTTTCAAAATTCAAGATGGCGGTCGTTTCCCGATACCGATGAAATTTTTGTTTAACAAATTATTAAAATATTAAACAAAATCGGGTTTTCAATGGATTTTAATCAAATTCTAAATCAAATTTTTAATTTATCACAAAATGGGATAAGTTTAATTTTTTCTCTAAAATGTGAACTTTTTCTTAAATTTTCTCAAAGATTTTAAATAGAAAGTTGTATTTATTAAATATTAGTATTAAAGTATATCTTATTAGCGAAACCGCATAACAAGCCGTATTTTTGCTTTTTGTTTCAGAAAAAATTGACAAAACCCGATATACATTACATAAAGAAACAAACACACACATATTATTAATGAGAAAATCCTGGAATATTTTTTATTGTTTATTGATAAGTAATTTTGTATTATTTTGACCATTTTATGACTGTTGTCTTATTTTGAGAAAAAATCACAAGTAGTATTAATTTTATTTTACCGGTAGATACGGTGCAGCAAATAATTCCTCACCACACATTTACGGTTTCAAAAGACTGTTTTGTATCGACATTTCTGATAACTTTTGTTACATTTTTACACTTGGTTCTAGTAGTTTTAAAAATAAATATTATGGTTTATTCAAGAGAACATTAAATTGACATGCTCCTTATTTATGGGGAATGTCGCAAAAATTAAGGGACACAGAGAAATTATACCAGGAACGCTTTGAATCGTGTTTTTCAACATTTAAAAAATGAAAATAATGTTGGTGTCCATGCTAATGGCAATGATGGTTTCGTAGTAAGCGAAGAAGTGGAAACGAACGTTTTAGTGTACATCGAGTATGACCGTACAGCTTCCCTTCGTGAATTAGGCAAACAGTGCAATACGTCATCAGAAAAATTTTAAAGAAACCAAAGTATCAAATTCACCACCACCTATTTGAAAATGACTTCCAAAGACGACTTATTTATTGCAATTGGTTTTTAGATAATTATAGAATAAGTCCTGTGTTTCATCATAAGATTATCGGACAATCAAGGTTTACTAATCTAGGGATGTTTAATAGAAATAATTTTCGTTATTGGGCAAAGGAAAATCAAAGATTAGTAAGAGAAGGTGCCTTCAGGAACGTTTTGGAGTTAATGTTTGGTTAGGCGTTGTAGGACTAATGAAGATTTGGTAGAATTGTGATAATAATTGACCCCGCTTGATTTTTTTATATGGGGCAAGAAATTTATAATTTACGAAACCTGCTCGATGAGAGAGATGCCAAGAACAACCAGCGCATAGAACATTTAATTGCAGTGACTTTTATTATAGTATTAATTGTGAAAGTTTGATTTTAAATTAGCATTAAACCCAATAAAAACCCCCATATTTGTTTATTATTTCTACCTATAATTCAAAAATATCTTCGCTATGCCGCCATATTGAATTTTGTCAAAAGCATCGAAAAAAAATCAACTTGTTATATGTCAATGTAAAGGGAATTCTAAGTTCTATCAAACTGTGTGAAAAAATATACAGGGTTCTTTTTAAACTTCTTGACTTAGGTCTAGGTATTTCCGGAAAAACCGAAAGCCTACCGGTAAAATAAAATTAATACTACTTGTGAATTTTTCTCGATTTCCTAAAATAAACAGCAAAAATCATAAAATCTACAAAATTGCTTATTTTTCGAAATTTACTGATTAATAATATGTGTGTGTGGGTGTGTGTGTTTCATGTTATGTATTACGAAAAATGTATATCGGCAGAGTTTCGTCAATTTTTTCCCAAACAAAAAGCAAAAATACGGCTTGTTATGCGGTTTCGTGTAGCTAATAAGATATACTTTAATACTAATATTTAATAAATACAACTTTCTATTTAAAATCTTTGAGAAAATTTAAGAAAAAGCTCACATTTTAGAGAAAAAATTAAACTTATCCCATTTTGTGATAAATTAAAAATTTGATTTTAAATTTGATTAAAATCCATTGAAAACCCGATTTTGTTTAATATTTTAATAATTTGTTAAACAAAAATTTCATCGGTATCGGGAAACGACCGCCATATTGAATTTTGAAAAAGCGCTTCCTGGTCCGCCATTTTGAAAAAAAATATAACGTGTGATATGTCACTGAAAAGGTAATTCTAAGCTCTATCAAACTATGTAAAATAATATACAGGGTTCCATTTGAAATTCTTAACTTGGTTCTGATATGGAAAAACTGGCAGTAATATTATTGTTTTTTCATGAAAAATAAGTGTCTTAATACATATTTCGTTAATAATAAAAAAATTCTAACCTAAAAAGCAATTGAATGGCATCGTGTAAAACGATATCGTTGACACCCGGTATAAAGCCATTTTTTAACAAATTTCGCTTGTCTGATCTCATTTACTGGCAAAATTCCGGGATAAATCAGAGATCGGCTTATAAAATCGAAGCTGTTCATTTTAGGTATAGGACATATATACGAGTAATGATAGGTAATTGAACGCTGAATCAGATGAAATAAAAATATACAGGGTGTTCCATTTGAAAAACAGGAGATTTTTACATTTAAAGTTCTGTTTGTTTTGCTCTTCATTTTTAACACCCTTTACATTAATTGGTAAGACCAGCATGGAAACTCGTTGAATTGAACCCTTAATAATGTATGTTTAGGATATTAGTCAGTTCCATTAAAGTTTTATAGGTAAAAAATGTTTAAAAAAAAATGTTTTTTTAAAAAAAAATTCTAAAAACTCAATTTACTCAAAAACGATAAAGAATTCAAATATAGATGTTATTATAAAAACTTTCGCAAATTAACAGTAGAATCGAAACATGGAATAATATATAGGATGTCCCATTTAAATTAAGAAAGTTGACATGTGTCACGTCAAAACGAAACACCCTGTATAAGCAAAAGTGAAATAAAATAAAAATTTAATTGAATCCAAACAACTTTTGTATTTAACTTTTTGTCGTAACTATTACCGTTTTCTAGATAAGGTACTGTATCACCATAAAATGGCCACCCCGTACACTTAGGTATGAATCCCATAAAAATTTACATTTATATTTTATATTATAATACTTTTTTAAAATCTGCGTAAAATTCTCAATACTTTTAATTAAGAACACTTTTTAGGAAAATCAAGTTTTTGCGAAAATAAGGGATTAATATATATCTATAATTTAATGTATTAATTTTTATTAAAATACCTACACAGAAAAGGTTTTTTGATATGTTTGACAATGCAGTTTTGTTGAGTTACAAAAGTGGATCGTTTAACTGAAACCTAAAGAATTGAAATTTTAATTATACTGGGTTATGGGGATAGAATGAGAAATATGCAAGATGTTTGTAATATTTTTAATGACAAATATCCTAACAGAAATTCAATAACTAAAGTAAAATTAACAAAAAATGTCGTGAAACTGGAAAGGTAAAAGAAGCTGTACGTTCTGGCAGACCGGAAGGCACAATAATTCCTCTACCTCTCGCTACCAAAACACTAGCAACTTTAAAAGTCGGTCGTAAAAAACAACTGAAACAATACAATACAAAAAAATAAATACTTAATACAACAAACAATAAATTAATGAAACTAAGTAAGTTGTTTAAAATGTTGTGCATTTACTTTCTGACAGTAGGCCGAATTAGGGTTGCCATATATTTTTTAAGAAAATAACGGACGGACGGCCCTGATCAATATTTGACAAAAAAAAAGCTTTGGACGTTGGCGGGGACCGGGTAATTTTTGGTTGTAAATAAAACAAAACAAATTATTAAAAATAAATAATATATTTATTTTATGATCAGTGAACATAGACTTAAAAAAAAAGAAACAAACGCAACAAGAAATACATAAACACAAATTAAACTCTTTTTCAGTAAACAAATGGAATTAAGTAACCATAGAAAACAAAACCCAAAGTTAATTAATCATACCTAAATAATATTTCGAGATCAGATCAGAGAGCAGATGTTTCACCGGCTTTTATTTCTTTAAACCACTGATATTTTTCAGATGATATGACTTTTTTTAAAAAGTCCAAATCTGAGTTAACTTTTATCTGAATCAAGGATTTTACCGTTGAAACATCAAGCCTACCTCTCTCTGGTCTCCAAATATTATTCATTAAAGAAAGAATCCTTTCCACCGCAGCCGATGTTCCAGGCAGGCATAATGTAAATTCCATTATCTTTTTTATGTTTAATAAGCTATTAACTTCTGACCTATGAAAAACGGCTTTCCATTTCTCTGCAGGAATAATTAATTTACCCAAATCTTGTTTTATGTTTTTTAAAATGTTGTTTACTTGAGTAACTTCATCAAATAAATCATCAATATTAATAAGTATATTGCTAGTAAATTGACTATTAATTATTCCTGCAGTAGTGTTTATAGTAGACCATTCAAGTTCTCTCTTTAATAGTGTGAATTCAAAATTTTTTATTTCGTGAAAATTGTGCTCCCGTAAACTCAGATATGTCAAACAGTTTTGGTAAAAATTGTCAATAACAAGAAGCAGTTTTTGGGAATCAAGATCTTTATTTTTGTTTAAAAATTGCTGAGCCAAGAATGGTACAAATCTTTGTTTTTGCCTTTCCTCTAGTTTTGCTACCAAATCTTGATACCATGCATAAATTTCGACTGCAGTGGGTTGTTCTGCGTTGTTCTGCTTCCATTTTTAATACTGTATGATTAAAGAGCTCCAGTATACCATGAATAAAACAAAAAAATAATTCATTTGTAGGATCTTCAAAGAAATTTTTTAAAATATTAGGGCAATTTTCTTCGGATAAAAAAAAAAGATTTAAGACCATCAAATATTTGTAGAATTCTGTGAATTGCAGGAAGTAAACTTAAAAATCTAGTAGAGGAATGACTAAGGACTTTTTTATATTCTACTTCCGCAAATTCACAAAATTCTTTTAATCTTTCTGTTCTTACTGTATAAATTGAAAAGTATTTAAATATTTTTACAAAAATAAATTCATTATCTAAAATAGGAAGTTTATTTACAGCGTTTTGTATGCAGTTATGCACAATATGTGCTGCACATCCAATTCCTATTAATGTATGACCTAACTTATTTTGTAATTTAGTAAAAACATTTCCTGTGCCTTTCCTTTTAGTACCCCCAAAATTCGTGTTCGTGTTGTCAGCACAAAAACCAATTACTTTTTTAGTTAATTTATGTTTTATTAATGTTTTAAAAACATAGTCAGTTAAAATATCTGACGATTCGCCTGGCAAATCAAGATATTCTAATAATTTCGTATACACTTTATTTTCAAACATATACCTTACCATAATTGGAACTAATTTTTCATCCAGTTTATTTGAAGCGTCAATAGTTATGGTAATAAAGTTTGCTAGTTGCATGTTTCCCAATAATTCATTAAAAATATCTGGAGCAATAACACCAACTATAATTGCTTCAGTTTTAGTTTTGGCGCTACAAAATTTTGAATCATACAAATTATTAATTAGTTTTGAGGTACAGGTAGATGAATTAAAACTAAAATCATGCTGAGCACTATGATAAGCGAAAGCTGCTTCTTTTGCTGCACAAATTAAATCACTATCTGTAGGTTCCATTTTTTTGAAAAATGAAGTTACAACTTTGCTATATATTTGTCGCATACCTTGAGCAATCGAGAATTCAGTGTTACATATTGTACAGGGTTGTCCAACGAAGGGTAAACACCTTTATAATTTCTTTATTTTACAAGATATTGAAAAATGGTAAAAACAAAAGTTGTAGGGATTTTAGAGAGGAATAAGGATAATTTATGATAAAAACAATTGAACATCAAATAAAAAAATTACGCGAAAAAATTATGGTCATTTTGCTTATTTTAAATGGAACACCCTGTATATTATTGCATTTTTGGATTCTCCCGAAAATTCTAAACATTTTTTATATAAGATATTACACCTTTAAACCTAATAGTTTCGGAGCTATGAACAGTTGAAAATCAGTATTTTGGCTAATTTGCATTATTGTAAAACCTATCTAATGAAATAGGTACCATGAGTATACGAAAGTTGGTACTTCAGCTTGTACCATAGTAAGCACCACTACTAATTAAAGTGGCCAAGGAATAACGAAGTGGCAACATATCTGCAATAACTAAACGAGTAGATATTAAATAACGACGGAACAATATTTATTATAAACCAAATCTATAATAACTTAACGAATATGTATTAAATAACGACGGAACAATATGTATTATAAACAAAATCTATAATAACTAAACAAATAGGTATCAAAGAACAAGGAAACAAAACTTATGAGAAAAAAATCAAGTTTTCAAAAACGCCTCCTTCAGCGGCAAAGCACATTTGCATGCGTTCTATAAAGTTTTCTTGAGTGTTACGTAACATTTCGTTGTTAACGGCTCTAAAGGCCTCTTGTATTCTCTCCTTCATTTCGTTTGGACCTTCACAAGGCGTAGCATTTACAAAATTGTCGACGAATCCCCATAAAAAGTAATCCAAAGGACTGAGGTCCGGAGACCTAGGGGGCCATAGAATCGGTCCTTCGGCTTCATTATTTACGTACCATGGATTCCCCCTATTACCTATCCAATTCGATCCATGACGTTCAGTTAAAAAGTATGTGACATCACGTGTGCCATGCGGTGGGGCCCCATCATGTTGAAACCACATATTGTTTCTAACTTGAATGTTCACATTTTCTAATAAAATCGGCAGTGACTCCCTTAAAAAGTTTAAATATATGTTACCAGTTAAATTACCCTGGAAAAAATATGGTCCAATAACATAATCGTTTACAATGCCACCCCACACGTTCACGGACCATCTTCCTTGTTTCATAATTTCCCCTCTCCAATTAGGATTTTGTTGACTGTAGTACCTTATATTATGTCGGTTCATAGTACGGTCACTCCTAAACGTAGACTCATCTGTGAATAACACATTTCTAAAAAAGTCAGGGTTTTGGTAAGTTTTCTCTATAGCCCAAGAACAAAAATCTACTCTTTTTTCTATATCTCCAGGTAGTAACTTTTGGTGATATGAAATACGATAGGGATGGACTTTGTGATTTTGTAAAATTCTCTTCACAGATGTGTAAGACATACCAAGTGCTTCGCTCCGAGAATTGGTACTTTGAATTGGATTTTCATAAATGGAAAGCAGAACTCTTAGCTGATTTTCCTCATTGAGAACAGGCTTGTTAACAACGACTCTCTTCTTATAATCCACGTTTCCGGTCTCGCGGAATCTTAACTCCTAATTTTTTTAATGTTCCTAAACTTGGTTGTCGTCTATCGGAATATCTGTCCAGATATCTTAACTGATAACCATTCCTCGTCAATATATTTAACAAATCTATCATTTCGGCTTTGGAATAACGTGTGACGTTTCTGTTCATCTTTAACAACTAACAACTTCACTAAAATAATATTCTTTAAAAAGTAAACTACCGAAAGTTTGACAAATCTTTGATTAACTTGTTGCCCGGCAACCAAACGACAGTATTTGCACAGGTATCTCGATAGACGATAACCAAGTTTAATCACGTTAAAGAAATTAGGAGTTAGATTCTGCAGCGAGCCCGGGAATGCGGATTATAAGAAGAGAGTTGTTAACAAGCCTTTTTTTAATGAGGAAAATCAGCCACGAGTTTTTTTTTGAAACATATATTTTGTTTATAATAAATATTGTTCCGTCGTTATTTAATATCTACTCGTTTAGTTATTGCAGATATGTTGCCACTTCGTTATTCCTAAATTCATATGTTTTTAAGCTAAAAACAAGTAAAATCGGCCTCTTGGCCACTTTAATTAATAGTGGTGCTTACTATGGTACAAGCTGAAGTACCAACTTTCGTATACTCATGGTACCT
This sequence comes from Kuschelorhynchus macadamiae, assembly GCA_030620095.1. NCBI lineage: Eukaryota > Metazoa > Arthropoda > Insecta > Coleoptera > Curculionidae > Kuschelorhynchus > Kuschelorhynchus macadamiae. The sequence continues at coordinate 161,755 of JAUTXW010000646.1, forward strand.
ATTTCATTAGATAGGTTTTACAATAATGCAAATTAGCCAAAATACTGATTTTCAACTGTTCATAGCTCCGAAACTTAAACTTAACTCTTAAAGGTGTAATATCTTTATAAAAAGTGTTTAGAATTTTCGGGAGAATCCAAAAATGCAATAATATACAGGGTGTTCCATTTAAAATAAGCAAAATAACCATAATTTTTTCGCGTAATTTTTTTATTTGATGTTCAATTGTTTTTATCATAAATTATCCTTATTCCTCTCTAAAATCCCTACAACTTTTGTTTTTACCATTTTTCAATATCTTGTAAAATAAAGAAATTATAAAGGTGTTTACCCTTCGTTGGACAACCCTGTACATTTGGCCATGTTTTCAAATTTGCCTTTTTTAATAAAGGAAAAGTCTATTTCTAAAACCCCAGAATATTTGCATTTACGTTTCCCCATTGTTAAAAATTAAAGCTAAAAAAAAATAATATGCTTTTGCTTTACTATAATAAAATATCAAACAAAAACCCATGCTAACTAATAACTATACAATTAGAAAGTTAAAATAAATTTAACTAGGTTCATTTTAGCATTAAAAAAAAACAGTCCTTACCTGAATATGTTTATTTCTAACTGCAAAATTTCATTCAATTAACTGATTTAGGAACTGCACATAACATTACACTTTATCTGCAAATATTGATCTAACCTTTATTTATATATTAAAACAAATGATTTTACGACTTGTATAGGGGAATCCCATCTATCCCAGTGTCGAAAACCTTATACCTTACCTTACTACACATAGATGACGCCATGCACTTGAAAAAATAATATAATATGTAGGACCGTGTTTAGAACCGTATTTTGCTGTGGTATTTTTTTATTTATTTTTTAAGTTGTAAAAGTTTATAAAAATAAGGGACAAAGTACTAAAACGGACCGGACAAACTGACTGTTGAAAAACAACGGACAATCCGTTACAAAAACGGACGTATGGCAACCCTAGGCCGAATACTGTGGGAAAACATTTAACATATTAAAAAGACTGCCAGCCTTCTCGATTCGTCTACATTCGATTTCTATTCGCTCCTTTAAATCCTCGAGGTCCTCAGGTGTCCCCACAAAAAGTAGTTGACGGGCGTCAAGTCCGGAGACCGAGGTGAAAATACTAGGTGATTCTGAAAATCTCCCATGTCTTATTATCTTTTATTACTCGGTTATTTATGGAGATAAAAAAAAACTTTAAATACAACATTTTATGACTTTTTACATAGAATCCAGAGGCGTACTTAAAAAAATATAATGTTTTAATTTTTGAGATATTATCAAAAGTAGCATTTTCTTAAATGGGACACCCTATATCTAAGTACCTAGAAAAATTGAAATTTTTTTCTTGCGATTACGACAATATATAATACCTAATATTTTTCTTTGTCCTAAATAGCCAAAATACCAAAAAAAAACCAAAAAATACACCTTAAAAACTCAGTTTTTTTTTTAAACCATTGGCCACCCTATATCTAAGCACCTAGAAAAATTGAATCATTACAATATATAATACCTTATATTTTTATTTTATGATACGTACATTATTCTTTTATTTTAAAACTCAGTTACCAAGAATATTAAAACATTAATAAACCATAACATCTACAAAAAATTATAACAACTCAACAATTATCTTGAATACTTAACGATTAGCGTAGTTGTTTAATCACAATAGGTGCTAAAATTGTCTTTCACTCTGCTCGATGCATTTATAGACTCGGCTTGCAACTGAACGAGTGGTGTTATAAATATGAATATTTGGCACTCTTTCAATGCAATTAATAAAAGTTGCTCTAAGTTCTTCTTACTTCGGGTTTTATATACTTCATTCTTGATAAATCTCCAAAAATAAAAGTCTAGTGGCCTCAAGTCGGGGGAACGCAGAGGCCATTAAATGGCCAACAAATTTTGTTTGGTCCATATATTCCAAGCCAGTTTTCACCGGAATTAGTAAGTGCCTTACCATATGACTGTTATGGGCTGGGGCACCGTCTTGTTGTAGATAAACATTACTTATTGCAACTAATGGCATGTTATCCAACTCATTTACTAAACATTCTTCCAAAATTTGGATGTATCCTTCAGCATTCAAATTTTTGTTATAAATCCTATAGTTAAGGACTCTATTTTGATATAGTGCCACCCACACATGGAATCCAGAGCGTTCTTGTTGTACCCTAGCGGCGGTCTGATCAGGATTTATGTTTGACCAACCTCGATTTTTATGTCGATTAAAGATTCCGATTAATCTATTGCAAATTCCTTATTTTATACGGTTTATACGTATGATTTTTAACGTTTTTAGAACTTTAGATTTACTTATGCCAATGCATTTGTCAATATTATGGCTAGATACTGTCGGATCAGCACCAACACAAGCTAATATATTTATTTCATCTCTTTCTCTATTTTCATTGTTGTAACCCTTACCTTTTGGTTTTGCCAATGGTCCATACGCACTTAAGTAGTCATAAAATCTTTGAAATATTTGTTTGTCTGGCTGTGGTCGTTCCGGGTAACGCTCAAAATATAGGTCTAAAGCTGCGTCTTTATTTTTATTACTCTGAATTGATAGCGGCTATTCAGGTGAAATAGGTGAAGTGCTACTTCACCAGGAAAAATAAACAAGCAAACATCTAACTATATTTATTATATATCTCTTAAAATTTTAGTTTTTACATTCATTTATTCACCTAATTGGCAAAAAATAACTATACATCTCGAATAAATATTTTACTTGACCGTTGGCGGCATGTCTTTTTAAAACTTTCACTCGAACTTTATTATAACAACTATAACAGTGGCGCAAACCGCTTCGACTTTGCTGGAGGTGCTATGTTTAGTTTACGATTTTCCTACTACGTTGCCATGACAACGCGTACTCGATGACGTCGAGCGCATAGAAGAATAATGTTAACCAGAGCCATACAACGCTCTCGGTGAATTGCTAACGCAGTACACTACACCCACGTGTCGTTCAGTTTGGGGTGGTTGTTTACTTTTATTTTCGTGGATTTCGCTGCAACCGGTTAGTTCCTTTGCAGTTTGCTTGACTGTTTTGTCTTATATTTATTTATGGTGTTGTTACAACTTTATTTGGTGTAGGATTTATTAATTTACATTATTGATGAATCCGATCACGGATGTAGTTTGCATTTTGTTGGAAATCCATTTAACCGATAGAAGGAACAAGATCAGAGTTTTAATCGTCATCCTGGTTTTTTTGGCGTACAAATGATTATGTAGTAGTCAAATATTACAAAAATTGTTTTGCTGGCCTTGTTTACTACTTTCCAATAAACATTCAGTGTGGAATAAGGAAGGATTTGCAGGTATGTTAAATATATAAAGGTCTTTACATAAACATGAAGACTCGGCGGAGCATTTAAAATGCGAATTAATGCTAAAAACATTTGTAAAATATCAAAGCACTATAGCTGACTCTTTAAAAGAAAATGCTAAACTATATAAAATACATTTTAACGAAAACATCCGATTAAATAGACTATTTATGTGCTTGGTAATTGACGCAGTTTTGTACCTTACAAAACAAGAGTTAGTCTTTCGGGGTCATGATGAGAGCAGCGAGTCAATAAATAGGGGGAATTTTAAAAAGCTTTTAGGTTTATTAATATCGAGAAGTTCCCAAGAACTAAAAGATCATCACGAAAAAATTAAAAATGTTTTTACTGGTGACTCGAAAACTATTCAAATTGAAATAATTGAATGCATTTAAATGATCATGTAAAAAATGAAATAATGAACACACAGTTTTTTTCTGTGCAAGTGGATGACACCACTGATATTACGCAAACCTCCCAGTGCTCCATAATTTTAAGATACGTAAATTCAGAAGGTTCAGTAGTCGAGAGATTCTTAGGATTTTATAATGTCAGCTCCGATAGGACGTCGGAGAATTTATATTCTCTATTGGATAAAATTTTGGACCAATTTGACTATAAACATAAATTAATAGGGCAATGTTACGATCGCGCAAGTGTGATGTCTGGCCGTCTAAATGGCCTTAAGAAAAAAAAAAAGAAAAAGCGCCGCAGGCTGTATTTGTACATTGTCTTGCTGCTATGAAGGGTAGGAAGATTGATTTAGTATACAAAATTTAAGTAAGTCGTAAAAAATATTCTACCTCTTCCACATATAAAAAAGATTCTGGAAAAAAATTATTGCGATATTTTCTTGCTTCATTTGCACTTCACTTACTTTTTCACCCGCGAGCCGCCACTGCTCTGAATACAGCACTCAAACATATTTAACTTTTCGTGGTTTTAAAAAACATTTTTTTTTTAAATAATCGGAAATGGAATTTGACAATCAATACTTAATTGTTATTTAATTTTATGACATGTAAACAAACAAAAACAAACGCCTAAAGAATTCAGTCCATGGCCAACTAAAAATAAATGTTGATTTGGTATTTTAGCCATTTAGGACAAAGCAAAATATTAAGTATTATATATTGTTGCAATCGCAAGAAAAAATGCAATTTTTCTAGATACTTAGATATAGGGTGTCCCATTTAAGAAAATGCTACTTTTGATAATATCTCAAAAATTAAAACATCTTTTAAGTAACGTAGCTGGATTCTACGTAAAAAGTCATTAAACTTTTGTATTTAAAGTTCTTTTTAATCTCCATAAATAACCGAGTAATAAAAGATAATAAGATACGGGAGATTTTGAGAATCAGTGTTTTTCTAAACCAATCCAGTTAGAGTAGATCTAACCGCGCCATTAAATTAAACACTAAAAAAAGAGAACGGGACACGTTAGTTTTTTTGTATCTTTTACCGTTCAGCCTATACGCTATAATATCAACAAAAAAAAACACCCTGTACAGTTCGTTTGCTTTGTCCCGCTGTAATTGCTCCATTCTCCAAAGGCCTGTTAACCATTATCCTACATAATTCAAAGGCGCCGCCATCTAGCGGCAGTAGTAGCAATCTCGACGCAATACAACAAAATTCAGGCCTGTTTAAAGAAATAGAAAGCGTTTTTGTTGGCCAGTAAAAGACATCTGTCGGGTTGGCCAGCTGTCTACATAATGGCAATTAATATTTCAATTTAGTATAATAGATTTCTACTTACTACCTGTTAGAATAGATTTCGTACGCAAACGATTATTGGTATAACAGAATTGGTTAACTAGTTTTATATTATCAACGATATAAACTATTCGTATTAATAAAATTTAATTGTCCAATTCCAAAAAATAGAGACAGAAATTTTATGTGCCCTACTTACCAATTCTGGAATTAAGGCATTCACTAAAGTGGCGAATTTCGCGTTGATAACCCCATTATCTCTCCGGCAAACACTAATAAATTCATTATCATTTGACAGTTTAATTCTTAAACATAATCTACAAATCTGAACCATTTTTGCACACGGAAAATACCAAATTTAATCCTAGAGAAACCTATTTGCACCATTTTTTAGAGCTACTTGTATCAAAACAAATGAACGTCACATGTTATTTGTCAAACTGGCAGTGTTGCTCTGTCGGTATATAAATGACAAAACAATTCCCTATATTATCGGCAAGTTTCTATTGGTGTTTTAATTTAAGACTCTTGCGCCTGAGGCGGTTGGTTATGCAACTAGTTAGTAATATATACAAAGGTTAATATTGGTAGGATGTTATTCAATAGTTGACTGATAATGATATTATTTCATTTCATATTTTAGGTACGAAAACTGGTAATATTTTGTTTTGGTTTAACAGAAAAATACGATAATCCCTCTATCTGAAATGTAAATAAATTATACTTTTTGGTCGAACAATTGTAATCTACTACTCTATCTACGAACATGATGCAAACGTTTTAAATGTCAGTAAATATATTAGTTCCCTATCTTATCGGCAAGCTGCTATTGGTGCGTTATTTTAAAGATTGTTGGGCTTTATGAGGATGTTTACTGAACTAGTTAGTAATAGTAGGGTTAATATTTGTAAGATGTAGATGATTGGTTGATTGATAATTACACTATGTATTTGAGATTTGAATTAAGTGGAGTTTAATTTTATTGAAAATTTTTCTAATATACGTCATTTTATTTTGACAAACGGAAATACTTAAAACAAAATGACTGAGGTATCAAACAATTTTGGTATTTTAAATATACAACCTGTATATTTTCCAAAATTCCAAATAACCGCCTTGTCAAAAATGTAATACAAGCTATAACTGTTATTAAAAATAGCGGATTTATTAAACGACTGCGACAATAAAAATGTCACAGTTAATATTATGTTTAGAAGTCGCCTAGAAATTCTATTTAAATTAACATGGAGGAATTGTGCGATAATATTTGCAGAAAAATAATCAACAAAAGTAAATCAAAGAAGATTTATGAACATATTTAATAAAACTCCAGCCACAAAAAATACTATTAAAACCGGGAAATAAAAAAATTGAAATACAGAATTTTTTAACACTTAAGAAACGATTAAAATTTACTGAAGAAGAAAAAACAAGTTATAGAGAAAGATGTAACAACTACTAAATTTATATAAAATAATCAGTAAAACAAAAAAAACACCGTAGCAAATATTATAGCGTATTGCGACAACAATACATATATCAAGGTTAGTGTTAGTAATAAACTTATTAAAACTATGGAATTAATAAATATTCCTCTAAAATACAGTGTGTCCCAGATTCGCTTCTCTATACAGGAATCTCGGCTCCTATTATACCTACAGCAGAGGTTAAATGGGGAAAGTTTTAGAGTAAACTTATTGCATTCGATATCCGGCTTCAGATTTACGACCGATCAATTGCTTTTGGAAATATCAGAGAAAAACCGAAAATGGCGAATTCCGTTTTTGGCCAGTATATACAGAACGGTAAATTTGACAACTGCCAAAATGTGACATTATTCGGACACATTTTTAAGACAAATAAGATGCCGTATACGACACGTCTTCACTGTTTCCCGCAACCTGTCTCAATTTTCATTTTTCTTATGGCCGCCATATTGGATTTTTCGATTTTTGGAAAGAGCCTAAAATTTCCAGTCTAGTGATATCTCACAAGTGCATTAAAGATTTTAGCATCATCGAAATATTACACTTCGTAAAGTTAGGTTTCAGTTTTTTCTAATTCTCATGATTTAAAGTAATGTTAGCTCTCAATGCTTTTCTAAGGAGGCCATGATTTATCTGTAACAAAATTGGATTTTGACTTTGACGTTAAGTTAAATAGTTGAAAGTATCAAAGCTGTGTTTTAATAAGTAGTAGGTACGCTTTTATCCCAATAAAATCATAAATCTGACACATAAATTGTCAAAACCCATAGAAAATGGCCATTCCGTATTCAAATGAAGAAAAGGTTGACATGTTAGCTCTGTACTTTCGATCATACAGAAATGCCGACGTTACCTCAGCAAGGTATTTGGAGATGTACCCCGAACGACGGGAGCCTCATAAAACCCAATTCAGGAAAATCGTAGTTAATTTAATTAACCATGGTGCCCTCGAACAAACTAGAAGCTGATACAATAATAACAATGAAAATCGAAACAGAAACATTTTACAAGCTTTCAACGGAAACCGTAGTGCATCGGTTAGAACTGTAGAACAGGAAACTAATGTGCCAAAATCAACAGTACAGAGTTTTAACAAAGAATAAGTACCATCCATATAAACCCATAATAGTACAAGGACTTAAGGAAACCGATTTTCCAAGACGACTACAGTTCTGTGAGTGGTATACTAGGAGATGTAATGAAAATCCTGATTTTGTAAATCATGTCTTGTGGTCCGATGAGAGCAGGTTCACGAATTGTGGAGTCTTTAATAGGCACAACCGTCATCATTGGGCTGTGCAAAATCCTCACGAAGTGGCAGAGAGACGTCTACAGATCAGATTTGGAAGTAACGTTTGGTGTGGGATCATTGGTAAGTTAATCTAACCAATCTTTTTTAAATAGGCACCAAATGATGGTCAAATAATAATCTTTTTTTTTTCGTTTAGTTCTTTAATGATACTAAAAGAGTATAATTTAATAAAAAAAAGTAAAACGTTCTACTCTAGTCAGTCAACTTACTTTTTTGATATTGTATTACATTTTTATTAAATCATTTTGTATTGTTGTTTCTAAGAACCTATAAAAATAGAATTGGGTTCTATAAATTTATTATTAACACTTTATCTAAATTTTCTGAAGATTTAGCTAATTCTATAAAATTATTTTGATCGTCTGAATTTAATGATTTATTATTACCCGGGAAGCCTAGTCCTTGCGTTATGAAAAAATACCATATTAATCAAATGTCTAATTATTTTTCGATTTTCATTATGATTTATAGAAAGGCGTTTAGCTGTATTTCCGAATAATTTAAATTTTAAAGCGCAAGAGGTTTGTTCTTTTGATATTTTATGTTTTATTCAGGCACGAATCTTTAAGATTATTATATCACTGAAATAAATTGATTTAGTATTTCCGAAATTAATAATTTATTACGGCTATTACTTCCCGCTAACCAAATATGTTTTTCTTTTTCATAATAAAGCTGAATAGGTTTCAACTGTATACAAGCACATTCATTACGGGATGTTTCGATAATTATTTTTGGAAAGAAAATATCTACTTTTTAATAAAGATAATTTGCCCTTTATAATTTATATAGCTTCTAGTACCACCCGGCCGACCCTGCCGCCCTTGACTGCTGGGCACCTATTTATAAATTATTAATCATTTCAGGAAATGGACTTATTGGACCGTTTTTGTTTGACTACAACCTAAACGGGCAGAGGTACCTAGAGCTTTTGCAAAACCAGGTTGTACCAGCCTTACGAGCTATTCTAACGGAAGATGAATTAAGAAGAACTTGGTTGCAACAAGTCGGATGTCCGGCTCACAATACCATTCAAGTCAGGAACTTCTTAAGAGAGCAGTTTGACGAAAGAATAATTTCTTTAAATGGTCCAATATCTTGGCCTCCTAGATCCCCTGACCTGTCGCCCTTGGATTTCTACCTCTAGGGTCACACGAAGAATGAAATCTATGAATTTGATCCCCCCGTGACCATAGAAATCCTGAGACAAAGAGTTCTGGACACATTTAGAAATATTAACCGAAATACACTTACCAGGGTTGTACGCAAAACAGTCACCAATTGTCAAAAATATCTCGATGCAAATGGAGTCATTTTGCAGATTTGTTAATTAATGTTACCCACTTTTAAAGTAGTTAAAGCTCATTTAGATTTTTTAAGTAGTTATTTACGTTCATGTTGTATTAAAAATTCAATGCGTTCAATACATTATTTACTTATTAATGTAATCTTGTGACAAATAAATCACGGCCTCCTTTAAAAACATTGAAACTTAATTTACGAAGTGTGATATTTTGATGACAACAAAATCTTTAACTGGAAATTTTAGGCTCTTTCCAACATTCTACATTTTGACAGCTGTCAAATTTACCGTTCTGGATATACTGGCGAAAAACGAAATCCGCAATTTTCGGGTTTTCGCCCATATTTCCCAAACTTATTGATCGATCGTAAATCTGAAGCCAGATATCGAATGAAACCAAGGAGGCCATGGAATAGGACTTCCAATCCACCTGTTTTCAAAGACGTTGTTTAGTATTTTTTCTTTAGATACACCCGAGGACAAACTGTAATCTTTGGCGAATTTCTGATGTGCTTATGAAATTATCTGGGCTTCTCTCCTTCCCATATTCTAAAATTGTTTATTAATGTATCAATTTCTATGAGAAAGGGCCTCGTGAGACGTTAAAAAAAATCTGTTAGTATTAGATTTTGTAGGTTCTGGCACAATTGTAGAACACTTTTTGAAAAATCAGTTTCTTTAATTTTATGCACAATTAGTTTAAGAACTTTTGTTTTGTTTATTTTTTAATGGGTTTGGATGTCTTGGGGATACCTTCTTAATTTGTAAAGTCCTGTTTAGTAAATTTTTATCGTTTACTGTTCTTTTTTTTCGTGTTAAAAATCCTTTATTCCAAAATTTTCCGTAACATTGAATTTTGTTTTTTTTTGCTGGTGGATTTTATTAAATATATTTTAAAATCTCCTTTGAGTTGTTTTTATTGAATGGATCATCGACTGGGTATCTGCAAACACTACCCTAGTAGCACATATGATCATATATGAGTTAAAATGCTGTGATATTGGCCAATATCCCTAGCTAATTAGCTAAAATTGCTAGCCAAAATCACAGTTCTATTACAGTATAAAGACGCAAATATGGCTAGAGTGGGGAATAATAATTTGGCCAAAATGGGGTAAAAATGGCCAATTGGCAGTTATACCACCCTCTCTTTTGATTTTATGGGTTATTAGCTACTTTTTGACTTTAAAATCAAACATTTTTACCTGAATTCTGATTTCTTTTTTAGCCGCAATTTGAGTAACATTTTTTTCCGAAATTTAGCTACATAATCCTCATTTTTTGCCTTTCCTTTCAAATTATGTAGAAATAGTATTAACAGAGCCAATCAGCGTACGAATTTATGAACCAGAAAGAAACGCAAAGATAACAAATTATGGTTTCGTAGAAATACACAATGACTTATTGTGTAAAATATTTTAAGAAGTTTGACGGTTGGTAGGGACAAGAAACACTTGCGCAGGATTTTTTACCGGTAAAGAATCTAAGACACAATTTTTTTTTATAATTTGGTATTGTATTCTACTAAGAAAATGGATTAAAGAGTCCATAACGTAAAAAAACATGCATACAAATACGTTTTCATAGGTAGAAAGGATATGTTTTTTTTAAAGTGGTCAAGTAATGGCTGCTAGGAAATTAGTTTAACTTTAATTTCAATCATGGCGGATCATAAAAAGTTTTGGGCTATTTTTTAAGCAAATATTCCTTGAAGTTAACCATTTTGTAAGAAAAAATTTATCAAACGGCAATAATTTTCAAATGCAGCCAAAATGTAGCAACATTTACTGAAATTTTACCATTAAAAATGCCTACTTGGTCTGCCTTTAGTACTCGCTAAAAAATGGCTAATTTAATCAAATCGGCGTTTTCTTTTTCTATAACATGTGGTGGAATATTTAAACTTCTTATTAGACATTTTGTATGGTAAATAATTTGTATTTAGTTTTTTTAAATAAATCTTCCATTTGGTTTAAGTATAGTTTTATAGGTTATAAACGTAAATTTGAAAATGTGGCATTTTTGGACATATTATAGCAAAAATAAGAGAAATAAAACTACCCAATTTTAGTTTAGTTTTGAAACAAAAATATCATAATAAAAGCCATATTTTTTCATGTCAATGTTTGTTGTTTTAAAATGTCAAAACCTGGCATTCTTATATAGTTATTATTGCTATAATTGAACTTAAATACTTGCTAAATTATGTTCGGTTAGCATTTGGGAAAAAAACCTACTTATTGACCATATTCCGACCTCGATTTCTATTGATTCAAAATGTCATATTTTGGCATTTTAAACAGCATTCTTACTATAATTTAACTTCAGTACTTACTAGAATATATCTGGTTACGTTGTGGCAACAAAATAGACAGATATATCTACTTTTTACCTATCCAACATTACAAAAAAAATTACTACTTTTAGAGCCAAAAAATCTAATTTAAAGCGAGCTTTTATGACTAGAAAACAAACCAGAAATTGTTTGTCAAAATTTGACAAATCCCTGGTTTTTATGTGTCTTTTATGGGTAACTGTCAGGCAAAAAAGCTCATCAGCTAATTTGTGCTACTTGGGTATCTTGTATTTCGACTTTTCATGCACTTATAACTCGAAAGAATATATCAAAAGCGATCGACACTGATGGACGCGAAATTTTTATCGACAGTATCTTTCTCGGAGCTCAATAAATCTACTATTTTTAATAATAACTCTAACTGAAAGGGGAATGGAACACGCTTTATGATTTTGGAAAAATATACCTGGTGTTATATTTAAAACATCAAAGTTGCCCTTTACTTGAAATTCGGCTATTTGCTTTTCGGTACTTCCGGTAGTCAACATATAAAATATACTTAAAAAAATCAAAATAGGGTAAAATATGATTAGCCCCCTGTATTTTCTATGGAGAAACAGTATATTTACATAATAATAATACAATAATACATTTATAACAAATATCAATATATTTATATTGACCGAGAAAAGAAACACCGCTGGAAAAATCTGAGTTCAAATTCGTAATTTTCGCAACCAAATCTACTAGCGTAAAAAAAATCGGCCAGAGTAAGCTTAATCAAAATTTTACCATACTTTACAATAGTGGGCATAATTCTGATAAAAATTTCTAATATTATCAAGAAACAAGTGGTTTATATGTATTCATTGCATTCAAAATATTTACCTTATTCAGATGTAGTGTAAAAACTCATCCGTAACATTAAAACCAATGCTGTGATGTATTTAATGACATATAGGTAGCCAAGATTACTGTTATTTGTTTTATTGACTGTAAATATAAAATATTTCTATAGACTTCGCGCTTCGACCTACTCATTTTTTGACATAAAGGCACTGCCATCTTACGACGGTAGAGTAAATTACGAAGATTTACTTAATATACATCTCCTATGCACGCAAACAGGAAACATTTATATTGAAAAGTTGAACGCCCCATCTATACTTGCCCTTCTCAATAAGGTCAATATTAAATGCAGTAAAATAAAACAGGTTTCTATCAAAACCTTACGCTTACACTTACGAAAGCATGACCTGCCTTTAATTCGCTATCGATTATAGTTGGCGCATTACCTTTCTGGAATGACGTCACGCTGGTTTCAAATAACGTATTTCTTCTTCTTCTTCATTCCTGTTTAGCCTGTTACATAACAGGACTTATTGGCTTTGCTACGAGGCAGTCGCCAGATTGCCCTCCGTCCGGGGCTCAGAGTCGTTAAATCGGCGACCCTCGAAGTCGACCCTGCACCTTGGTCCAGTTTGGAGGCGTTATCGGTAGGATATCCGGATGGCGAGCTCAAGGCTCCCGAATACCCCGAATCTTTCAAGTACTTTAATAATTCCTCTTTAAATTTATGAAATGCATCTAGGCTTCCACTAGGTGCCCCTTGAGAGTACTACTGATATCACGAGATGACCCTTTCTTTCAAGCTATCCCCTTACCCCTCCCACTCCCGCCACGTAGCGGCCGTTACGCTAATATTCTATGTAGAACTGCGGCAGACGAACGGGATAGAATGCAGGAACAACTAGGCCTCACACGTTCACAGCGTATGCTCCCTTTCTAGCGGGGTCGTAAGTTTCCACCTGAGCGGTTGAGTCTCCCGTTTCCCCCCGAAATAAAGCAGCAAAACCGAACACGTGGCACCACTTATGTTAACAACACAGAGGTCTGCATTCGACGAGACGAACCGGAAGACTGATGTATTTCTTATATTATTTATATTTCAGCGATGATTCCTAACCTAAACGTATGCAGTGATGTAGATAGGAGGGGTGCGTTCAGCACTGGCTAAAGCGAATTTAAAATTGGCATTTTCTGTACAGAAAGCGCTGCAACTTGTCGAAAATGGCTGGCAAAAAATTAACACTCTCATTGCCATAAAAAAACCCTCATTTTGCACACTTAATACAAAAATAACTATTATAACTTCAAAAACTAAAATTATTTTGCAAATAAGACTTTACTAATATAAATTCTTTCATCTTAGTCTTATTCTTTGTTTGCAATGTAATAAATTGACGCCAGTTACCCATTTTCATCAAAATTATTTTAATTCTCAATTACAGACAATACTGAAAAAATATTAAGAAAAGGGGAATAACGAACGATGAATCCTTTACCTCCAGAATGTTTCAAAAACAAAAAGAGGTAAAAACAAAAATCACAGATTACTTAAAGAACAAAATAAGAGATATGATCTATTGCGTGTATGCTAAAAATGAATATGTTACAATGCAGACTTTGCTTTAAAAACTAAAAGAGAGAAATTAATGTATAACTAACTAACTTTAAAAATAAAAACTACTCCCCTTCACTGTCTTCAGAATCAGAACTAAATTCTTCATCGTCACTGCTGTCTTCGTCGGTACTAATTACAAGTGGCGCAATGTCTGAAGCATCACATATCTGTATTGTCTTCCAAGCTTCTTGGATTACCCTTTCTGTGTGGCTGACATAATTTTTCCAATGCTCTGAAGATACTTCATTTATCGCTTTTTCTCACATGGCCAAAACTTCCGATGGTGTCCCCTTCAGACTAGCAATGTATTGGTCGTATTTCCTCTTACACTCCGACCATACCATTTCAATAGCATTAAATTGACAATGGTATGGAGGAAGTCTTAGTATTTTGTGGCCCAAAGGTTTCACATATTCGTCAAGGTAGAATGTTTTTTCAATGTTACAATTTTTTTCTACAATGCTCCATATTTCATCATTCATGGCCCTCTCTGGGAAGTCAATGTTCTTTTCTTTTAACCATCCAATCAATCTCTGCTTTGTCCATGATTTTCTTGGAATATCCTCTAAAAGGCCGGAATGATAGCTTGCGTTGTCCATCACTATCAAACTTTTTGGAGGAAGATTTGGTACCAGCTGATTTTTAAACCAATTTTCAAAATTTTGCTTGTTCATATTGTCATGATAATCTCCGCTTTTTAGTCCACTTTTAAATATTAAACTGGCCCCCTTAATAAATCCTTCCTTTGATCCAGCGTGAACTACAATATATCGATGACCTTCACTAGCTTTTTTAGAACTTGTAGACATAGTGTTATCCTGCCAGCTGTTTCTAAACGAACCTTTACTAAAAATCCAAGTCTCATCAATAAATACGGTGGTATAAGCATCTTGTCCTAGATTTTGATTTTTGACATATTCCCTCAAGAAATTGATTCTCTTGTGGACGATGTGGGGCAAATCCATCAGGTATTTTCTATTATTCGATTTCTTCCACTTAAAACCAATACTTTTTACGTATTTTCTTAGCGAGGTGATGGAAAAATTAAAATATTCATTTATCTCTTTTAGTTTTTTAAGCAAAGTCTGCATTGTAACATATTCATTTTTCGCATACATGCAGTAGATCGTATCTCTTATTTTGTTCTTTAAGTAATCTGTAATTTTTGTTTTTACCTCTTTTTGCTTTTGAGACATTCTGGAGGTAAAGGATTCATCGCTCGTTATTCCTCTTTTCTTAATATTTATGATTGTTGTATGGCTAAGTTTTGTTGCATTTGAAGCTCGTTCAATTATATTATCAGTTTGCGGAAGGATTCCATTTTTAGCTTGCTCTTTTTCCAATTGAAAAAAAGCCAAGATATTCAAAACTATTAGCTGTGATTGCTGATTATATCTTCGCGGCATCTTGCAAAAGTTTAAAAAGAATCACAACAAATCAATGTCAATTTTGACGAATATATTCTGAAAGACACATAACCAAAACCGGCATTGACTGTTGTAAAGAACCGACAATGAGTTTTTTCAAAATGTTTTTGTCACTGTCAGTTAACATAAATCAAACAAAAATAACCAAAAATGACGTCATTCCAGAAAGGTAATGCGCCAACTATAAGTAATATTGCTAGACAGTTCTTATCAAGCCCAGCGACTAGTGTCTATTCGGAACGTTTGTTAGATAATAAATTGATTTATTATCAATATCATATGGTAGATTGTTTATTCAATCATTGATTTTTTTTCTTCAATTCATACGAACTCACTACAACACACAGGCCCCTAATTAGATTTTTGAACTTTTGATACAGGATTAATCAAATTTGTTGATCTGGCCGGATCATGCCTATGATCCGGCCGGATCGGTAATCCGGTATTTGGGCGAGATCAGCTGGATTTAGTGGTACCGCCGGATATCCGTTTCATCCCTAGTGATAAGTTACATACTTCATTTTGTTTTTCTTGTTTAGTTTTTTCAAACAGTGGAACAAGTACAGAATGGCCAAAAACGAGTGTTAGGGATCTATCTCATTTATCCATAAAAATTAAAAAATATGGATCTGCTCAAATTCATTAAAAAACGAATTGCGCCTGTTGGTTATTAGATTCTGCCTATAGATAATCGATAAAATGCTTTAATCAACAAGTTACGAAGAATCGCTATATTTTGTATCGATTTATCAATTGTGTAAAATTTTGCGAGGTTAGTGACTGAACTGATCTTGCGAGGACGTGACCAGTCATTAGAAAGATTAAATTCAAAAATATACAAGGGGCTTGTTGATTTGGTATCAGAAATCGATATGTCTATAAAACAACGTTTGCAAGGAAATAATATTTTTAAAGGTACGTCAAAATCAGTTCAAAATGACATATTAGGTGCCATTTTAATAGTTTACCAAGATGAGATAAAAAAAACAAGTGTCAGAAACGCGGTTTGTAGCGATTCAGTGTGATAAGACCACAGATATTTCTACGCATCAGCAACTTGTTATTATTTAAGATGGAGAAATTCACGAACGTTTTCGGAAATTTTAAAAGCTCTAAAAATCGCCAGAGAAATTAAGAAAGAGTATATTACTTTTTACAGTTAGGTAGTATATAAACAAATTCATCCATCATGTTGACGCCGCCATTTTGACTTTTTAAATGTTTACTAAATATTCATAACTTGCTGTGCTAAATACTACCGGATATCGGTTTTCAGTCGAATCTGCAGAAATGATAAAATTCATGCGCCACCATTTTGTATTTTTAATGTTAACAAATTTCTGAACAAATTTCATTTTGACGTTTTAAATGTTGAATCAAAATTCGTAATTTGCAGCCTAGAAAATCTCTAAATGTCGAAATTCAAATGTTCGGAAATATATCTTAAATTCGTACCACACGAATTTGTCTCCGTATCACACTTAATTTTTTAAATATTCTATTGTCACTATTTTGTTTTGCTATCTTGGATTCATATCAAAATGTTAACAGTTTATGCCTATGTAACACTTAATGTTTGTGAAATATTTAAGGTAAATTGGATAATTTTTTAGTAATAACTTTTTTAACTTTATAAATGGTTTGACACCTTGTTTAGTTTTGGTTTATCTTATTCTACGTTTAGTATTTACGTGTAAAGGAAATTCGTTCTTCCTTAAAAACTTCTATTACGTATCTCAAATATATGTTAACTAGTTACAGCCAACAAGGTCTTATATCTATTGTCTAATACTTATATTCTATATAGCGTATCTATATTATGCTGATACATTAAACGATTGCCAATATATTATTATATAATAAACCGTTATACATATATATAACATATTATATATATATATATTCTATATTGATATATATATCAGTTTTTATATAGTATATATATATATATATATAAGTTTATAAATGATTTATTAATATTATGTTAAAGTATGTTATATATTATGGGGTATAATAATATAAAGTAAACCAATGGATATATATAAGACTGATAATATATATATATATAAAATATATTTATATGCATATAATAATATTAAACGTCGACATTAAAAAAAATTTATATTATTTACTGATACATAATATATATATTACATAATATACAATATATATGTTAACGAAAACCATTTAGAAATATAATATCTGGGAAATATATATAATAGAGTAAGGAATATATATAATAAAGTTATATATATAATATAAAATATATATATTATATATATATATAATATAAATATATATATATCTAACAAGAATGTTTTAATATTATTCTGTCATATTATATATATTATATAAATATATATAAATTTTTGGTTAAAATTTGAAGTCAATCGGGTAGGTAGTATTTAAGTTATGTCGCGAACTGACAGACAAACAGACAGAAAAAAGAACGAAATTGATAAACATATTATTCTAAGGACGCTAAAATGAAGATATGTAAAATCTCAGAGTGTGATTTTTTCACGATTACCAAAATTTTATTTGGCCGCCATTTTGTTCCGCCATCTTGAATTAATAACACAATTTAATAACACAATTTGAAATCAATCCGTCAAGTCGGTTTTTCAGGCTCAATTTTTAAATAATTTATTATACCGCCATTTTGTTCCGCCATCTTGGATTCGTACCAAAATTGTACCAGTTGATTCCAACATGATAATTGGATAAGTATGTAGTTTTTTATAATAATTTTTTTAACATTTTACTAGGCCGCCGTTATGTTTTGTTATTCTGGATTTTTACCAAAATATTACCAGATCATCCCCATATAACCCTTAATTTTTGACCAAAACTTGAACTCAATTGGGTAAGTAGTCTTTAAGCTATGCCGCGAACTAACCGACAGACTCACAGACGGATCGACGAAATTAATAAAACATATTTTTTGGTATCTAGGGAGGCCAAAACGTAAAGATGTATAATACCTATGATTTTTTTATGATTACAAACATTTTATTTGGCTGCCATTTTGTTAACCATCTTGAATTAATACCACAGTTTTACCATTTGATCCCTATACCACAATTAGTTATACACCATTTGAAATCAAACGATTAAGCAGTTTTTCACGCTGAATTTTTAAATATCTTATTAAGCCGTCATTTTGTTCCGCCATCTTGGATTCATACCAAAATGTTACCAGTTGGTTCCAACAGAATGCTTGATGTTTTTGCAAAATTTGAAAAAATTAAATAGTTGTTTAATAATAATTTTTTATTTATCAAAATTTGATGCCAATCGGGTAAGTAGTTTATTAGCTACGCCGCGAACAGACAGATAGACAGACACAAAGATCGGTTTTTAATCTAATCGGGCTACTAAAAATAGTTGGCTGCACAATCTCGAATTTTTTTATGTAGGAAAGTGTTTATTAGTATTGGAAACAAATATACAAACATAGCAAACATAATAGTAACTTTCCCTGTCAAAATAGGATATTTGTTAATCTAAGGTTGGCACTGCCAATTTGTTAGCAATTTGATTTTTAAGTGACGTGTGACATTCATTTGTTTTGATGCGAATCCATGGCTGCTCCTAAACGTAAATTTGGAAATAATATTTTAAAATAAAGTTGTTAAATTCGTTACCGTTGTGTAAAAGGATGATAATCGATTTGTAGATTATGTCTAAAAAGTCTATAGTTGGCGCATTACCTTTCTGGAATGACGTCATTTTTGGTTATTTTTGTTTGATTTATGTTAACTGACAGTGACAAAAACATTTTGAAAAAACTCATTGTCGTTTCTTTACAACAGTCAATGCCGGTTTTGGTTATGTGTCTTTCAGAATATATTCGTCAAAATTGACATTGATTTGTTGTGATTCTTTTTAAACTTTTGCAAGATGCCGCGAAGATATAATCAGCAATCACAGCTAATAGTTTTGAATATCTTGGCTTTTTTTCAATTGGAAAAAGAGCAAGCTAAAAATGGAATCCTTCCGCAAACTGATAATATAATTGAACGAGCTTCAAATGCAACAAAACTTAGCCATACAACAATCATAAATATTAAGAAAAGAGGAATAACGAGCGATGAATCCTTTACCTCCAGAATGTCTCAAAAGCAAAAAGAGGTAAAAACAAAAATTACAGATTACTTAAAGAACAAAATAAGAGATACGATCTACTGCATGTATGCGAAAAATGAATATGTTACAATGCAGACTTTGCTTAAAAAACTAAAAGAGATAAATGAATATTTTAATTTTTCCATCACCTCGCTAAGAAAATACGTAAAAAGTATTGGTTTTAAGTGGAAGAAATCAAATAATAGAAAATACCTGATGGATTTGCCCCACATCGTCCACAAGAGAATCAATTTCTTGAGGGAATATGTCAAAAATCAAAATCTAGGACAAGATGCTTATACCACCGTATTTATTGATGAGACTTGGATTTTTAGTAAAGGTTCGTTTAGAAACAGCTGGCAGGATAACACTATGTCTACAAGTTCTAAAAAAGCTAGTGAAGGTCATCGATATATTGTAGTTCACGCTGGATCAAAGGAAGGATTTATTAAGGGGGCCAGTTTAATATTTAAAAGTGGACTAAAAAGCGGAGATTATCATGACAATATGAACAAGCAAAATTTTGAAAATTGGTTTAAAAATCAGCTGGTACCAAATCTTCCTCCAAAAAGTTTGATAGTGATGGACAACGCAAGCTATCATTCCGGCCTTTTAGAGGATATTCCAAGAAAATCATGGACAAAGCAGAGATTGATTGGATGGTTAAAAGAAAAGAACATTGACTTCCCAGAGAGGGCCATGAAGGATGAAATATGGAGCATTGTAGAAAAAAATTGTAACATTGAAAAAACATTCTACCTTGACGAATATGTGAAACCTTTGGGCCACAAAATACTAAGACTTCCTCCATACCATTGTCAATTTAATGCTATTGAAATGGTATGGTCTGAGTGTAAGAGGAAATACGACCAATACATTGCTAGTCTGAAGGGGACACCATCGGAAGTTTTGGCCATGTGGGAAAAAGCGATAAATGAAGTATCTTCAGAGCATTGGAAAAATTATGTCAGCCACACAGAAAGGGTAATCCAAGAAGCTTGGAAGACAATACAGATATGTGATGCTTCAGACATTGCGCCACTTGTAATTAGTACCGACGAAGACAGCAGTGACGATGAAGAATTTAGTTCTGATTCTGAAGACAGTGAAGGGGAGTAGTTTTTATTTTTAAAGTTAGTTAGTTATACATTAATTTCTCTCTTTTAGTTTTTAAAGCAAAGTCTGCATTGTAACATATTCATTTTTAGCATACACGCAATAGATCATATCTCTTATTTTGTTCTTTAAGTAATCTGTGATTTTTGTTTTTACCTCTTTTTGTTTTTGAAACATTCTGGAGGTAAAGGATTCATCGTTCGTTATTCCCCTTTTCTTAATATTTTTTCAGTATTGTCTGTAATTGAGAATTAAAATAATTTTGATGAAAATGGGTAACTGGCGTCAATTTATTACATTGCAAACAAAGAATAAGACTAAGATGAAAGAATTTATATTAGTAAAGTCTTATTTGCAAAATAATTTTAGTTTTTGAAGTTATAATAGTTATTTTTGTATTAAGTGTGCAAAATGAGGGTTTTTTTATGGCAATGAGAGTGTTAATTTTTTGCCAGCCATTTTCGACAAGTTGCAGCGCTTTCTGTACAGAAAATGCCAATTTTAAATTCGCTTTAGCCAGTGCTGAACGCACCCCTCCTATCTACATCACTGCATACGTTTAGGTTAGGAATCATCGCTGAAATATAAATAATATAAGAAATACGTTATTTGAAACCAGCGTGACGTCATTCCTAACACTACCGCAAATGTTTGCAAAAATGTTCAAGTAAATTTACGATGGCGGGCAGTGATGACGTAATAGTCGGTGACTCGTCAAAAATTTGTAAATATTGTCAAAAAATAGTTTCTAATACAGTAGCTAAATGTGTAAATTGTGACTCAGTGTATCACACTTCATGTGCCTTAAGAATATCTGGATTGATTGCAGTAGGAAAGCAAAATTTGGTTAAATGTTGTTTGAAAGAGGATGAGGTTATGCAGGGAAAAATAGTATCTGATAGTGTTAAAAAGCTACAAGAAGCAAAAAATGAGAAAAGCACAGAAAGTTAATGAAGACCTTATTTCAGAGCTGAAGGGAAAGGAAGTCTTATTGCATAAAAACTTAAACTTAAACTTCTAGAAGACAAAATAGAGTTTCTACAAAAACGTAAACAATACCCGGAAAACGTCCATCACGGACGCATTGAAGGTTCGGAGCATGTACATTTGAATAATTTGTCCATCAGCAATTATGAAGAAAAAAGTGACAAATGATAATAGCCATAAAAGTATGAATCTTAATATCCGTAATACTCAACGAAATGTAATCTCCTCAAAAGCAGTCAGTACCGCTCTCGAGCAGGTACAAGCTGCCACTAAATTCAAGGAAATCGAAGAACTAGCTCAACTGTAGATGATAATCAGGGTTGACAAATTGCAAAACGTCGACAGAGACGATATGTGGTAGGGCGCAATGAAAATTGTAATGATGTCCAGGCTGTACCCAAATTTGTATTCCTTCATGTGACACGGCTTCTTCCAGGAACAAAACCTGAACAACCTAGGGCATTTTTGGAACTAAACTTTCCAAAAGGGGTTGAGTGTAAAATACACGGGTCAAAGAGACCTGAACACTATACATCTATGAAGGTCTCAACCAGACAAGAAGATTTTAAAAACGCATGGAGGCGAGAGGTATGGCCTAATGGGGCCCTTGTCTCAAAGTTTTTCATGAAAAAGAGGATGCTGCCACACCAGATAGATCCTCAGGTTCAGGACTCATAAGTAGTGAAACACAAAATCATCTTCAGATAATTAATATTTATTACCAGAATGTACGTGGCCTTCGTACAATGGTAAATGAGTTATACAATAGCCTAATAACTGAAGATTATGATATAGTAGCGATTACAGAATCATGGTTGACTGATGGGTTTCATAATCCCGAACTTTTTGATGATCGCTATCAAGTATACCGAAGGGACAGAAATAATGGTATGCTTCTCGCTGTAAGAAAAGAGTAGACTTCAGAAAAAATAGATCTACATTTTGATAGTGAGTGCTTACTTAGAAAATTAAAAATTAAGAAAAAAAGTTTTTACTTATGTTGTGTTTATATCCCCCCTAATGAGACTATGACATTTTATGAGCAGCTTTTGAATATGTTCGAGAATATCTTAGATAAGGATATTGAAATCTTATTCTTGGGTGATTTCAATATTCCTTGCTATGATTGTAATATCTGTGATTGTGATAAATGTCTTTTAGTAAATAATTTCTTACACCTTTATGATCTAAAACAAGTGAAGACTACAGGGGAAGAACGATCTAAGTCCAAAATTTTAAAATATCAGATTTTGCATCATTTCGACGCCTTTTCCCTTGTACTTTTAGAGGCCATATAATATTGATCGGAATACCGATCCTAGTCCCCTAAAATCAGCGATATAAATATGGTATACTTTGGAATAACGATCTAAGTCCCCGCGACTTTTGGGAACAACGATCCAAGTCCAATACGTGCCCACTGAAAACGTTTGAAATTCGTTTAGCATCTTAGTAAACAATCAGCCGTCGTAAGGAAATTACTGTTCGATGTGTTTTTTGTTAGATCGCTGGTAGAATGTCGGAAAAAAGTAGTAGTAGTGACAGTGATTGCCTTTGAGTGTTTTGAAAACTAGTAAAAAAAAACAAAAACATGGACGTGTGAGTGATGTGGCAAAATGTATGAGAAACCATACGTACGAAACCGGTAAACCATGTGGATGTAAAAAATTTCGTTGTTTTGAGGTTATATCAGCTGAACAGAGACAGAAAATTATACAACATTTTAATAAATTGGACAGCAGAAATACTCAAAACAATCATTTATGTGGATTAATCGGGCTTAAGAATATTCATAGAAGAAGACCAAGGCAAAATGAGATAACAGCAAGGCTTAGAGATCATTCGTATACGTATAAGGTAAGAATTAAGCAAAATGACGCTGTTATTAAAGAAACTGAGGTATATCAAAAAGCTTTCGTATCGTTACACGGGATTACTAACCGCCGTATCATAACTTTGAAGGAATATTTAAAAAAACACGGGCATAGTCTTGCAGATATGAGAGGAAAGCATAAGAATCGCCCTCACAAGTTGAGTTCTAAGTTAATTGAAAATGTTCGTAACCACATAAAATCTTTTAAGGGTAGGAAGTCGCATTATAGCTTAAAAAAGTCTTCAAAAATCTATCTTCCTGAAGAGTTGAATGTAAAAAAGATGCACAGGATGTACGAGGATAAGTTCCCTAATGCATCAATCAGTTATGAATCATATAGACATATCTTCGTTAGGGATTTTAATATAAGTTTTGGTTTCCCTCGTTCCGATACATGTAGTTCATGTGACGAACACATGGTTAAGCTAAAGTCACTACAAGAGTGACTGAAGAATACATCCGAAAATGAGGTAAAGTTGGATTTACAAAATCAAATTATTCGATTGGAAAATGAAAATAAGTTACATAAACTTAAAGCAGCTACCTTTTACAACAGAAAGCGACATGCTAGAATACAATCAAGGCAAAATGAGTCTATAGAAGCTATTACTATGGATTTTTCAAAAAATCTTCCCACCCCCAATATTACTACAAATGATGTATATTATAAGAGACAGCTTACTTTTGTTAGTTTTAATATTCATCAGTTATCAACCAATGAGGCCGTTTTTTATACATATCCTGAGATCATTGCCAAGAAGGGAGCAGATGAAGTTGCGTCTTTGCTTTATCATTTTTGTTATAATATTCTACCAGAGACTGTTACAATTTTGGAAATATTTTGTGACTCATGTGCCGGACAAAATAAAAATTACACCATAATTCGCTTCCTACATCATTTGGTGCATAATGAACGTAAATTTCATAAAGTAAAAATCACATTCCCAATTCGAGGGCATTCTTATCTAGAATGCGATAAAGACTTTGCTCTTATTAAACAGAAGACCAGAGTTGAAGTTCCATCTCAATGGATCGAGGTTTTTAAAAATGCTAGAGTTAAACCGAGTCCTTTTAAAGTCATTGAGTGTACAACAGAGTTTTTTCATGCATGGACAAAATTTTTAACACCTATGTATAAAAAAACTTGTCCATTTCCAACCAGGCCAATAAAAGAGCTAATAATAGATCATAATCATCCACGCATGTTAGAAACGAGAGAAAGTTACAATGGAGCTATGTCTACTTTCGTTGTCAGAGCTCTAAATCCTTGTCATAGGAAAGCTGAAACACCAGATAAACTCTACACAGGACTGATTCCTATTCCCAAAGTGAAGTATTACCAGCTGCAAGAACTTCGGAAGTTTGTGGATGAAACTTCACAAGAGTACTACATCAATTTGCCTTCTGCTGGGAACAATAACAATGCGAATGATGTAGATATGGTAAGCCATTATCAGTCAAACTAGTTCCTCCTTCCTCATGGTTCCGCTATTTCTTTTACAGCACGAGTAACTTACCAGCCATACCAGTAACGGTGTCCATATTGCCCATGAATTTGATGAAAATATGGTAAGCGTCTAATCATATGTTAAGAAAGCTGGACCTAGTCATTTCAAATTTAAACTTAGAAATAACAAAAAGCGACAATCCTCTAGTGACTGAGGACTTGTATCATCCGTCTTTAAACCTAAAAATGTCTCTTCCCCTGGATAGTTGAAAACATCAAGTCATGTTTTACCTATAATTATTATTATATTTAAATGAATGTCAAGATGTTGATGAATGTGTTGATATATTCTATAATAAGCTCTATATGTGCATCAATCAAGCAATTCCTAGAATGGTCAACAGTAATAGGCCAAGAAAGGTTAGAAAATATCCAGTTTTCTTTTCATCTGACCTAATTAATAAAATTAAAAGTAAAAATAGGTTGCATAGGAAGGTAAGAAATAATAGAGCTACTCCTATAGATATTACGGAATATAAAAGTACAAAAGGAATATAAATTATATAATCAAAATATTGAAAATAATGTAAATATTGACCCTAGAAGTTTTTGGTCGTTTATAGATTCAAAAAAAAGACGGAAAATATCCCCAGTAAATCGGATTATCAGGATAATTTCTCATTTCCCCATATTACTTAGGAACAAATAAAAAACAGTATAAAGAAGTTAAAGCCAAAAAAATCTACCAGTAGTGATTGTATCCCAGCTTATATATACAAGGGATGTGTAGATATTTTTTCTGCACCTTTATCAAAGTTGTTTAATCTTTCTATCCAAGCAAATCAATTTCCTTACAAGCTTAAAGAAGCTATCATTACCCCTGTATATAAAGGGTCGGGAAAAATTAATTCTGTTGAAAATTATCGGCCAATAAGTGTTATAGGGATAATCTTTGAATATATTCTTTACAATGATATATTAAAAAACTTTGAGAATAGTTTTGTCTCAGAACAGCATGGCTTTCTACCTAGTAGGTCTACTGTGTATCTTACCATATTAACAGCTTCTGAAGCAATACAAAACAAATTACAATTAGATGTCATTTTTACTGACTGCGCAAGGGCATTTGATATTGTTGATCATGGTGTTCTTGTGGATAAGCTAAATATATTTGACTTTTCTAAGGATGCCTGTATGTCTATAAAGTCCTATCTCTCTTCTAGACACCAGCAGGTAAAAATAGGAAGAAGTTTATCTCATAATTTTGTAGCCTCATCTGGAGTGCCGCAGGGAAGTAACCTAGCCCCCTTGCTGTTCGCAATTTTTGTGAACACCTTACCTTCACGTATAAGATACTCACAGAGCTTGTTATTTGCAGATGATTTTAAGGTTTTTAAAATAATATCATCACCTGAGGATTGTATTGGATTGCAGCAAGATCTAGACTCCAGTAAACTGGTTTGTAGAAAATAGAATGGTTTTAAATGTTAGCAAGTGCCAATTAATGACTTTTAGTCGCAAATCTAACCTTATAAACTTTAATTATGTGATAAACAACTCTCCTGTAGTAAGGAAAACTGAATGTAAGGATCTGGGCATCTATTTGCAAGCAACCTTAAAGTTTAACAGACATTATGAGTTTATCGTAAATAAGGCTTACAAATCTTTGAGTTTTGTCATTAGAAATTCAAAGTTTTTTAGAATCGATACTACTATTAAGCTGTACAATGCTTTAGTAAGGCCACACTTGGAGTATGCTGCTGCAATCTGGTCACCACAGACAGATGTACAGGGTGTCCCATTTTCGTAGGTTTTACGGGGTTTCCAGCTTATGAGTAGAGATAGAGAGATGCGGTTTTCGCGACACCGTGCTACTTTTCGATGAAACTAAAGAGGCCGCAAACAGATTCGCCGTAACCATTTTAGTTTCCGTGCTACAGGGTGATTTTGAAAATTTGTCATTTTCGGACACCCCCTGTAACTCAGCTATCGTAAAATATATTTAAAATGTTTCAACTGGTATTTATAGATTTTTTTACGTAGAATTCAGTGGCGTACTCAGATTTTTGATGAGAGTCATAGTTTTTGACATATTGGCATAACCTACTATTTTTTAAATGGGACACCCTATATATTATTTTTTCATCTTATTCTTCGTGTCGAGAGCTTTTCAAAAACATACCATAAGTCATATTTATTTTCATAAATAACATGAAAAAATGCATTTTTCTTTAAACGGATTTATGGCATAGCAGATCAATCGGAATAAGAGAAGGTGGCTGTGGAGCCATGGAAAAAGTTAACAAATATTTATTAACGAAATAACAAAGTAACAGCATCAGAAAAAATTAGGAAGTAGGTAAAAGGTAATAATTATAATTTCATTAAAACTACAAATATTGTTCAAATTGTAGACCATTATGTGTCCTACAAGTGTGACAAACTTTAAAAATTCTTTTTAATGCATTTTCTATTGTAAATGACTGTCTTTGTAACTCTGCAAAAGCGTTTTCGGTGGCCATTCTTAGTTGTTCTAAGTTTTCGTATCGCCTTACATAAACCTTGTTTTCTAAATAACCCCACAAAAAGAAATCTAAAACTGAGAGGTCAGGGGATCGTGGTGGCCATCGAACAGGTCCGTGTGTTCCTATCCATCTTCCAGGAAAATGGTCGTTAAGCCAGTTTTGACTTATTCTGGCATTGTGGGCTGGAGCTCCGTCTTGCTGGAAATAAATCCTATTTAGTTGAGCCAATGGAACATCATCCAAAATTCCTAATGCGTCTTCTAGTATTCGCACGTAACCAATCGAATTCAGATTTCCTTCATATATTTGGTAAACTATTTTTCGGTTGAAAATAAA
The DNA here is from genome assembly GCA_030620095.1 of Kuschelorhynchus macadamiae. Taxonomy (NCBI): domain Eukaryota; kingdom Metazoa; phylum Arthropoda; class Insecta; order Coleoptera; family Curculionidae; genus Kuschelorhynchus; species Kuschelorhynchus macadamiae. The sequence continues at coordinate 189,548 of JAUTXW010000646.1, forward strand.
ACAGGAGACATTGAATTCAAATCTGCCCTGACGCTCCCTAGGAAAAATAACATGGTTGTTTTCTTGACTCCAAAATCGCGTGTTGTGTCTATTTAAAATCCCTGAACTAGTAAAATGTACCTCGTCTGACCAAACAATCTTTTTTTCAAAATCGATATCTTCTGCCTTCATATTTATAAACCAATTGCAGAACTCCAATCTGCGCTCTGCATCACCAGGATGCAGATGATGCACAAGTTTGTATTTATAGGGTTTGAATTTGTGCTTTTTCAAAATTTTCTGCACTTTGGTTTTCTGTACACCCGCCTCTTCGTCTATTTTCCTGCAAGATGTTTCAGGAGCTGTCTGAACGAGGGCTAAAACGTTGACCTCAGATTCTTCGTTGTCTTTATTGTAAGTTCGCGATCGAGGCTTGTTAAAAGATCCATATTGGCAAAGATTATTTTTAATTTTTTGAAAAATTCTTTTTTCTGGTTGTCTTCTCTCGGGATATCTAAGATAAAATAAAGCGAACCAATAAAGTCAAAATGCAGGAAGATAAAAAAGAACTAACCTGTTCAGATAAAGCTCTGCCGCCTGATCTGCATCTTCATTAGACAATATAAAACACGCGTTCATATCATATTTCTCAAAATATTCAAATTTTTGATTCTGAGCCATATTAAAAACAATAATTATAATAGACGTCAAGAAAAATTTAAACGCAATAATGCCAAAAATGACAGCAGTAATGGCTGCCTGATCATATTTTTGTTGGCGTTGCCATGGCTACCACAGCCACCTTCTCTTATTTCGATTGATCTGCTATGCCATAAATCCGTTTAAAGAAAAATGCATTTTTTTATGTTATTTATGAAAATAAATATGACTTATGGTATGTTTTTGAAAAGCTCTCGACACGAAGAATAAGATGAAAAAATAATATATAGGGTCTCCTATTTAAAAAATAGTAGGTTATGCCAATATGTCAAAAACTATGACTCTCGAAAAAATCTATAAATACCAGTTGAAACATTTTAAATATATTTTACGATAGCTGAGTTACAGGGGGTGTCCGAAAATGACAAATTTTCAAAATCACCCTGTAGCACGGAAACTAAAATGGTTAAGGCAAATCTGTTTGCGGCCTCTTTAGTTTCATCGAAAAGTAGCACGGTGTCGCGAAAACCGCATCTCTCTATCTCTACTCATAAGCTGGAAACCCCGTAAAACCTACGAAAATGGGACACCCTGTACATATTAATATGATAGAAATGGTCCAAAAAAGGTTTTTGAGATACTTGTATTTAAAGCAATATAATACATACCCTCTTATGATATCATATAACACCATGATCAATACTTTTAAAATAGAAAAATTGACTTAGAGACGAAGTATGCATAGTGTTCTGTTTATTTATTACATTGTAAATAACTTAAAGCATTGTAAATGTTCCTTGATTAACAAAATAAGAATTCATGTTCCTAAAATTAACCTTAGAATTGGGCAACCTAAGCTTTCCTATGTTGATCCCTTAAGTTGTTCACCAATCAAGAATATGGCTCAGGAATGTAACAACATTTTACAGAAGTGCGATGTGTTAATGCTTCTGCAAATTATTTATTATGTTTTAGTGTCTTTTACTTAACTGTTAGTGCTAGTTGGATTTACTTTTAATTCTTAGTCTTAGAAATGTAAGAATTCTATACAGGGTGTTAAAAAAGTACGCTGCCAAACTTCAAGGGACGATTCCTCGCATTATTCTAAGACAAAAAGTTTATATAAACATAGTTCTGAAAACGAATAGTTTTCAAGATACAGGGTGTTAAAGTTCTAAGAAAAAACTTGTTTTTCTATTATAGCTTTTATAACACTCTAGGTATGTTTATCAAATTTGGTGTGCATCTTTTACCCATTAAAGGACAGTGTTTGATGCAAAAGGTTTTTTCTTATTTCTTCCAGTGGCGTCCCTACGGGGTTTGAAATTAATATTTTTTAAGAAAAAAAAGATACGCCACTGCTTCTTTGAAAACAAAAATTATTTTTGAAATCTCCGTTTAATTTAAAGAAAATTTGGTCTCCAGACTTACTTTTGTACGACACACGGTTTTCGCGTAAAAAAATAAAAATCATTTCAATCCAAATGCAATTTTGCAATGGTAATTTTATGTAAAATCCGCTTGTGTTTATTTTTATTAAACATATTATTTGAAAGTTGGCACGCGTAATGCTGTTAGTAGTACCCATAAAAATAAATAATTATAAATTTGGAATAATCTACTGAGTGACTCTGGGTCATGTCCCCTTTTATCTCCCAAACTTTTTTGCGCCAACACTTGTGATATGTATTTGCCATTCGCGAGCTTAATTTTCCTTTTTTTAATTTATTACAATTCACTATTAAACCCTCATTTCTAAATGTATTTTTTTTAATAGAACTAACAATTTGGTAGGAAAATTTAAGAAACAAACTGCAATTTAATTCAGTAGTCAAAGAAACCTAAATTGTCAAGGTGGGCTTTGCTTTGCTAAACGACAGTTCTTCGTTTGTTTATAACAATAACATGACAGTTGTCAAAGTATTAATAAAGGTGCACTTGTGTAATTTTTAAAAGTTTATTTAATTTTCTTTCGGTAAAAATGGTTCAGTTTACAAACCGTGAAATGGCAGACATGCATTTCGTGTATGGAATGGCTGATGGTAACGCTCGCGCCGCTAGACGGATGTATCAAGAAAGATATCCTGACCGTCCACTACCTAACAGACATTTTTTTGCAAATATTCACTCCAAACTTTGTGAAACGGGTAGTTTTAAGAAGTCTGCTGCCCTTATAGGGAGACCAAGAACAGTAAGAACGGTTCAGATAGAGGAAGCTGTCCTAAATGCAATTGATGAAAACCCAGAAACTAGTACGAGAAAAATTGCGACTGAATTAAACATTACTCACGTATTAGTATGGCAAATTTTAAAGGATCAACAACTTTATCCATATCATTCGCAACGTGTCCAAGCTCTTTTGCCAAGAGATTTTCCGCTAAGAGTGGCTTTTTGTAGATGGGTAGGAAATAAGTTAATGCAAAATCCAAGGTTTTTATCTCAGGTGTTGTTTACGGACGAGGCATGTTTTTCCCGTAACGCAATCATAAACTTTCATAACAATCATGTGTGGGCCGATGAAAATCCTCACGCCATAATTGAAAATCATTTCCAAGAGCAGTTTTCTGTAAATGTTTGGATTCAAGTTGTAGGAGATTTCCTTATCGGGCCTCACTTTCTGCCTAGCAGGCTTACTGGTGAGGAGTATAGACAATTTATTGAACATGTTTTACCTGAACTTTTGGAAGATGTTCCACTAAGGCAAAGGCGTTCTATGTGGTTTATGCATGACGGTGCTCCACCGCACTTCAGTTTAGTGGCACGTCAGTACCTAGATCAAAATTATACCGATCGCTGGATTGGGCGTGCAAGACCACAATTTTGGCCACCCAGGTCACCTGATATTAATCCGATAGATTTCTTTCTCTGGGGACACCTTAAAGCATTAGTTTACACAACACCAGTTCGAAGCGAAGACGATCTACGAAATCGGATAGAAGAGTCCTGTGAAATTATTAGGAACACTCCTGGTATTTTCGAAAGGGTTCGCCAGTCGCTAATAAGGCGTACAAACGCATGTATTGAAGTCGGGGGAGGCCATTTCCAGCAGTTACTTTAAAATTAAATTCTGTGAAATTATTATTTGTAAGGTTGGTTAAGTTATGTTTGGTTTACAATTATTTTATTAATAAACGTCTTGGTGTTGTTTAGTTTTTTTTTATTTATTTAATGTTTTATTCTAACCACAGCATTACGCGTGCCCACTTCCAAATAGGTATGTTTCATAAAAATTAAACAGTAGCGGATTTTACAAAAAATTATCCTTGCAAATTGGATTCGGATTGCAGTAGATGTATGAAAATTGTTTTTATTTTTTTACATAAAAATTGTGCGTCGTACGAAGGTAAGTCTAGAGACCAAATTTGCTTAAAATTAAATGGGAATTTCAAAAATAATTTTTGTTTTTAGAAAAAGCAGTGGCGTATCATTTTTTTCTTAATGAACATTCTGTCCAAACTCCGTACGAACGCCACTGGTAGAAATTTAAAAAATACTTTTGCATCAAAAACTGCTCTTTAATAGGTAAAAGATGTACACCAAATTTAATAAAAATATCTAGAGTGGTATAAAAGTTATGATAGAAAAACATTTTTTTTCATAGAAATTTAACACCCTGTATCTTGAAAACTATTCGTTTTCAGAACTATGTTTATATAAACTTTTTGTCTTAGAATAATGCGAGGAATCGTCCCTTGAAGTTTGGCAGCGTACTTTTTTAACACCCTGTATACATTCTTAATTAGTAAGGAACCACTCTTCCATTATAATTACTTTTTTAAGTGTTCTGTAAGAGTATAATAAATAAAATTAAAAAAAAATAAAATAAAAAATAAAAATAAGAATTGGCATTTCGTAATATGCATACAGAATTTTCAGTTTGTTTAGCTGTTGAAAGGGTAGCAATATCATGGTAACATTGCCATAAGCTCAAGGAACCCTTTGATAATATATTTTCCGCTGTTTTCTTTTTCTTAATAGCTAATGGTTTGTCGTCACTGTCACTATCACTGCTTGGTGCACCTTCTATTTGGATTTTAAATTCGCCTGTGTTGTCCTGAAAATCTGAAAGTTTAGTGAGAAGTAACTTTTTAATTTCGTCAACATTGGTGTCACTAGAAAAAAAACGTGTTTTATATCTTGGGTCAACAATAGTAGCCAAGGTGTAATAGTCTGGAGTCTCTACTTCAGAAAACTTTCTCAAAAGGCCTTTGACTAATTGTTCTCGCATAAGCCTTACACCATGCAAATTTTTTATTTTATTAGATTAAAGATAGCGCTTCAAAGTGGCGATGGTGGGAATTACTTCAGAAATAATGGAGTCTGTGCTGCTCATCTCTTTTGTTATTTCTTCGAATAGTTTGAGTAATTCTAGCAGGGACGTGCCGTGAAATTTTAGGAAAGGGAAGCAATTTTTGGAAACTTACCTATTTGTAATGTAATTCGATTCTTCGATCATTTTTTGCAAATTCGTCAATGACGTCATCATAAAAACGTCGATGCTTTGACATATTTTGGAAAAGTTTATTATCAATAGACAACAGCGATGTATGCGAAAGTCTCTCCTGCCCCGATGAATTTCTCACGAAATTTTTTATACGTTTAAGTGTTGAAAAATTGCCTTCTACTGATAAGCTTGTGGCAGGTATTGTCAATACTAATTCACACAATTTCGACACTTCGGCGTAGGCTCCTTGTCTTTTAAAAATTGCATCAGTTCCTTAGCGTTATTTCTTGCGCTAATGTCATCATTTTCGTAAATCACTTTTAGTTGAGATCGCAGTAACACTCGGTCGAAAAACTGGCCACAATGAAGGAGAAGAGATTTAAATGCATCTTCTGGAAAAGTTTTTCCTTTAAATGCATCAAAACTGCAGAGCTCGAGGAATTTAAAATCATTTAAACCGTTAAATCTATAGTTTATTTGTTGCTGGATTTGATCGATTATTTCATAAAAGAGGCGTCCGTATGATGTTTGAACATCTCACACCTCGTCTGTTCAAAAACGCTTGCCTTGTGGCTCTACATTTAACGTCATCGTTTTCTTCTAAAATAGGTCAAAGTCATCTCTTTTTTGGCTTAATATAGACTTAGAAGGAAATACAAACTAAAAAGCAAAAATAACATCAAAAAGCACTTTTAAGCAAAATTTTCTTGAAAAAATTCGTTAACATCATAAAAGGGCCGCACAATTAAAAGTGATTTTAGTTTTCTTCTAAACAATTTTTCATCTTTTATCTACCTCGAGTCGAGTTAGGATTAGGTAGAGCAATATTATGAATTCGCCTAATATTATGAACTGAGTGGTCCCCCATAGTATTTTCAAATTTTCTATGCATCAGACAGGCTGTTTTCAGTAGAAAAAGGCAAGGTAAAGTCAATATTTTTTTATCCAAAAACAAGGGCTTGCATGAGTCTCTTACCCTTGCCTTACATAAATACTTTACAACTCTCTTTTGTAGCACAAATAAATATTTGATTAAAAAGCTGCTCCCCAGAAACAAATTCCGTACCTTAGGTTGGACTCAATCAGAGCAAAATATGCGTTTCTCTCGTTTGTTGTGGAACTATCTAACTCATTGCTAATAACCCTAATTGCATAGCAGTTAGTTGATAATTTTGAACTAAGGTTATTAATATGTTTTAGTTTATCATCAATTAAAATACCCAGGAATCTATTTACATTTAAATTGTTGAATATAGAATTTGCGAGTACATCACTTAACTCACATTTAAAGGACATAATACACGTTTTATTTATATTTAAAGTAAGTCGATTTGCATCACACCAGTTTTTAATAAGAATAAGATCGGAACTTACTTTTTCATGTAGTTCGAACAGATCGTTGCCATCCCACAAAACTGTAACATCATCAGCGAACAATCTAAATTTTCCGCCAATACGTGTACAACACAATATCTTTTATTACTCGGTTGTTTATGGAAATAAAAAAAAGCTTTAAATATAAAAGTTCTATGACTTTTTACATAGAATCCAGAGCCATACTTAAAAAAAAATAGATGTTTTAATTTTTGAGATATTATCAAAAGTAGCATTTCCTTAAATGGGACACCCTGTATCTAAGTATCTAGAAAAATTGCATTTTCTTGCATTCTTGCGATTGCAATAATATATAATACCCAATATTTTTCTTTGTTCTAAATAGCCAAAATACCAAAAAAACATTTTTTTTTTAGTTGGCCATGGATTGAATCATTATTCTTTTATTTTATAATAGGTATCTTAAAAACTCAGTTACCAAGAATATTAAAACATTGAAAAACCAAAACATCTACAAAAACCACAAAAAATTATAATAACAACTCAACAATTATCTTGAATACTTAACGATTAGCATAGTTGTTTAATCACAAAAGGTGCTAAAATTCTCTTCCACTCTGCTCGATGCATTTTTAGACTCGACTTGCAACTGAATGAGTGACGTTATAAATATGAATATTTAACACTCTTTCAATGCAAGTTCTTCTAAAGTATTACTTAGGGTTTTATATACTTTATTCTTGATAAATATCCAAAAATAAAAGTCTAGTGGCGTCAGGTCAGGCCGGGGGAACGGAGGCCATTTGTTTGGTCCATATGTACGAAGCCAATTTTCGCCGGAATTGACAGTTAGTAAGTGCCTTACCATATGGCTGTTGTGGGCTGGGAAACCGTCTTGTTGTAGATAAACATTATTTCTTGCAGCTAATGGCATGTTATCCAACTCGTTTATTACACATTCTTCCAAAATTTGGACGTATCCTTCAGAATTCAAATTTTCATTATAAAGCCTGTAGTTAGGGATTCAATTTTGATATAGTGCCACCCACACATGGAACCCAAAGCGTCCTGGTTGTACCCTAGCGGCCGCGGTCTGATCAGATCTGTCTGATTGATACCAATGACAAAATTCTAAACGCCGTTTTTCATCTCCAGTTATGAACTTTCCTTATTTTATACGGTTTATACTAATGCTTTTTTAACGTTTTTAGAACTCTAGATTTACTTATGCCAATGCTTTTGTCAATATTACGGCTAGATACTGTCGGATCAGCAGCAACACAAGCTAGTATATTTATGTCCTCTCTTTCTCTATGTCCTATTGTAAGTCTTACCTCTTGGTTTTCCAAATGATCGATACGTACTTAAATTGTTATATAATCTTTAAAATTTTTGTTTTTCTGGCTGTCGTCACTCCGGGAAACGCTCAAAATATAGGTCTAAAGCTGCGTCTTTATTTTTATTACTCTGAATACAACACTGAAATATGTTTAACTTTTCGTAGTTTCGAAAAACATTAATTTTGGACACCTTTTTTTTAAGTATAAACGAAAACGGAATTTGACAATAAATACTTAATTGTTATTTAATTTTATGACATGTAAACAAACGCCTAAAGAATTCAGTCCATGGCCAACTAAAAATAAATGTTTTTTGGTATTTTAGCTATTTAGGACAAGGCAAAATATTAAGTATTATATATTGTTGCAATCACAAGAAAAAATGCAATTTTTATATATACTTACATATAGGGTGTCCCTTTTAAGAAAATGCTACTTTTGATAATATCTCAAAAATTAAAATATCTATATTTTTTTAAGTACGCCGCTGGATTCTACGTAAAAAGTCATAACACTTTTGTATTTAAAGTTTTTTTATATCCATACATAAACGTGTAATAAAAGATAATAAGAAACGGGGGATTTTGAGAATCACCCTGTATTTTCTAAACCAATCCAGTTAGCGTAGACCTGACAGCGCTATTAAACTAAACACTAAAAAGAGAACCGAAAACGTATGTTAGTTTTTTATATCTTTTACCGTTTAGCCTATACCGTATATCAACGAAAAAAAGCACCCTTTACAAACATGCAAGTAACATTTAAAGAAATTATGGACTATTTTGAATAATACAGTGAATAATGCATTTTGGTTATTTACTTTATTATAAAATTAAATACAACTATGTTAGTACTCAAAATACTTCATGACTACTTTCTCATATCTTTCCGGCTTCTCGGTTTTACCGCTTCATTTAATGACGTAATAACACCGCTACCTAGCGATAGTAGTTCAAATTAATATGAATTGCAACAGGCACAGGCAACATTTATTTTGTTGCACAGACGCCCCATCTATGGGTGAAATATCTGTTTAAGTCAATATAAAAAATATTTGATGAAATAGATTTCTGGCTACTGCATATTATAAATTCCGTAGCATGTGAGTTATTTAATACATAATGATTTACTTTTATTGACATCAACGGGATTTAATAAGTGTCTAGTTTAATTATACTGTATAATTTATTTGATAATGCAAATATTTGTTTACTTACCAGCTCGGGAACTATACTTTTCACTAAATTCGCTATTACAAAGCCGTTCTCACGATGCTGCACGCTAAGAAAGTCATTAAAATCTGACTGTTCACTTTTCAAACATAATCTGCAAATCTGGATCATACTTTTTTTACACAATATAACAAATTTAACAACTTTTAAAGCCAAATTCGTTCGCGTTTACGAGCCATTCGTATATAATCATAACAAAACAAATGAACGTCACATGTCAATTATGTCAAACTGTCAGCGCAATCACAGCACTGTCAGCTTTTAAATAAAAAATACCCTGTTAGATCGGAAAGGGGTTAATTTATTAATGCAATCTGTAGTTATGTGACTGTTAGTTGTTTAGTAAGCAACTTCTTAAAAACGGGTACAATATTTTATTTTAATTTTAATCGATTTTGATACAGCATAAAAATAGTGAAGCCATTTTACAAAAAAGATGGCAGAATGTATCGAATAGAGCATTCGCAAGAACAGAAATGACATTTCTTTTCCTCCCTTTTCAGTTTTTACTTCCCTCGTAAATGAAAAGTATCGTGAAAAAATTACCCTCCGAGATTTTTTCAGATCTTTACGTTTCAGAGTCTCTAGAATCCGAAAAACTTGTTTTCTCACTTAGAATAAGCATAAAAATGGAGTTCATTATTTACATATTTAGCAACCGCCAAGATTATCTCACAGTATAAGGTCGATCGTACGACGATGCCAAGCCTAGCCAGGCACTCCAAGGTTTATACGAATTTATATTACGGTGAAGGTTGTGAATATGTTTAGGTGAAGATTGTGAATATGTTTAAACATGCTGCAACAAAATTTTTGTACAAAGAATAGTAATGTTTTTCAAATATTAGTTTCTAAGCAGTATAAAGAAATTACTTTTACTGTAAAATAGTAAAATACAAGCTAAAATACCCAAAGCCTCAAATCAGATTACACCAGTAAGAAAAGTTTTAATTAGATATGACAACCCCGATCGACTACTCCACGTATTAGACCATCCCACTGTCATATTAGACCATCCCACTTTCATTTTCAAGGGATGATTCTTATAGTAAAGGAGTACAATAGTCTACAGCAGATTGTTACAGGGTCACGTGACTGGCGTGGCTAAAGAACCAATAGCGGTTCGTGGAACTATAAATTTTAACATTAAAGAAATTAATTTGCCAACAAATATTTGAATGCAGAAGTTAATTCACTACTACATGTGTTTTAATGTATTATTGTTTGTTGTTAATATGGTTCAAATCTTCTAATTTTATGTTGCCTTACTTCAAGGTGCAGTAAGATTAGAACAGTGTTTTTTAAATAAATTTAATAAATACGTTTAAATTACTTTATCTTGAACATTCCGAAACTAGGAGTTTTAGTTGACCTAACTATGGTGCGGCAATGTGAATTTGAAAAAAAATAGCCTTTGAAGTTTGGAACCGTCTTTTGTGTGTGTAATGGAAGATACCTTGTTCACTTATTTTGGGTCAAATGACGTATTGACCAATCCGATTCAGTATAATAGAACGTTTATTTCGTCGGGAGTCATGTGAGAATCTTCAGAAGCAAAATAATACAAACAAGACTGAGGTGATATTTTTGACGATTACAATAGTTTTTTCCTATCAGAGAATTAAAATAATTATAAAATAAAATGGCATACCGGACCCATTCGACTAATAATTGTCCTATCGAATAAAAAAAATATCTATACGTATATTCAATTAAAATTTAAAATATTCCCCCCCTCTGTCTGTCCGCGGCGTAGCTAAAAAAAACTACTTATCCGACTGACTTCAAATTTTAGTCAAAAATTAAGGGTCATATGGAGATGACCTGGTAACATTTTGGTAAAAATCCAATATGGCGAACTGGTATATTGTTAAAAAAATTATTATTAAAAAACTACTCATCCAATTTATCTCAAATTTTGCAAAAACATCAAGTATTAAGTTGTACAAATCCAAGATGTCGGAACAAAATGGCGGCCAAATAAATATAATCATGAAAAAATTACCCTCTCAGGTTTTACACGTCTTTACATTTTAGAGTCCCTAGATGCCAAAAAAATATGTTTTATCGATTCTGTCGGTCGGTTTGTCGGTATGTCGGTCTGTCAGTTCGTGGGATAGCTTAAAAACTACTTATCCGATTGACCTCAAATTTTTATCAAAAATTAAGGGTCATGACCTGGTAATATTTTGGTAAAAATCCAAAATGGTAAAACAAAATGGCGGAGTAGTGAAATGTTAAAAAAATTATTACGAAAAAACTATTTATCCAATTTATTTCAAATTTTCCATAAACATCAAGTATTATGTTGGAATCAACTGGTAAAATTTTGGTACGAATCCAAAATGGCGGAACAAAATGGCGGTATAATAAAATATTTAAAAATTCAGCCTAAAAAAACTACTTAATGTATTGATTTCAAACTGTGTGGTGCCATAACTAATAGGGCTCAACTAGTAAAACTGTGTTACTAATTCAAGATGGCGGAACAAAATTGCCGCCAAATACAAATTTTGTAATCGTGAAGAAAATCACCCTCTCAGGATTTACATATCTTCACGTTTTAGCGTCCCTAGATGCCAAAAAACATGTTTTATCAATTCCGTCGGTCCGTCTGTCGGTCTGTGTGTCAGTTCGCGACATAGCTTAAGTACTATTTACCCGATTGACTTCAAATTTTAACCAAAAATTAAGGGTCATATGGGGATGGCCTGATAATATTTTGGTAAAAATCCAATATTTATTTATTTATTTATTCACAATTTAGGACATGACAGAACATTGTTCCACAAACCATCCACTTTATACATTTATGTATTATTGGGTAATAACATTAGATAATTTTAGATAACTTAAATATTAAAGTTAGAACATTTTGCGCAACAGTAACAACGACAACAACAATGATAATAACAATATCAGTAATATCAATATTATAAATTACAAAACATTATATATTAGCATAAGAAAAAAAAATTGTATTTTTTTTTAATTAAGTTTCAAAAGCTTTAGAAAAGTACAGTCTTTTTAAATTAATTTTGAATGTAGAGATCTTATCACAAAACAAATCGATATCATCAGACAATTCATTACATGTAATTTGAAATCTAATTAATGGGGCGTTGCGTCCCAAATTTGTTCTGCGAAACGGTACATTAAAAAGTGAGTGGTTTCTGAGCTCCCTAGTAGGGATATTAAAGTTCAAGAATGACAAAAGGTGGGAAGAATCTACTTGGTGGTGGATAAGCTTATAAATCATACAGATATCAGAAATACTACCGGCATATTTCAAGGAATAAGATTTTAAAATTACGGGCTACATTCTCAACTGAACAACCTGCTTTGAAGGCTAGTCCTTTTAAAAACTTGTTTTGAATCGCTTGAAACCTATTTATGTGTACTTTATAGTTGGGATTCCATATCACTGAGGCAATTGAAAGCTTACTATGGACAAACGCAAAATACAACTAAATCCCAGCATCCTACTGGCTTCTGCAATAACTTTGTCGAAATGTAAACGAAAGGACCACTTGTTGTCCAGAATTACACCAAGATCTTTGACATGATCGACATTTTTTAGGGATTTATTGCCAATTTTAATAATTGGATTTAAATAAATTAATATTTTTGGAAAAGGAAATTGAGAGGCATTTGTCCAAATTTAGGAACAAACTGTTCCTATTACAATAAACAAGCAGTCTGTTCAAATCCTCCTGTAGTTTGAGACAGTCTGTCGGGTCCCCTATTTCACGATATACCTTGAGATCGTCTGCATATAAAATATATTTGCTATTTAAGAAACATCTACTAATATCGTTAATATATACTATGAAGAACAGGGGGCCCAGATGACTACCCTGAGGAACACCTGAAGTATTTTCAAACGTATCTGAATGGTACCTGTTGACTACAACAATGTGTTTTCGCTCACGAATGTAAGACGACATCCAATTTAAGATTCCCCTACTTACTCCGACCTCAGCAAGTTTTTCAAGTAACTGTCTATGACTGATCAAAAGCCTTGCTGAAGTCTGTATAATAAATTTGATTCGAGAGACCTTTTGGGAAGAATGGCCATGTTGTTGTTCTATAATTGTATTTTTACGGTTACTAAAATATCTTCGTAAACTATTTTTTCAAGAATTTTTGCAAATGTATTTATTTTACTTATTGGACGGTAATTAGCAGCTTGACGTCTATCTCCACTTTTAAATATGTAAAACTGTAAATAAAGTGCAAAGGCACACACAGATTTAATGCACAATTCTTTATAAATCCAGGAGGTATCCCATCAGGTCCTGCACATTTTTTTATGTCTAAGTTTTTTATAATATTTAAAATTAAGGTTTTGGTGACGGTAATAGGAGGCTCGCTACATGGTGTATGTCCAGAGTTTGTATTAGCTACGCTAGTCGAACTATCCACGTACGCGCTTTTGAAAAATGTTGCAAAAATGTTACTTATGTCCCTTCCGTTAGCAGCAACAAAATTTTCATGGTACAGAACCCGAGGTACACACAGTTTTGTTTTCTTTTTATTTGATACGTAGTTCCAGAATTTTTTACTATTCTTAGAGATTTCCTATTCCATGTCTTTACATATTCTTGAAAATCATTTTTAATTAGTTGTTTGGAAAGGCGTCTTAAAGGAGAGAAATTATAATATGATATTTGATCTTTGTATTTTTTATATTTTTTGTGAAGCTTATTTTTTTCTGTTATTATTTTTATTGTCTCTACCTTAAATTATATTGGGTACTTGCCCTTTATTTTAAATGATGGAACAAATTGTTCTATAAGTTTGTTAATTTCTAGTAAAATAATATTATTGTCAGGATTTTTCAAAAAACAATGTTTCCCATTGCACCTCTCCCAAGCCAATATTTATGGACTCGTAAACTGCCCTCTTAAAATTAAAAATCTTTCTATTTTGTTGTGTAAGGGGTTTTACTTCAACAGTAGAAATTGAGAATTCCAAAGCTGGATGGTGTAAGTCCTCATCCACAAGGCAATTGCTGGAACGACTGACCTCAGATGTTAAGTTTTTGTTGCTAGACTAGATCTAATGTTTTGTTACTACTATTAGGTATATCATTAAACTACATTAATTCCAAGAAAGAAAAAGCGTCAAGCATAGGAGAGGACTTCTCATCTACTTGTGTAGGTTGAAAGAAATTTTCATTTTTTAAGCTAATCCATTGTATATTGGATAAATTAAAGTCCCCTACTATATTGACAGCCCTCTCCGAAATGGATGTACACATATAGTACATTTTTTCACCGCTGATATTATTCAGAGAGACCCAGACATCTTCAGCTTCGGATTCTAGTTCACAGCACCTTTTTGCCTGCCACACTTCTTTAACTGCGAGAAGTACCCCGCCGCCATCCACTTTAGAGGATGACGTTGTTTCCCGATCACGCCATGTTTCCGATATACAAACAATATCAAAATCACTTGAAACCACACTATGGAAAAAATCATTTGTCTTTGTTGTTAATCCACGCGTATTTTGGTAAATTACTTGTAAGTTTTGATGCATTCTGAAAATTTCAGTGGTATTTTATATGTAGTTTGAGCCGATTTTACATTTTTCTAATGGATTCTTGATCTCCTATCAACATATCAACTACTCGTGAACCATCACCCTTCCTGACAAAGATCGAATCATTTTTGTCCAAAAAAACTTGTAATTTTTTTCTCTAGCGGCTGTTCTTACCTCCTCGTATAATATTTTATGGGCTAATGTCAAATGTTCATTAATGTACAGGTTTTCTGACAATCCATCTATTTTCATTTTAGGCGATCCGTTGTCTTTTTGTTGACGTTTACATTTTGTTGCTGCAAGAATTTTTTCTTCTATACTCTTGATTTTATTTTTAGAATTCTTGTTTGCTTGTACCCTATGGATAAACTCAACTTTTTCTTTATCCATGTCAAAGTTGATATAATTACTGATCTTTTCTAGCACACTAAGAAGGTTTTCGTTTTCTTTTTCTTGTTGAAAACTTTGTAACTGAGTCGACAGATATGTAATCTGAAAAGCATTTAGCAATAGTTGTTCGCTACAATAAGACTTTTATTATAAAAGAACATTTTTTCGGCCTTATATTAGTTAAAGACGTATCTGCCCAAAATGTATGTAATGTTATTATAAATTTCTTTTCGGAAAACAATATTCCCTATAAAGAGAATTTAGTGGGATTTGCAGCAGATGGTGCAAATGCTATGATAGGAGCGCATCATTCCCTAAAAACTTTTTTGCTTAATGATATACCCCATTTATATGTCATGAAGTGCATATCTCATTCTTTGGCTCTGTGTGCATTTTATACCTGCGAGAAATTACCCGATCTATGCAGAAAAGTTGGTAAGAAGCTTATATAATTACATGCATCGCAGTTTTAAACGATTTTCTGAATTCCAAGAATTTCAAACATTTTTTAATATCAAACCTCATAAATTATTACAACCATCACAGACCAGGTGGCTGTCTTGTCTGTTCGTAGAATTATTGAGCAATATGATGCACTGCAGAATTACTTTAGGATTGAAGCCTTTGATCAAGCTTCGGGAGCAGCGGAAATCAACTAATAAATTAAATAAATTGTACCTTCAATTTCTCGAATTTATATTACCGACTTTTACAGATATGAATTTAGGGTTTCAGTCCGAAACTCCTAAAGTCCATAATCTTTATCCCCGAATTTTTGATGCTTTCAAATTTTTATTAAGCTGTTTTATTAAACCAGATTATTTACGAAATACAGATATAAAAAATATTCAATATCGAAATCCAAACAATTTTCTACCATGCGAAAAAATTTCTTTTGGGTCCCAAAGTATTTGAAGAAATGACTAAAAACACGCTGAATGAAAATGAAAAAAATAATTTTAGATTAAAATGTCTGAATTTTTATATTGAGGCGATAAGCCAAATATTCAAACGATTTCCCTTTAATTCCCGAGAAATAAATATTCTAATAAAACTGCTAACTATAATCCACCCCTCAAATATTTTAAAAACTGAAAGCATAGCTCCCCTGGCTGTTATGTTTCCAAATATAGTTACCGACATTAACACTTTGGATAGGGAATTTAGGTATTTAGAGTATTCTGAATGTAACTTTTCACTTGAAGAAAATGATTTTTGGAAGAACGTTTGCGGTACGAAAAAGGGGATGGTAATCTGGTATATCAGAACTTGCGAAATTCATTACAATCATATTTTCATATATAAATTTAAATAAAACTGCGTAATCGATTGTGTGCCAAAACTATAAGTGGCATTTTACATAGCAAGGCACTAATTATATTGGCACCAAGAATTATTTTGATTTTCCTATCACAAATGATTTTATTAAAAAACACAACAATAATAATATAGGAAAGTGGTTTCAGAATAATAATGTGGAAGTATTGCCTTGGCTTTCTTACAGTCCGGTTATGAAACCAAAAGACATCATTTGGGATTGGTAGTGAAAAAATATATAGACGTAACTTTAGGCCTGAAAATTCTAATGAACTGATGGAAACAATCCATCAGTGCTGGGAAGAACTTGATCCCAACATTGTGATAAATATAGTTAACTCAATGCCCAACAGACTGAATTAAGTAATCCAGAAAGAAGGTAAATCGTTAAATAAAAAGTTCAAATACATGTCACCGGTTAGATTGCCATTAAAGATGTGCGGACCGATAATAGCACCATTAATAACACCGCACCAGACGTTGACGCTCCATCGACCCTGCTGATAATCTTCACGTGTGGATTAGTGTCCGACCAGTAATGCACATTATGAAGATTTACCCTGCCATTACTGCAAAACGATGCTTCGTCTGTCCACAATATTTGTGACAAAATATGATGGTTTTCCCTAATGAAGTCTCTAAGCCAGTAGCAGTAATCGAGCCTACGTTCAAAGTCAGTGTCATTTAGGGCTTGATGAATCACGATGTGATATGAATGCATTTTAAAATCCATTAATATTTTTTGCACTGAGCCATAGGATACTCCTAAATTTCTGGAGATCTCTCTTATGCTGAAATGGGGGTCTGCATGAATATAAGCCAACACATTTATAATGTTATCTTCTCTTCTTACTCTACGATTTCTTCTCAAAGTTGGAGTTGGTTGCGGTTGGCCATGTTGCCTTAAACGTAGGGCTAAACGATGAAAAACCATTCTCGAATGGTGTCTTCGGAGGGGATAACGCAGTGCATACTGCCTAGAAGCAATCGCCGCATTTTCAAACATTCTCAACATATCAAAGGCTTCTTCATTCGTAAAAGGCACGATTTGTTGTAAAAATACTTTTTACATAACATTAAATTAGATATCAATAGCAGGAACTATCAATATGAATATCAACATGATTGACAATTTGGTGTTTTGTTTCTTAACGTAGATCATGGCTTGCTTCGCTTAAATGCGATGTTAGTTAAGTTTGATTTTTAATTTAATTTATGAAATAATAATAATTATTAATAATAAATTATGAACTAAAGCATTCTCTCGCTAATTAAATGATTATTAATGATCAAAATAATAGGTAATAATTTTATTATTGTGAGATGTAATATTTAAAAATAATTTTGATCCTTATAGTTATCATTGTTAAACAACTTATTTTTTCAATCCAAAACCGTTCGTCTAACGAAAAAAAGTCAAGAGGTTCTTTTTGTTAGCAACTAATAAGTGATTACGAAAATGATTTTTATTTTGACAAAAAGCAGTGGCGTGCCATTTTTTAATAAAATAAAATAATATTTTGGTTATTATCAACGGTTCAAAAAAAGGTAGATGATAAATTATTTTCATTAAATTATAGAGAAATTTATCCCCTTTTAAAATATGTAAAAATGAATATACCATTACATTTGTTTTTTTTTGAAAAAAACTAAAAAATATGCTACTAATTCCGTTAACGCCATCTAGCGCAGCAAAAGTCAAAAATTCAAAACCAAATAAGCGTTTTGTAGTGCAAATTATGCTCTTTCATATGAGCCTAAGTTTGCTAAAATCGGTCAAAAGAAACGGGAGACATCTTGGTTTGTTTGAAAAAACAATTGAACTTCCCCCACCGCTTTATTTTGATATATAGAACAAAACATTTTAGACAAAAAGTGTAGGGAAATGGTCACTAAATATGAAAATGATATCATCGATATATTTTCATTAGGCAAAATTCTATAAAAACCCCATTTTTCTACTTGGTGTTGGTTGTTACGCCCTCTAGCGGACGTTTGACAAACTCGAAAATAATTTTCAGCAATTTCTCTTGGCGACTTTTATTAGGATTTTTTTTTCTCAAATCTATACGACCAATATCTTATGAGATATGGCCGCTCGCTACCCTTAACTGATCACCCTGTATTTATTTCCTCATCACCACTTAGGGCCGTTCTTATGGGTGCGCACATTGTGCGTGCACAAAGGCGAACGATTCTTGGGCCGGCCAAAATAGGATAAAGTTGTGATTCATGATATTGGTGAATTAAATATTTTTGTCGTTTGTTAAATTAACTATAAATTTTAAAAGTGGTATGGTTTTTAAAAGTAAATTCATTTATTAGATAAACAGATATTTTCTAATTTTTGATTCCAGAAAAAAGTTTGGGTTGTCATACTTCTAGAAACAAAATTAAAAATTATTTATTTATTCAAATTGAAAACTATTTTAATAGTCAGTTAAATACAATAAATAACAGTAAATTATAATTTAAAATAAGATTAGTTCTGACGAATAAGGACAACACTGCGATTATAAAACCGATCCACCGACATAAGGATATATGCCTGAGTATCCTTGCCCTAGAAAGGTATATTACCTAATTTTAATATTAATAATGCAACTTAAATGCAAGCATAAATATATATTTGTATATAGTTTAACCTTATAATTTCAGAGTTCACGAACAGGCAAAGCAGCGATACACAAATACGAGCGGCGCAGAACGGGAGCAAAACAAGGAACAACAAAAAATGATAAAAAAAATGAGATTTTAATTGAAAAGTCGGCACACCACCGGATTAAATTAAAAAATTATTTATATATAGATTTATTTAACTGACTGTATGAGTTTTGTTTAAAAGCAGATCGAGATAGAAAAGAAAAAAAAATAATCAGCTATTACTAAATGTTCGTTGCTCATTTAAAAGTAAATTCTTAATGTATTCATTAAATTTAAAAATTGAAAAATCTCTAATGTGATTAGGAAGATTATTCCATAATTGGATTGCTACAAAACTAAACGATTTTTGAAAATTTGCTGTTTTGTAGGGTGTTATAGTAAAATTATTTACATTTCTAGTAAGATGAGAGTGATTATGTATATTAAATAGGGCTCTTAAATATGGGGGCTGACCAGTTTTCAAGACTTTAGAGACAGTAAATGACCTTTACGTCGGTTTAACATTGATAAAATTGAATTATTGTTAAGATATGGAGTAATGTGATTTCTAAAATGAATATTAAAGGAAAAACGCATACAAGCATTCTGAAGTTTTTGGATAGATTTGTTAACATTTCCATTTATTGAGCTGTGATATAACAGTTCCATTTATTGAGCTGTGATATACAACGTCACCATAATCTAGAAGCGTTAATACAAGCATATTACATAAATAATATTTAGCCTTTTGGGGAAGATACTACAGAAGCGTAGAAGGGCCACAATTTTTTTTATTTTTCAGTTCTGAGTTTAAAGTCGGAATTTAACAAAATTCTGAGTTTAAAGTCAGAATTTAACAAAATTCTGAGTTTAAAGTCGGAATTTAACAAAATTCTGAGTTTAAAGTCGGAATTTAACAAAATTCTGAGTTTAAAGTCAGAATTTAACAAAATTCTTAGTTCAAAGTCGGATATTTAATAAAATTCTGAGTTTAAAGTCAGAATTTAACTAAATTCTGAGTTTAATGTCAGAATTTAACAAAAATTCTGATTTCAAAGTCGTAATTTAATAAAATTCTGAGTTTAAAGTCGGAATTTAACTAAATTCTGTGTTTAAAGTCGGAATTTAACAAAATTCTGAGTTTAAAGTCGGAATTTAACAAAATTCTGAGTTTATAGTCAGAATTTAGTCCGTACGATTGTATAACAGACTGGAACCAAAAAAACAAGTTCAATATTCTTGTTTGAATAATGGCAAATGCGCTATGAATTGTTCCACCAAACTACAGATAGTTAAAAATGATAAAAGGGGGCAGAGTACAAAATAAAAGTTTCCTATTTTGATTTTTGAGTGTTAAATAAGTCCCTGACAAATTAAACATATGTTTAATTAGTTCATTTTATATATTTTTATTTATTTCTATTGCTGAAAAAAAAAGCCAAAATGAATACAACATATACATTAAAAGGTTCACAAAATAAAAAAGGTAATACAAAACGATAAATAAGTCTTAGAAATATCTGGAGAACCAACGAAAAGGATGTTTTGACTTTGGCCATAGATGAACATAATATACTCTCGTTATAAAATATTTTAAATTGCGCGGTGTTGTTGTCTACCTCAAACCGGAGGCATCATCCGTTTTTTAAATGAAATGCCCTATTTTTTATTAAATTTTTATATTTTTCTAAAAAATCCAAGCACTGATTGAGTTACTTTTCTCGTGCCTAAATTTAACTGTTTTCGAGAAAATGGCGCTGAACAATGACAATTTTGACCCTTTGAAGCTTGGTAAATCTCAAACGAGTTTACTTGCAACGAAATGGATTTCACTTATCTGTCTTAATATTTAATTATCTATCTCCTGACACTAATTTCAGGTTTGGCAGAAATCGTCAAAAATGCATTTCGTTAAATTCTGACTTTAAACTCAGAATTTAGTTAAATTCTTATTTTAAACTCAGAATTTAGTTAATTTCTTACTTTAAACTCAGAATTTAGTTAAATTTCGACTTTAAACTCAGAATTTTGTTAAATTCTGACTTTAAACTCAGAATCTAGTTAAATTCCGACTTTAAACTCTGAATTTAGTTAATTTCTGACCTTAAACTAAGATTTTAGTTAAATTTCGACTTTAAACTCAGAATTTTGTTAGATTCTGACTCTAAACTCAGAATTTTGTTAAATTCTGACTTTAAACCCAGAATTCAAAGTCAGAATCTAAAAATAAAAAAAAAAAGTGGCCCTTATACGCTTCCGTAAAATACTTTTTAAAATTTGTTAATCTTTTTAAGCGCATATATGCAACGTTAAGTTTATTTTTTACATGCGATTGAAAAGTAAGACCAATATCAAAATTAACTCCCAGGTTCTTGGCTTCAGCAACCTCTGGTAAATACGTGTTATTTATTTGTACTTTAAAGTTAGACGTGGCATGTGTTATAATAGACTTATTGTTCCCAAAAAATAGTATAGCAGATTTGGATGCATTTAATTTTAAGTTATGGTCCTGGGCAAATTCATTTAATTTTCGTAAATCACTGTTAAAATTTATTAGAGATGTTTGCAGTTTATCGAGTGAAAATGACATATACAGCTGAGAATCATCAGCATATTGTTGCAGGTGAGTATATTCTAATACATTATTCATATCCGCAACATATAGTGAAAAAAGAAGTGGCCCAAGTATTGAGCCTTGTGGGACACCTGTTGTCATAGGTATATATGACGATTTAAAATTGGTAGATTGCCTCTTAACGGATACACAGTGATATCTATTTGAGAGATATGATCTGAGAAATTTAACAGCATTCTCCGAAAATCCAAAATAATGAAGCTTAGCTAGTAACATTGTGTGATTCAAAGTATCAAATGGTTTAATAAAATCGAGTAAACACAAACAAGTCGCTTCCTTTTTTTCTTCGTTAATTCTTATGTCATTTATAAGGTTAATAAGGCAAGTGGATGTACTAAAGTACTTACGAAATCCAGACTAACAGTCTGGTATAATTTTCAAGGGAAGGGGAAAAGAAGAAATTTGGCTGTAGATATGTTTTTCAATAATTTTTGATATAACTGACAATATACATGTAGGTCTTAAATCTTTAAAACTTTTGGGAATAGCAATCTTAGGTAAAGCTTTAATAATACCTTTCTTCCAGATATCTGGAAAAACATTTTCCAATATGCAATGATTAATTATATTTAAAAGAGGTTTTATACAAAAAGGCAAACACAACTTTATATCCTTTAAAGAAATTTCATCTTCACCCACGGCATTACTACTCATCTGATTAATTATTTTATATACTGATATTTCGTCCATTAATTTAAAATTGAGGTCATGGGTTACTTTTGGATGAATATTTTGTTCATAAAATTTTATTTTATCGTTTGATGTAGTATCCACTACATTACTGCTTTGGGCATAATAATTATTGAGTGAGGTTTCATCTGCAAGTTTACGGGGCAGTTCATGAGTTTCAGTATGTGTTATTAGTTTTTTCTCACTTGCCCAAAAATCTTTACCTGTTTTATTAGACATCTGATTAAAATATGCAACTTTCTCTCGTGCTATCGCACGTTTCGTATAGTTCCTAAGTTCTCGATAATATGATAGACTCCCTTGTGTCCTATATTTTAAGTATTTACGATGAGCTTTGTCTCTTAATTTTATTAATACTCTGCAACGGAGCGTGCTTGTTAATCAAAGATAAAATATTGTTATTAAAAATACTTAATTTTTGGTTAATATCATTAGCTAAATATAATGAATGCCATTGGAGTAAGAGGGCATCCCCTTCCAAGTCATCATAAATAATACTATTATAATCCCTGTACTCTATGTATTTTTCTTCATAAGGTTTTCTAATTAGTTTGAATATAGTATAGATTAAGAAATGGTCAGATACTGTTTCGGAGATAGGAATAATGACGTCACTCTTTTGAATGGCAATATTTTCATAAGACTATTTGTATTCGCAATCATATTTACCCGTGTTGGCTTGGTTATATATTGTTTAAGATTAAACGTGTCAAACAATTTTAAAATGTTTGTTCTTGTAGGAGAATTCTGTAAATAATCAATATTAAAGTCACCTGAAAAAATTACGTAGTCGTAGGATGGCACTGTGAGACTCATTATATCCTCCATGCATTCAATAAAGTTATCAACATTTGTAGAGGGCGGGCGGTATATAGTTGTAAACAAACAAACAAACAAACAAAAGTATGCTTTATTGCCGCAGAAAAATTTTACAATTTTATGGACAAAGCAAAATATACCTAAAATAAGACATATCAAAACATTAATCGAAAAACACACGTTAGAATATAACATAACATTGCCGCAAAACAGTTAATGATTCCTAATAACCTTATAAAAGTAAACAAACACACATGTACGAGGTGAATAATTTCGATGACATTGAAATCAAAATTGCAACTATGCGACCTTAAACTCTATGTTATTATAGTTATACAAATAATTGTGATGTTAAACAGAAGGTAAAATGAACTAGTGTAGAATGTAGTATACAAAAAAGAATTAAATTTTGTTTTTAATCCAATACCTAACAAAAATAATTAAGTTTTAAGTGAATGTTCGACAGTTCTTTTCTCTATATGATGATTTTCAAAATTCTATGCTACGAGTTAGGACATGACTCACAAAAGATTTAAGTAAACAAGCGAATTTAGTGACAATTTAAAGAGACTTACTCGCTGTAAAAATCATTAACGCTGTAAAATGGTCTCTCAATGAGGTATGCTTTGGTGTTTTTGGCAGATTGTTGTTTTATGGCGTTGTAAATAATTGATTTTTTTATTAATTCTGAGGAAGGAATGGGAAGATATATCATGCCTAGAGTTTCTGGTAGGGTATACATGTTGTCGCCTTTCTGGGAGGGTGTTTATATGTTTTCTCAGCAAACATACCGTTTCCAAAATAAATAATGCAGGAAGTGTTAATATTTCATGTTTTTTGAAATAGTATTGGCAGTGAGCTCTATTATTTAGTCCAAACAAATAACGAATGGGTCTCTTTTGAAGCATAAAAATACTACGAAATTGCTCGGTGGTACAGCAGCCCCAAAAGTGAAGGCCATAGCGGAGGTGGGATTCAAATAAAGAGAAATAAGTAAGTCTGGCAGAAGGAACGTCTAGTTCTTTTGAAACTGATCGAATGGCGAAGCAGGCGGTAGAAAGTTTTTTAGTTAAGGTGTCAATATGATTAGACCATTTTAGGTTGTTATTTATATTTAAACCCAGGAATTTAACCGACTCTACGTATTCAATATTGCTGTTATGTACCTGAAGTGGTTGTAAAGTTCCCTTATAAGATAACGCCACCGTTTTATCGACATTAAAACAAAGCATATTGGAATCGGTCCAAGCCTTAATTATAACCAAGTCTTTGGAGATACTAGAGTGTAAAGACGTTGTATCAAAATCACTCCAAATTATGCTTGTGTCGTCAGCAAAAAGGGAATTTCTTCCATTAATTTTAAGGTTCGTGATATCATTAATGTATAGCAAAAAAAGAATAGTTCCCAAGACTGAACCCTTAGGGACTCCACTTGTAATCCACTTACAATCAGAATCGGAACCATTAGCCCTTACAAGTTGTTGCCTTTTCCCAAGATAAGATTTGAACCAATTTAAAGAAGTACCACGAATTCTATAAAAATTTAGTTTGTTTATCAGAATTTCATGACTAACACAATCAAAGGCTTTCGCATAGTCACAAAAAACTGAGGCAGTTGGGTAGTTGTTATTGAGAGATAAGTAGACGCCTCTAAGCAACGTGATCATGGCGTCGCTGGTGCACTTGTTGGGTAGAAATCCGAACTGCTCCGGGGATATTATCTGATGTTTCAGGAGAAATGGCATAAGACGATTCTTCAGTAGCCTTTCGATGATTTTTGATAGCACTGGTAGTAGTGCAATTGGGCGATAATTGCAAGAGTTAGTTTTTTCGCCGCCTTTATGAAGTGGAATAATTATAGCTGTTTTAAGGCAATCAGGGAATACACCTTTCATAAAGGACTCATTTATTAATGTTGTAAGGGCCTCTATGACTGGGAGTGGCAAGTTCAGGAATATTCTAATTGATAGGCCATCAGTGCTACACGAAGATTAACTTTTGATATTATTTATTACCTTCAATAGTTCAGTGTTGCTAACGGGACTTAAGAAAAAGCTATCAGCTAAATTTTTTGAAGGAGGGAGAAACGAAACAGGGTCCAAACTTGGCGAGATACTAGAATGTAACATTTTTGCTTACATTAATAAAATAATCATTTAGATCATTAGCCCCTGGCAAGATCTGAGTCACAGGGTTTGATTTGTTTCTGAGGTTATTGATGATGGACCAGGTTTCTTTTGAAACGTTATTTGAGTTTGTTAGACGTTTTCGGTAGTGTACTTTTTTTGCTGACTTAATAAGAGTAGTGTAGATCCTCCTATAGTTAGAGATATAGTCGAGAATAAGAAAGGAGTCGGTGAATTTTTTTATATATGAGAGCGAGCGCATATTTTTAGCAGAAATTCGTATTCTTTTCGTGGCTTATGCCGCTTAGGTTTGATATTCTTAGGCGGGAAGGCCTTGTTAAAAGCACTTAAAGTTTTATTTAAAAAAGTTCTGAAGTTTGTGTTGACATTATCAGATTCAAAATTCCAATCGGTATTAAAGCAAATATTATGAAATACAGAGAAATTTGCGGCCGAGAAAATTCTGCCCCGATGGCGAGATCTTGGTAAGGGCCTAGTAGGTAAACAATATACTTTTTTGTTAAATGTTAATTTTAAAGTTAAGAATTCGCAGCTAGCCCATGTCACATCGAGCTGGACTATTTGATATTTTATGTTTTTCTTTAGATAAACCCCTACGCCTCCCCCTCTGCCTACCCTATCTTTTCGGATGAAGTTATACCCATTTATACTAAAAACGCTGCTTTCGTAACCTAATACATCAAACTTATACTGATTCACATAATTGACAAATTCATCAAAACCTGTGTTAAGAGACCTAATATTAAGATGAGCTATCATTAAATGTTTTGGTTTTAATGGATTATTTGGATTATTTCTAAACTATCATCCATTGTCCATTAGGCTCCCGTCACACACGCCCGTACACGCACCCCCGCTCCACCAACATTCGCAAACCCACGACCATTACAATACAAAAAATACTAACATTATAAACATATTTTTTAAAAGCGATGTACTTCTCTTTAAAAATTCCACCTTAGAAGAACGTTTGGTCCGTATTAATATTTATTTTAGATTTTTATTCTTTACTTCCCTAAATTGGTATTAATAGTCAATAGAATTGATTATTGATTTATCTATACCTACATAATACATCTATAACATATCTATACCTACATAATAAATAAAAAAGTTCTAGTTCTGGAATTTTTTATTTGGCATGGACGGTTTTTTTGTGTTATATGTACCAAAAGTAAAGGTAAGATTTTTTCCAAATTGTCCCTAAAAGGATAAACTATGTTTACAATGCTTTTTGAATTAAATGGGATTTTAGGAGTTCTTCGGTCAATGTACTTCCGAAGCCTCAGGAGTTAGCTTACATTGTATTCGACGCATTTGCAAGAGGAAAGGCGTAAGAAACAAAAAGCAAAAACCGACAATCTCTGTTATAGTGTAAAAATGAACGTTATCTGCGTTATAATATCATACGTTTTCAAATCGCCATTTTGTTTTTTGATAAAAATAGATTTTTGGAAACTCTTATTCTTGATTTGATCCATTATTAGACTGAAACCGACAATTATATCATCTAAAAGGATATGGTGTATTACTTTTCAAATTTTATATATTTATATGTCTTTTATTGCTTCAGGTTTCACCTCTCCCCTCACATCTGTTTCCGGTTATGCGCATACCCACTTTCTGTCAAATCCCTCCGAAAATTCTACCACCTACACAACGAAATGCTTATCACGTTTTAATACCATTATTGGTGGTAGCACGGATAAACGAAGTAAATTCCCAAAAAGACTAGCCGGCACTTGGATTATTTCTGGCTAGTCTAGTCGCAGTTTAACTGAAGAGTCCACGAGTTCTGATGCTGAGTATTGCTACCTTTGAATAAATAAATGTACAGGAAGGAGCCGAGCCGTGACGAGACCGGGAAGGTTCCAAGATTCAAAACGATGGCCCGTCAAAATGACAACACCTTGTTTCCGGTTTTCAGTGGCGTATCCAATTAGAAATTTAGAAAGTAATTTGAAAACATACACTTTTGAAAGAGAATTATAATTAAGGTATGGACTAAATTAAACACGCTAATTCGTGTGATGCGTTATTTCAGGTACCAATTTGACAAAAAACTGGTGAAACATTAAAATGCATGTCTTTAACAGCTGACTTTAGATATTAAATTTTACATTTTACATAATAAACCTTTCGTATAAATACCCTTATATTTATTCAGGAGTTTAAGTTCAATTTGTGTTGTTATTGATGCTTTAAAATTGACATTGAGTTTGAAATAGCGACTTATCAAAGTTATTTAGAAAAACTTGCAACTCATTTGAACGTTATAATATGCTTTCATAAGCTGTAAAATGCATGGAATGTTTCTTGTTTGTTTCGTTTCGACTGTCCTTTTGTATTTCTGATTTGTTTTTATTACTTTACTTGAATTTAATAAATGATATTTAATGATTTTTTTTTAATAAGCAGAATGGTTATTTTTAGTTGTACTAGGAAATTATATTTTTTCTAAGTAACTAAATTTATTTTGAAAAGTTAAGTAGATAAAAAATATTAACGCATTTAAGTCGCAACAGGCCATAAATAATTTCTAAATTCTAAATACGTTCTAAAAAAAACAAGCAGAAGTATTTTTATCTCATTTATATTTACTAAAATTTAATACAGAACAAAACATTAGATAAATACCTATTTACGAAATATCAACATCTAAGACACATTAGGTTAGAATAAAATTCAGTAAAATTAATATTAACTATACAAATAAAAACAAAACAAATTAAAATAGAACTGCTATTATAGGGTACCAATACATTTTATGGGTTAAAAATGATTTATTATATTTTAGAAAAATATTAATATTAGGTATCCAATGTTTTCAAAAGTACTACTTTCTGATTGTAAAATAGTGTCGTCTGTAAGATGAAGGTTATATAGGTACCAGAAGTTCCTACACCTTCATTTTTA
Organism: Kuschelorhynchus macadamiae; assembly: GCA_030620095.1. Taxonomy (NCBI): domain Eukaryota; kingdom Metazoa; phylum Arthropoda; class Insecta; order Coleoptera; family Curculionidae; genus Kuschelorhynchus; species Kuschelorhynchus macadamiae. The sequence continues at coordinate 217,640 of JAUTXW010000646.1, forward strand.
TTTAGTACTTCCTAGTTTGCATAATCTCTTATTAAAGCAAAGTACAATAGTCAGTTATGATTCTTATTTCGAAGTGTAATAACACTCGCATAAGATGTCCGTGTGCATTTTTTTTTGTAAAAAGCGCAATTTATTCTTTTTACCGTAGTGGTAGACTCAGTTTTTTGGGACAATCAGTGGTGAATATACAAAAATTTTTCAATTTGAATTTTTCTACTTATTTATTGGCTATTAAATTACCTACACTAACTACACCTCGTACAAAAAACTTTAAATGACTTTCTATCTCATCTCTCTCTTTCTCTATATTAGAAATTTTAATTTCTCAATTTTTTTATTTTACTTGCGTTTACGTGTTTTTTGTGCACCTTGTATATTATATAGAATATTTTTGTATTGCATATATATATATATATATATATATATATATATATATATATATATATATATATATATATATATATATATATATATATATTTATATTAGGTTAGGTCTGGTTAAGTTAGTTTACGCTTACAGAATCCAAATTTTTATTGTCAGAATTTTTGGGATACTTAAACAATGTAAGATTAGTTTTACTATTGATTTAAATTCATTTTGGGACTTAGAAAATATAATACACTAAGAATAGCTCATGAAAGCACAAATTTTTGAGCTACTTAGGGTTAGATTTTGGTTACCTGCAATAAATATATGTTTATAGAAATTTAAAAAAATGTATCTACCTAAAGGTATAGGTATATTCTATTTTTTTCCAAAAAAAGTCTAAAACATGAAATAAAATCTCCAAAAGAGGATTTCATATTTTTTTGTTTGCCTTTACTGTCTGAAAAACAAACAACACTTGTTGAGAAATATAACCAAACTGTTTCCCCTTCAGCACAGTATCAGACCCAAAAAAAGAAGAATATAATGTTAGATATTAAAACTTCCTGTTGTCTATTCAAAGATTGCTACACACAAACATGGCCGACACCTATGCGTCCTCTATATTACGGCTTCCACCAATCACAGCTTCACAGCACAGTTTTTTGAACAGGTGGTTGCATGACCTTGGGTTAGAAAGAACTAACCAAAAACGCAGTAGGTACATAGAAAAGGGCGCATATGCGTCGTTCACGTCTGCATAGCCCATCATGAAGGGGGTATGGGTAGTAATGTAAAAATATTAATATTAGGTATCCAATGTTTTAAAAGTACTACTTTCTGATTGTAAAATAATGTCGTCTGTAAGATGAAGGTTATATAGGTACCAGAAGTTCCTACGCCTTCATTTTTATTTAGTACTTCCTAGTTTGCGTAATCTCTTATTAAAGCAAAGAACAATAGTCAGTTATGATTCTTATTTCGAAGTGTAATAACACTCGCATAAGATGTCCGTGTGCATTTTTTTTTGTAGAAAGCGCAATTTATTCTTTTTATCGTAGTGGTAGACACAGTTTTTGGGACAATCAGTGGTGAATATGCAAAAATGTCTCATTTTGAATTTTTCTACTTATTTATTGGCTATTAAATTACCTACACTAACTACACCTCGTACAAAAAACTTTAAATGACTTTCTATCTCATCTCTCGCTAACTAGGTTATCTTAGAAATTTTAATTTCTCAATTTTTTTATTTTACTTGCGTTTACGGGTTTTTTGTGCACCTTGTATACCTATTATATGGAATATTTTTTATTATATATATATATATATATATATATATATATATATATATATATATATATATATATATATATATATATATATATATATATATAAATATATATTTATATTAGGTTAGGTCTGGTTAAGATAGTTTACGCTTACAGAATCCAAATTTTTATTGTCAGAATTTTTGGGATACTTAAACGATGTAAGGTTAGTTTTACTATTGATTTAAATTCATTTTGGGTTAGACTTAAAAAATATAATACACTAAGAATAGCTCATGAAAGCACAAATATTTGAGCTACTTAGGGTTAGATTTTGGTTACCTGCAATAAATATATGTTTATAGAAATTTAAAAAAATGTATCTACCTAAAGGTATAGGTATATTCTATTTTTTTCCAAAAAAAGTCTAAAACATGAAATAAAATCTCCAAAAGAGGATTTCATATTTTTTTGTTTGCCTTTACTGTCTGAAAAACAAACAACACTTGTTGAGAAATATAACCAAACTGTTTCCCCTTCAGCACAGTATCAGACCCAAAAAAAGAAGAATATAATGTTAGATATTAAAACTTCCTGTTGTCTATTCAAAGATTGCTACACACAAACATGGCCGACACCTATGCGTCCTCTATATTACGGCTTCCACCAATCACAGCTTCACAGCACAGTTTTTTGAACAGGTGGTTGCATGACCTTGGGTTAGAAAGAACTAACCAAAAACGCAGTAGGTACATAGAAAAGGGCGCATATGCGTCGTTCACGTCTGCATAGCCCATCATGAAGGGGGTATGGGTAGTAATGTAAAAATATTAATATTAGGTATCCAATGTTTTAAAAGTACTACTTTCTGATTGTAAAATAATGTCGTCTGTAAGATGAAGGTTATATAGGTACCAGAAGTTCCTACGCCTTCATTTTTATTTAGTACTTCCTAGTTTGCGTAATCTCTTATTAAAGCAAAGAACAATAGTCAGTTATGATTCTTATTTCGAAGTGTAATAACACTCGCATAAGATGTCCGTGTGCATTTTTTTTTGTAGAAAGCGCAATTTATTCTTTTTATCGTAGTGGTAGACACAGTTTTTGGGACAATCAGTGGTGAATATGCAAAAATGTCTCATTTTGAATTTTTCTACTTATTTATTGGCTATTAAATTACCTACACTAACTACACCTCGTACAAAAAACTTTAAATGACTTTCTATCTCATCTCTCGCTAACTAGGTTATCTTAGAAATTTTAATTTCTCAATTTTTTTATTTTACTTGCGTTTACGTGTTTTTTGTGCACCTTGTATACCTATTATATGGAATATTTTTTGTATTGCATATATATATATATATATATATATATATATATATATATATATATATATATATTTATATTAGGTTAGGTTTGGTTAAGATAGTTTACGCTTACAGAATCCAAATTTTTATTGTCAGAATTTTTGGGATACTTAAACGATGTAAGGTTAGTTTTACTATTGATTTAAATTCATTTTGGGTTAGACTTAAAAAATATAATATACTAAGAATAGCTCATGAAAGCACAAATATTTGAGCTACTTAGGGTTAGATTTTGGTTACCTGCAATAAATATATGTTTATAGAAATTTAAAAAAATGTATCTACCTATATGTAGGTATAGGTATATTCTATTTTTTCCAAAAAAAGTCTAAAACATGAAATAAAATCTCCAAAAGAGGATTTCATATTTTTTTGTTTGCCTTTACTGTCTGAAAAACAAATAACACTTGTTGAGAAATATAACCAAACTGTTTCCCCTTCAGCACAGTATAATACCCAAAAAAAGAAGAATATAATGTTAGATATTAAAACTTCCTGTTGTCTATTCAGAGATTGCTACACACAAACATGGCCGACACCTATGCGCCCTCTATGTTACGGCTTCCACCAATCACAGCTTCACAGCACAGTTTTTTGAACAGTTGGTTGCATGACCTTGGGTTAGAAAGAACTAACCAAAAACGCAGTAGGTACATCGAAAAGGGCGCATATGCGTCGTTCACGTCTGCATAGCCCATCATGAATGTCATTAGACAGTTCGATAATAATTATTAATATATACCTTTATATAGTTATTCACAGCGCCACCTTCAAAATGTATTAAAGAACGTTGTAATTGGTAATTACAACCGATTTTATCTGCAAGGAACCTTCTTAAAAAAAATGGTCAAACAACGGAAGTATGTATAATCCAGAATTATTTAATTAGTTAAAATTATTTTATTAGTGTCTTTCAGTAATGACAAAAGAGTAACTGTGAAAGCCAAAATGGCTACTTATCTGGCTGGCCGTTCCTATAATGTTTTACATTATTTGACAGATCCGTTTTCTTTTAATTTCTGTACCAAATAAGTGTTATTACCATTCCACATATTATTAAAACATAATAGCAGTTTCTTTTGGGTAATAATCTTATAATCTAAATAATTTATAAATAGCTATGTTAAATATTACGTCAGTACTCAGAAAACTTCATTTTCTATCTAATGGCATTTTATTTGACACGAACAAGCAGTGCCATCTCGCGTTACCAAATCTGATTAGGTGGATTACAATACATACAAAAAACAACATAAGGCAGAGGCAAGCGCGCCATCTATGAGTGTCTGTCTGAGTACGGTCAATAAATAAATATTTATATGTAATAAAATAGATTTCTGCCTAATACCTGTTAAAAATTACGTACATACATAAGGAATATAAAAGCATATTAAAAATCATCAAATTTGGCCTTTTGAATTCATTTGTCATATTTACGTATATCATAACAGAACTGTATAAAAATTACTAATATTAATATGAGGTTTACTTACCAGTTCCGGAACTATAGTTTTCACTAAAGTCGCGATAGCAACGCCATTATTTTCACGAGTGTGCACACTAACAAAATCATTACAATTTGACTGTTCACTTTTCAAACATAATCTACAAATCTTGGTCATTTTTTTTACAAAAACTACCTTTAAGAGGTAAATTGTTTGGACCACTGGGACCTTAAATTTTTAGGTGCCATTTGTATCAAAACAAATAAATGTCACATGTCAATTATGTCAGACTGTCTACTGCCAACTTAATATCACGTCATAAACTTTTAAAAACTAATCCCCTATTTTGTAATAGAGCTCCTATTGGTGTTATATTTTGACATTTGTGCCTAAATTGAGTGACTAATAACTGTATATTGTATGTTTTAATAATTCCGTCGGTCTGTCTGACAGTTCGTGGAATAGCTGAAAACTGTTTTACCCGATTGACTTTAAATTTTGGTTAAATATTAAGGGTCATATGGGAATGTTAAAAAAGATATTAATAAAAAGCGAATTATCAAACTTACCAAAAAATCGAATTTTATGTAGGAATAAAACTAGTAACATTTTGGTACGAACCCAAGATAGAAAAACAAAATGGGGCCTAAAAAAATATTTAAGAAATCTCTATGAAGGAAAATAATAAAGGACATAATTTATTTTTTATAAACTACATAAACGATAATAATATTTAATAAAATTAAATACTAAACTATTAGTTATTATCAAATGCATATACTCTGTTTATGGTAAGCAGTGGAATCCTGTAGGTACGAGTTAATTTATCGGTTTTTTATTTGCATATATTTGATAATTGTAAGAGTATTTCAATCTGTTCAATGTATGCCGGATTTTATTTACTAAATTTAATGACGAATAAAAATTTCAAAAAGTGGGAGTTTTATTTTGTTAATTCAGGATAATCTGGATATCTAACGTTGTTATTATATGCTCTCGCACAGCCCTGTTTCACCGTATACCTCTTTGGGGAGAGAGACACTCAGGATTTTTGAATACCGGGGGCTTCGAGTTTTTCACATGGGGATTGTCTGGAAGATAGCTGGAAATACTGTAACGAGAAGGTATAAAACTCATTTAAACTCCCTGTAACGCTTAACCCTGAGGTAAGTTAAACCTAAGGTTAAACACAAGCTATAAAACTGGTCGAAAAATATTCTGTTGTATAGTTAAAACGTTGTCATTCGAAGCGCAAGGTGAAATAGTAAGGGGTTAGCACTAGGTTAGGCTCTAAAAATATCATCATTAAAGCCAAAACATAAAAAAATCCATTTATAGTTCAAAAGCTGCCAGCGTAGTTAAAACACTAGGTAAATCGGTATCAGGTTAGCACTAGGTTAGGTGCCGAGGGCATCGTCATTAAGGCTATAACATAAAAACGGTACAGCTCACTGGCAACAGAGAGGTTGTAAGTAAATCGACTCCGGGTTATCACCAGACTAAGCGCTGACGGCAGTTAAGTTTAAAATATTTACATCAGAAGTCAAGAAATGAAAGGCTGTTTGGCAACACTGTAAGTAGCCTTTTATTTCTAATGCTATTTCGAGGAGTTTTTGCATTGCAATGTTGTTGCAATTGTAAGGAATTTGGCTAGTTTTTTTTTTCTGGTTCAAAAGTGCTTCATCTGGAAATTTTACTTTTTAATCTGTAATCTAAGACATACGTAGCCTTTCGTTTAATTACAAAACGTAAAATACTTACTCTCAACAAGGCCCGGCATATTTATCAAGTATACCTACTCAACTGATAGGATATTAAGTTTGCATTGCAGATTATACAGGAAATATTTTTTGGTGCGGGAATTTTTGTATAATTCTCGTAATTTTTTAGTTTAAGGCTATTTTTTGTAATATACCTATCCAATCCACAATTGCGGACAGCATCCTTAATATCGGGTTAAGATTGTAAATAAAAACAAAACCATATCACTGTCAGATTCTTACATGGTTGCTGTATGTTGCATGTCTGCTTAGAACAGTAAGTTAAAGTTGATTTATTAACATTTACCGATATAACGTTTCCTATAAATAAGTATCGATTGCTAACGAATATTCTTTCTGGCTCTTGTAAAGATTAGGTATCTTTAATTTTCTCACTTTTTTTGAACTCACTGTAGAGCTTACCGCGAAATAAACACATTTCAGCAAAAAAAATTGCTGATGAACCACTTTTTTGCGAAAAAAAAATCATAACAATAGTTATAACTTTAGAACGCACTATATTGTTATAAACATCTACTTTTACTTTAATTATGTTAAAATTGTACACAGAATAAATAATTACAATATATTAGTTTTTAACGAACTGATGTTAAAACTGTATCAACAAAATATGTTGACGTTATTCAACTAAAAAATTCTTAAACAGACATTTGACATTTCGTGATTAATCGGCCATTTCCTCGTATTCAAGAAACAATGTTGCCAAATTTATTTTAATTTTATCAGCGAAGAATTCGTTACTGTTTATTGGGGTTGTTATAATAATATTTTGTTGCATAGTTCAAACATTGTCATTAGGAGCACAAGGTAAAACAGTAAATGGTTAGCACCAGGTTAGGCGCCGAAGACATCATCATTAAAGCCATAACATAAAAATGGTACAGCTCAAACACTGGCAACGAAGAGTTGAATTTAGGATATTTGCATCATAAATCAAGAAATATAAGGCAATTTGGCAACACCGTAAGTGTCCTTTTATTTGTATTACCATATTAGGGAGTTTTTGCACTGCAATGTTTTGAAAATTGTAGCAAATTTGATCAATTTTTATTTTTTTAATCTGTACTATAAGACACAGGCTTTCGTTTAAAATTTGAAAAAATCGTAAAATCAGAAATACTTGCTCTCAACAAGACCCTTATTTCTTTTCAAACCTTAATTTGTAACAGTTGTCTCAATTTTTGGATAAAAATTAACTTTAGGCACTCAGTTGTGCATGTACAGATTCGACAATTCTGGTAATAGATTTTCAGATGCTTCACTTTTCGGCCATAAACTATTTTTATCCCTACTCATAATTATATGATTCATTTCAAATTTAATATAGGAAAGTCATGTTTTACTTACCAACTGTGGAATCAGAGTTTTGATTAAAGTCGCGATTGTAAGGCCTTTTTCGTTTAGGTTAATACTAACAAATCCAGTGTTATTGCATTGTTCACTTTTCAAACATAATCTACAAATCCGCACCATTCTCATAAGCAAAAAATGAGAAACCCAACACCTTATAAAAAGGAAAATAAATTTGCTTGAAAACTTGAAGGCAAAACAAGCTCTCATATATGACAATGTCAACGGAATATAGAATTGCCAATCTCAAAAATAAAAATCCCCTATTGTGATGCAAATTTTTATTGGTGATCGCCGTTGAGTATGCTAACCATTGTTGCCACATTATGGGATAAATCCCATTTCACGAAACTTTCAAGCTCTCTTGGAGACGAAGGGATATTTAAGAGGGATTTTTCATGTCAAAAATGACATGAAGAGGCAATTTTTTCTTTTTACGAAATAAACACAACCCGAAATTCCAAATAAGCCGCTTGTGCTATAAGAAGGACTTTTTATTTTTTGGCCTTTTCTTTCGATTAGCTCTTCATGATTTAAGTTTAGCGAAAATGTCCCATGATCCTCAATTGTACTATGGAGAAGTTCCATTCCTTTGTAGGAGTTAGGATAGTAAAGATACCTGAAATAATTTACTGTTATTCCCCCATAAAACAGACAATATATTATATTATTAATATACTATATATGCAATATTCTAGAGGAAGTATTGGAATCCAACATATTGTTAGGGGTTCTCTTTAGAATAAATAATGCTTATTTTGCCCCTACCTAAATAGGCTACTGCATTACAATGGCCGCGTTCACCCGCCTGATCGCTCAGTGATCGCTCTGAGATCGGTACCATGAACGAGCTGTTTAATCATGCTACTTTGATAGCGGGTCGTTGAGCGGACGCCATGTTTTGTATCGTATTTTATTTTCGCTACTTAACTGAGCAACGATCAGCTGACATAACAAACGAGATGGCGGCATGTAATGTAAACATTATGAACAATAATTATACAATATAATAATACACCAGAGCAACAATAGATTTTTTTTAATCTTTTTTTTTAATACAAAAAACAGAATATATTATACAAACAAATTTACTATCATATTTCTTTTAATTTCAGCCCTTCTTTGTTTGTTCCCGTTGTCTCATATTCTCATTCTCATCAAGGTTAAGGTCAAGAAATATTTGCTGCGTTCGAAATCTCTAAAAACCGTTCAAACCATTGCTATTATTTGAGCGCTACTTTGATGATCGGTAGACAACGAGCGATCAGGCGGGTGAACGCGGCCAATATAATACGAGTACTGGTACATTAACACAGTGCCGTCTCTTTCATAGGGTCATTTCGTCAATGACCCCCCAAAAATATTTCAGAAAATAAATTATTCGTTTGACCGTCCCTCCTAATAGTTGTAATAAAAAGCGAACCTTGGGAAAAGTTAAATACGCTACACTATTAGCCGCGCGCGGCGGTTGCAATCGTCTCGTTGCGTTCCTTAGGCATAATAAAATACGCTATACTAAGCTAGGCTGGCAGTCCGAATTGCCCTGATTACCTTAAAGCTTGACGAAAGTACCCGAAGATTTCACAGCTACCGAGCGGCAGCTGAACGTGATAGCATCACGTCGGCATGCGAAAGTTCAATTGTTCAGAATTGGCGCGGTCGATATTCTAACTCGATATTGTTTCGGACGTTTTTAATAGATGAAAATTGATTTATATGGTGTTCAAGCCTCTAAGGAGAAGAACATGACAGTTTCAGCGCGACATATGTCTCGCAATAATATTGATATGTTCTTTGGTATGATTAGAGATTCGCATTTGCTGTGTACGTCCAACTATTATAATGTAGATGTAGCATGGAATCATTTTATTGAATCTGTTGTTTTTTGTCTGGATGTATGTTGTCCTTATCGGTCTTTTCCAGTTCCTAGAAATAGAAAGGTTATCCATGGATGGTACAATTGTGAACTGGCTGATATAAAGAATCAACTTGATAATCTTGGTTTCCTTAAGAGAATTGCACCGACTGAACAAATAGTAGTTATGTACAAAAGTATTAAAAAGTTTTATAAACAAAAAATTAAATCTGCCAAAAAATTTTTTTGGTAAAAAAATACAAAATTCAAAAAATAAACCTAAGAAAATTTGGAGGATCATTAACACCAATTTAAATAAAAACAGTATAAATAACAAAAACATAAAACTAGCTATTGAAAACAATATTATTACTGAACCATCTTATGTTGCGAACGAGTTTGCAAGTTATTTTAGTACGATGGCTTCAAAAAAGCTAGAAAATAAATATCATGGAGTGGATGCAGCAGGTACAGTTCCTGAATTACTATCTAACTCGATGGTATTATTAGGTGTGACAGAACGTGAAGTTTTAAATACCATTGATACCATCATAAACAAAAACTCGCGTGGTAGTGATGACCTTAACATTGGTTTGATCAAGGCACCTAACCAATATATTTGTAACCCACTGGCAATATTAATTAATCTTAGTCTTGACCATGGCATTTTTCCGAGGATATTAAAGACAGCAATTGTAACTCCAATATTAAAAAGAGGCTGTAGTGAAAACATTGAAAATTACAGGCAAATTTCGATACTTAGCTCTTTTTCAAAAATTTTCGAAAAAATAATACATTCCAGAATTACTGCCTTTTTATCGAAATACGACATTGTTAGCAGATGTCAGCATGGATTTTTGTCCAGCAAATCAACTGAGTCTGCATCTAGGAGTTTCTTAAATTTTGTATATTCGAAACTGGATCAGCACGAATATGTTGTAGCTATATTCTTTGATTTGTCCATAGCTTTCGATACAATTAACAAAACTATGCTTATATCAAAACTTTTCAATATGGGCATTCGTGTAATCTGTTGCTATGGATTGAATCGTACCTATCGGATAGGGATATGAAAATAAAATATGGTAATACCTTGACGATACCTAAGGAAATAAAGCTTGGAGTACCATAGGGTTCAGTGTTGGGTCCGTTGGTATTCCTGTTGTACGTTAATGATCTTTCGGACGCTCTTGGTGCTGATCACGTTACTATGTACGCCGATGACACGACGGTGGTAGTTTCTTCTTGCGACCCGCAGATCCTCGCTCATAAAGTAAGGCGAATATGTGTTAATATGGAGGCTTGGTGTCGGGAGAATCAGTTCGAAAACCCAGACAAGACCGAATTTGCTAATATATTTATTATATATATTTCAAAAAGACGCGAAAATAAAATTCTCTGAAGGTACCAAGTTTTTAGGCACATATATTGACTCAACCTTATCTTTTGAAAAACACATTGACCATACATATCGGCTCCAAATTAAATTCGTCATTTTTTGCTATCTTAAATCTTAAAAATTCACTTGACGAAGCGGGTATGTAACAGCATAACGCTGGGGTCACAAGGGTTGTGATCGCATATTCGTGTCTCAAAAGAGGATAATAAGATTAATATTTAATCTTAAACCGCTGGAGAGCTGTAGAACACTGTTCAGAGAAAAGAAAATATTAACTGTCCCGTGTTTATATATACTGAGATGCCTGTTGTGTG
>JAUTXW010000647.1:0-233012 GCA_030620095.1 Kuschelorhynchus macadamiae
CTTGGTTAGAGTACGTATTGCTATGTGATTTTGGCAAAACGTCAGCAAACCTGTTCTTTTCAGAACGACAGTAGTGAACGATGTATACCCGGAATGAAAACACATATATATATATATATATATATACACACATATATATATATATATATATATATATATATATATATATATATATATATATATATATATATATATATATATATATATATATATATATATATATATATATATATATATATATATATATATATATATATATATATATATATATATATAAATATATATATATGTATATATATATATATATATATATATATATATATATATATATATATATATATATATATATATATATATATATATATATATATATATATATATATATATATATATATATATATATATATATATATATATATATATATATATATATATATATATATATATATATATATATATATATATATATATATATATATATATATATATATATATATATATATATATATATATATATATTATATATATATATATATATATATATATATATATATATATATATATATATATATATATATATATATATATATATATATATATATATATATATATATATATATATATATATGTTCAAACAAGGATCATTTTCTTGTTATGACGTTGGTGTAAGTGGAATGAAAACATACTATCATATATATATATATATATATATATATATATATATATTTATATATACATATATATATATATATATATATATATATATATATATATATATATATATATATATTTATATATATATATATATATAAATAGGTCTTTCATGAACTTAGAGCTTTGTGTATCCTATCTGTAAATGACCTAGCCAAGTCAGAGGAAGAACTTCTAAAGTTACACCTTAAACCAAGTTACAGCATTCACTCTTGATTGTGAAACACTGATAAACTTTCCAAAATCTATGACAAAAAAATCAAGTCAGCCACAAGTTTCATTAGTACATGTCAATAAATTAGTTCCGTAATCCGTAATCCGTACTAAGTAAGGGTTTTAATTTTGTAATATATTCTCAGGAAATCCCCAAAGAAGAAATAATAGCTGGAGCGGAAGCAGTGCATGACCCCTCTGAATAAACGAAAGCATATCAGATTCATCAAGCAGTGGCAAGAATTTTAAAATCAAGCAAACCACCGGAATAAAACCTAAATGCCACTTAACATTGGGCCCTAACATACCTTCAAAAAATAAAGACATCACAATCCTCTCAGCAGATAAAGGAAACGCAACCGTAGTTATGAATACACAAGACTACATACAAAAAATGCAAGATATCTTATAAAACAATTGTTGAGCTTGCTCCAAGAGAGCCGACCACGTCCCTAGAAAAAAACAACTTAAAATTAAATAAAAAGTTCGCCAACAAACCCCGAAATACAACAATCAATTGTACCACGGGAAAAGTCCAGCAGATATCCTAAACTCTATAGTTTGCCAAAAATATATATTTTTTACCATTTTCAAAATTATTGTGAATAAAAACCTTTCTGATGTGCCTGACTACTTTACCAATTTCTTACTTTTTGTCACAAAATAATATTTATTTTATCAAATATAGTACAATTTGTATAAGTACAGCCTTTGATTATCATAAAATTTTTAGTTTTTGCACAACTTTTATTTTCTAAAAAGTTTTATTACTAAAAAAAATTTAACTTAGGTACGTGATTGTAATAATCAGAAAATAGAATTTTCTAGGTAATTCATCCTATCATTAAATCCAGTTTGGATGGGCATTTAGTCGATGAAAGAATCTGGATCAAACAATTAGGATTCCAATTCATCATTTGAAGGATTGAATCAATGGAGCTAACAGAGAAGGGTCGTAATTTAAGCTTTATGTTAGATAAATGCTTGCAGCATTGTCATTTCCAATTAAAATCAGGCTATGGTAATTTGCATTGTTGCGGAGTTATAGCACAAATTTGTCTATAGGCCCTGCAGTAAAAAGGGGGGAAGAGTATAACCAAATTCTCTGATGTATAATATCCTATAACGCCTAATAAAATTTTAGTTATTGGCTGTTTCTGATCTACCAAACTGTATGTTATATGTTGAAAGTGGTGTGGTTGAATTCCGGTTGAATCTCAGTATGCCCAAAATAAAATGCACACTTGAAGCCCTTGGGGCTAAAAATATGAATTGCGATCAAAACCCAAAAACGTAAATTTTATAATATCAAACGGTTATCATTTGGATGAATTCTTTGCATCGTACTATCTGTTTTTTGATACAGTTCATTATCGACATTTTGTTACATAGATGGATCGGGACCAGGTTATGCGCTGCACGATGTAACGGGATATTTTTATTTGTAGAATTTACCTAAGGACTGTGCTTGTATATATAAATTCGAGATTTTTTAATTTTCTCAGTATTTTCAAGCCTCTTCTATAAACTTTCGTTTTCGCCAGTGTTGCTCTCTATGCAAAATATTAACCTCCGACTACTGCATCCGGTGTTGGTTTGACCAGACGTGTTCTGCTATGATTTTGACGTCTCTACCTTTTGAGTATAATTAAAATGCTCCTTGACTCACTAAGAGGTCAAAAATTCGCATTTAGTTTCGACCTAAAAATTTGATAAAATCGTTTATCCTTATTTAATTGAAACCCCCTACAATGTACGATTCACCACACTCACACAGGATTTGGTAAATGCATTCTGTTTTCTTGTCGATTTCCTATGGCTTTGTTCTTGTGAGAAGGCTTCTTAACGTATTTCCCGATTTGCAAGCGGTTTTGATGTTGAAATCCCTGATATTTTTCGAATCTTTTCATATATTCCCTTAATATAGGGTAATGTTTTTTGTGGATCGGAATATATCATATTATGATGATCATTTTGTAATTTTTATATTGTATTACTTATTAACCTCTCCAACTAACTTTCTGCAGTAAATCCTTTTTTATGTTTTCAATTACTGCGTTAAGGTCCACCGTATTTTTACAAATTCTTACAGTTCTATTGTAAAGCATTCTTAATTTTGCATAGAGAGCAACATTTGCAAAAACGAAAGTTTATAGAAGCAGCTTTCATAAAAAGCAATCAAGGCATTTTCAGCAACCTAGCGTCGATTTCCCAAATATATAGAAGCCGCTTCCAGCTCAAAATGACCTCCTAAAACTTCATGGTCCAGGTAACCAGAGGGCAGAGACTTCACGGATCACCGCACACGACTTGTATATAAGCCAGTAGCTTTTAGTTTACACTTGAAAACGATTCAACATAGTTAGCATTCGAAACGTTGTGAAAGGAAATAATAAAGACAATGCAAGTCCGACAAAATAATTTTAGTTAAACAAACGTTGAAAGCCCGGTACGGACCCCGGATCAGCGAAAACTTCCGAAACTACGAGAAGGCAAGGATAAAGTTGACTAAAGAAATGACCCACATTTCTTTTCTATGTGAAGCCAGCAATGATACTTTAATCTCAGTGGGTTTTAGAATTAAAGTGGCAATTTCTGGAGATAGGGTAAGACGTATTTTAGATAACCCCAGTAAAGCATTAATACGCTTACAATAAGTTACCATCCCTGGAAGAAATTTATTCTAGGGACCGAATCCATGCAAAGATATGAAAAAATCAAGGGGTTAAAGAAGATTATCGGCCAATTTTCCACAAAACCGAAAAGACATAAATTGCAGAAGCTTCGATCTCGCCACCAAACAGAACCAAGAAGAGATGCTCGAAAGACCATAGTCAACGTATCAAAAATAATGTTGTCAGAGACAGAAAAATAACTGTTGAGCAAGAGTGAATTTCGCAGTGGCCTCAACACTATCAGCAATCTGAAGCGCATGAATTCCGACGTATAAGAACCATTTTGGATAAAAAGACAAAGACAACAAATAATATAACCAAACAAGAAGAAACTACAGTTAAGCGTCTCCAGAATGACAGTTCCATAAAGATTCCTACTGCAGACAAACGGAAGGCTACAGTAGTTATGGACATCGAAAGATATGGCCAGAAGATCGACGAAGTCTTGACGAAAGGAAACTAGAGAATACTACCGAAGGATCCTACAAGTGCCATCGAGAGCAAGATATTCAAGACATTGAAGAAATACAGTGGCTACAACCCAGACAGGATACGCAGCAAGTTAACGCCACATTTCATATGGTTTGCCAAAGATCCATAAGCACGTAATAAATACTGCTCAAATCATGCCTATACTTTGGCTTAGGTCTGTGGATGATACTTTTGATTATTTAGACTGTAAATGACAATCATTTGACAGAATTTTTCAATGACTTAAATAGCATAAGAACATGCATTAAATTTATAATGGAGAAAGAAAAATTATTTTCATTTTCTTGACGTTCTCGTCAGGCGATCTGCAAGGGGTATCAGCACTACAGTATACCGAAAACCCACACACTCGCTCTGGACAATATCTCAATCAGTTGCAGTGGTCGTTGGCTTTCATATATATATATATATATATATATATATATATATATATATATATATATATATATATATATTATTGCCGCCGTGATAAACTTGATTTTCAAAACATATAATATTTGAAAGTAGTTAAATAGGGGTACATTGTGTTATTTCGGCTTATTCGACTTGCACGCTATATTTGTTGGCGTTGTCTATCTGGATGCGAAGTACTTTGCAACATTTACACTTAAGAGGATATCCGAGTAAATTTAAATTCTCGATTCATTAACCATATGTTATCTACGGTGCGGCAGATCGATATGGATCACTACAGAAATCTCATTAATCTAGCAAACGAGCAGGATCTTCAGCCAAATATAAGATATGGTGGCAGGTTTTAAGAGGATTAGTTGTGTTCTTAACAAAACATCGGAAAAAAAAAAAATTTTTTATTAGAAAAATGAAAAATTGTTCCGAAAAAAAAATAAGAAATTACTTACAAATAATCCTCCCGAAAATTTAACATACTTTAACTTAAGACTTTTTTTTCTTCATCGTCGTCGTCGGTTGAAAAGTCAACCAGTTTTATAGTTACTCCGATATGCTCTTAAATGGTTATTTACATGGTGTTTCATTTAAAATTACAAACGCCATTTTCTCGGGAAATAACGGGAATATCAAAATTTGGTAAAAAGCCTTAATTTAATAAGGTAAATTGTAATTATTTATGGCTAAAATAGAAACGACGCCGCCACTACTATAGACGCCAGGAAGTCAAAAAAAAACAAAGTAGTTGCAAGGTCTTAAAAAGTCAAAATCGGAATGAAAGTTGCTTTTAACTGGATAATTTGTAACTATTAAAAGCTAAAATCAAGTCCACGCAGTCATTAGTATAGGTGCCGCAACGCATGCGAAGAAAAAAATCGGTAGCTTTGGCACATAGTTATTTAGTACACGGTCGCTAGTATAAATATAACAAATATTGCATTGTTATTAAAATTTTACATCTCTCTTCGTCTCCAAGACTTATCTGCCATTTGCACCAAATTGATTAAGATATTTGTTTATGAAATATGGCGTGTCACTTAGTAGAAAAATAATTTTTGTGATTTGTTTTGTAGCATATATTTTAAAATAATAACATGTTTTTTCTACTTTTTATGTCTTATCTTCAATTATAACTTATTATAATTACCAAAAGTTTTTAAAATTATTTTTTATTTAAAAAATATATCCCATAACAATTACTTGGTTGAAAAAAATCACTATTGTACTAAAAGACATGATACATCTCAGGAACCAATAAATTCTTCAATTTGCTACAAATAACAGAAAAAAAAATCGTAGAAATAGACGTAGTTTTTTATTAGCGTTGCGACACCTATTCTGATAACATTGTAGACTTTATTTTAGCTCTCAAAAATAACAATTTTCTTAAATAAAAAGTTGCATTTTACCAAACACCCTGTGTTTCTCAATAACAAGTTGACTAATATAACAAGAAGTCTTTGATATAGTCGTATTTTTGAAATGTGAGTTCTTGCAAATATGTTGTCTTTTCTTGTCTAGAGTGTTGAAGGCCTTGTTTTTATTTTAACCTTAGAAAATGACAAATAAAGGCTTTTATTAAATGATGATATTCCCTTTAATTTTTGAGAAGCGTTTGTAATTTTATAGTCTGTATATTTTGCATCATATTCATAAAATAATGTAGAGTGATTTTTATTATTTATTAAGGTCTATTAATAAAATTCGCAAAAGAAAGGGAAAAACAGATCTAAATCAAGTAATAATGTTACCTGCATTAAGCACTGTTTCTTCTATAATTGATCACCAGTGCCACACACAAAATATGAAAGGTAAACTTATTCAAGAAAGATCATATTTCATTTTACCTATCGTGTTGCTTTTTTTGCTGAGAGGTATAAATTTGATGGAAAAAATATTAATTCTTGTTTCACACCCTAAAAAATACCGCGTTCAGATACAGAACGTATATGATTGATGACAAATCAGATAAACGAGAACACATAATGTGTCGATTTTAATAAATGACGCGATCCCGGTTATAACCTTTTCAAAATTGTCAAGTATGAACGGGAACGATTTGCGTTTCCGAATGTACAGAAATCGAACAGAATGTTAACGACATTAAATATGAAATGGAGGAAAAAGTGAATTTATATATATATATATATATATATATATATATATATATATATATATATATATATATATTTTTAATTATTTAATATAAGTAAAACTATAATTCATATCGACGTTTTGCTCATTATATTGAGCTTTCTCAAGATATTTATTTTCTACAATAAAAACATGTATAGTTAATATTTAAATTTTAAAATAGTTAAAAACAATACTAAAAAAACATCACTCAAAAAACATTACATTTAAAACAAACCATGACCATAAAAACAAAAATACATTTAAAACCAAATTAATATTATACATAGTACGTACCTTGGAAACATGTCAGTTCTATGAATGTTTTGAGATAACAATAATTACGATAGTCTGGAATTCTGATATATAAAAATCAGACATTTTTTCTTTTTCTTTATATTTACTTGGATTTTTTATTGCTGTCTGTCATAAAGCACAGAATTTACTAAACAGTCTTTTCACTCCCTTGAAAAGCAAAGTAATAAAAAAAAGAAATCAAGCCTAGTTTACTCAATTCTATGTTTAAATTGCCTAAAAAAGTACATAGGAATGAAACGCAATACTTAGGTAGTCGATTAAACGGCCACGAATATACAATAAACGCAACTACTGCACTCCACAAACACGAACATTCAGAAATAATTCGATTTTAAACAAACCAAAATTGTAGAGCAAGAAACTAATTATCGAAAACACATAATAAAAGAAATGATACAAATTAAAAAGGAGAAAGTTGCCGTCAACGATAAAAAAGACATCAATAAGTTAATACAAATTTATAATATATATAATCTGATATCTAAGTAAATTAATTTAAATATAAATAAACCACTCCTTACATAAAATCCTGTACATTTCAGTAACAGCATAAACCCAAACTCAGTATAGCAATAAAAATCCAAGTAAATACAAACAAAAAGAAAAAATGTCTCGTTTTTATATACCTGAATTGCAGACTATCGAAATTATTGTTATCTCAAAACATTCGTAAAACTGATATGTTTCCAAGGTACGTACCTTAGAGCGAGATTAAAAATAGAGTACGTTATTTACATATTTAGCCACTGCCAAGATTACCTCACAGTATAAGGTCGATCATACGATGATGCCAAGCCTAGCCAGGAACACCAATGTTTATACCAATTTATATTACGGTGAATATTTAAACATGATGCAATAAAATTTTTATACAAGGAATAGTAATGTGTTTCCAGTATTAGTTTCTAAGCAGTATAAAGAAATTATTTTTATTGCAAAATAGTAAAATACAAACTAAAATA
The DNA here is from genome assembly GCA_030620095.1 of Kuschelorhynchus macadamiae. Taxonomy (NCBI): domain Eukaryota; kingdom Metazoa; phylum Arthropoda; class Insecta; order Coleoptera; family Curculionidae; genus Kuschelorhynchus; species Kuschelorhynchus macadamiae. Next base: position 7,913 of record JAUTXW010000647.1, read on the forward strand.
CCCAAAGCCTCAGATCAGATTACACCAGTAACAAGAGTTTTAGTAGGATATGGCAAACCCGATCGATGACTCCACGTATTAGACCATCCCACTGTGGTATTAGATCATCCCACTTTCATTGACAAGGGATCCTTATAGTAAAAAAGTATAATAGTTTACAGTAAAGATTGTTACAGGGTCACGCGACCGGAGTGGCTTAAAAACCAACAGGGGGTCGTGGAACTACAATAAATTTTAACATTAAGAAATTAATTTGCTAAAACATATTTTATTAGATACCAAGCTTTTCTTAGCGTCACTATTACATGTGCTTTAAAGTATTATTGTATATTTGTTGATATGGTTCAAATCTTTTAATTATATGTTGCCTTACTTCAAGAAGCAGCGTTGCGGTGACATTAGAAGAACAAGGATTTTTTAAAATATTTAATAAATAAGTTTTATTTACTTTATCTTGGACATTACGAAACTAGGAGCGAGCTTTAGTTGACCTAACCATAGTGCGGCAATGTGAGTTTGTAAAAAAATGGCCGTGTAAGTTTGGAATTTTCTTTTAATCACTAAGTAAACAGCAAGATTTCCTTTTCCAGGAGGCATGTCTAATGGAAGATATCTTATTCACTTATTTTCGGTCACATGGCGTATTGACCAACCCGTTTTGGTATAATAGAACGTTTATTTCGTCGGAGATCGTGTGAGAATACTCAGAAGCAAAACGATACAAAGACTCTAAGGTAATTTTTTTGACGGTTACAATAGTTTTTCCTATCAGAGAATTAAAATAATTATAGCATGTCTATACTATATTAAAATAGTCAAAGGGCGTCTCACTCTCAAAAAAAACGTACTGCGATTTCGAAAATCACTAGATTTTGGATGAAATCTGGGGAAATAATAAAATTTCGGAAGATTTCGGGCCTTTTTTTAATTTTCACTTGAGTTGGACCAATTTTCTATATAAGTGTTGTGAGGTAAAGGAATTTAAATGGTGATTCTTTGGGTAATTAAAAATAAATATGTGTTCGTAAACGTATTCTAAACCGGTTAGAATTTAAGATATTGAAAATTTAAAAAGTATCTTTCATTTTTTAAATTTAGCTAGTAACACGGAATAACAATATGACAATTGGCTATTCTATTTTTATCTTATAACGCTTACTTTTTTTACTTTCCTCGTAAGGGGAAAGTATTCTAACATGTTTTCTCAATTCCGTCGGTGAGTCTGTATGTCTGTCCGCGACAAAGCTCAAGAACTGCTTGTCCTATTTACTTCAAGTTTTGGTTAAAAATTAAAGCTCATTTGATGACGACGTGGTAACATTTTGGTAAAAATCCAGTATGGCTGAACAGAATGGCGGCCTATTGAAATGTTAAAAAATTATTACTAAAAAACTGCTTATCCGTTTTATTCAAATTTTGCAGAAAAATTAGGTGTTATATGACCATCAACTGATAAGTTTTACTACAAATCCAAAATGGCGGCCTAATAAAATGTTATAAAAGTCAATGCAGAAAACTACTGCATCGATTATGTTCAAATTTTGCTCAAAAATCAAAAATATTATATAGGGATGAACTGGTAAAAATGTTGAGACAAATTAAAAATGGATGAACAACACGGTGGCCTAATTAAATGTTTAAAAATATCTAAAAAAAGTACTTATCGGATTGGTTGATTGATGACATCCCCGTTTTGAATATTTATTACTGAAAATGTATCTGTATAAATGTGAAAATTCACTCGCAATCTAAGCATTCCTACTCTCATTTTTTAAATATTTACTAAAAATATATGATATGTATTCTCAAATACACCCAGATGCCTACTTTCTTTCAGCCAAATCTGTACAAATGTTAAAATTCCGCCGCCATGTTGGCATTACAATCTTGAACTTTTTAAAATGTTGATAAAAATTCATGTGCAGCCTTAAATACCCCTAAATGCCGAATTTTAAAATCTGCAAAAATTTAAAAATTAGTCTACTATGTTGGTGCCGCCATTTTTAATTCTCAATAATTGATTAAAATGTCATATCGTTCATTCTTAAATACTTCTAGATACTAATATTTCAGCCGAATCTATACAAATGACAAAATTCGTCCGCTATATTTGCGCCACTATTTCGATTTTTGTTGCACATTTCAAATAATCCCCACAAATGTTAAAATCATCTGTTGACATTGTTATTTTGACACCGCTATTTTGAATTTTTGAATGGTGACACTCTCAAATTTTCCTAAGCACCGATTTTCAGTTTAATCTACACAAGTAACAAAATTCGTCGGCCGTATTGGCGCCGTCATTTTGGATTCCTAAACGTTGACTTAAAAAATTCGGATTTTTTATATCCGAAAGTGTATGCATTTATGATATTATGATTTTAGTTTAACCCTAGAATACTAATGTATCGTAAATTATACGACGCCCGGTTTTCTTCGGTCGATTTCGTATTGATCCAATCGCTTATACGTACTCTACGTCGAAGTACCTTCCTAGTTAGTGTTGTTTTCGGAGTGTCTCTGTCCACATCGTTGTAGTTTTTTCCTTCGCGGAGTTATGGTGCGATCGTCGTAAAATTGACGAATGATTAGTATTAACGTAAACTTTTTGAATTAGGTAGTGATTCTAGTTTAGTACGAAAGATTGATGTTTATACTTTCTTTTCATACATTGATAGATTATATTTGTTGAAAAATGGATCCACGAAAACGGCCCTTGACTGACCGAGAGCACGAACTTGAAATACAAAAAATAATGGATAAAGGGGCAATATTGATAGTTCTGATAGTGATAACGAAAGTGATTGGGTAGAGGCAGATAATCTAGAGGTTGAACAGATTTCCAGTGACGGTCTTAGTGATTTAGAAGAAAATAATGTTATAGAAGTGAGTGTGAACACTCCAGAGGATACATCTGATCAAGGTATAGACCACCAGCAGTCTGATAATGTAAGTGATGTAAGCGACCAGCAGTCTGATAACGTAAGTGATAGTAGTTCATCTAACGATGACATTCCGTTGTCCAAATTATTGGCAACAAAAAAACGCAAAAGAGGTACCATAAAACCAAAATCTATATTACTGAGAGGGAAAAATGGTCATATATGGTCTTCAAAATTGCCGCAAAAGTCAAAAAGAACAGCCCGTCGAAATACCATCCATTTTATTCCTGGAAGTAAAGGTGGAGCTGAAATATGTTCAACTTTTTCTGAGTATTTTTTTCACTTCATTTCCGATGATATTGTAAATACTATTTTGCGTTACACGAATGATGAAATTGGAAACCAATCCAAAAAATATACCGACAAATCACCCACTCGGTCAGCAGTAACTAAAGAAGAACTGATGGGACTACTTGGAATTTTAATAATGTCCGCAGTAAAAAAAGACAATCACCTCAATGCCAAGCAAATGTTTGATTCAACCATATCTGGATCATTTTATAAAGCCTGCATGAGCTGCGAAAGATTTATCTTTTTGATAAACTGCCTTCGATTTGACAATAAAGCCACAAGACAGGAAAGAGTCAAAATAGATGCGTTCACTCATATTCGAGATATTTGGGAGATTTTTATAGAAAAATGTAGAACGTCATATATTCCTTCCTCATATTTGACTATTGATGAGCAACTTTTAGGCTTTCGGGGCAGATGTCCGTTCAGGATGTATATCCCGAATAAACCGTCAAAATACGGAATCAAAATTGTAATGCTCTGCGACTCGTCTTCAAAATACATGGTGGATGCTTGTCCCTATCTAGGCAAAAATACACCAACGAATGGAATACCATTGTCAACTTATTACGTACAGGAATTGACCAAATCTGTTCACGGTAGCAATAGAAACATAACGATGGACAATTGGTTCACTTCTGTAGAAATAGCTGATAAACTCCTAGATGATAATTTCAAACTGACCATCATAGGAACGCTTCGGAAAAATAAGAGGGAAATACCACCAGAGCTACTAAACACAAAAGGTAGAGAACCAAATACATCGATGTTTTGCTTCGACAAAAACAAAACTCTAGTTTCCTATATGCCTAAAAAAAACAAAATAGTGCTATTACTATCAACAATGCACGAGGGTGCTGAGATTTCGAAAACAAACAACAAACCAGAAATAATTTTAAATTATAATGAGACTAAATCAGGGGTAGACTCGTTTGACCAATTGTGTTCAAATATGTCATGTAGCAGAAAAACGAGAAGATGGCCGCTCTGCATTTTTTACGGCATGATTAACGCCGCCTGCATCAATTCCTATGTTGTGTACTGTTGCAATACTATCAAGAAGCGTGAAAAACCTGTGCGGCGTTATCAGTTTATGATCGAGTTAAGCCACCAACTTTCCAGGTCTTGGATGGAGCAAAGGCTGAAAATAAAAAACTTACGCCGAAGCCTACGACAAACTATCAAGGAAATCCTGAAAATTGATGACCAACCTGATGATGTCATTGAAGTTGAAGGTAAACGTTCAATATGCTTTTATTGTCCCAGCCGATTGAGAAGGATGACGACTACGTACTGTCCCCAATGCAAACACCCGATTTGTGGACAACATCGGGGAAAGTGGTGCACCGAATGCTCTAACAATGACTAGTTTTTACTAGCTTCTAAGTAGAATCTGTTTTTTAAGTTCCAATAAATACACTTTGTTAATTTTTGTTCAATAAAATTTTGAAGTTTGCTTGAGTTTCTAATTTTTTTTGAAAGTAAAATTTACGACACATTAGATTTAACGTATAAAAAAATCATATTAGTATTCTAGGGTTAAAACACCCGTATTCACTAAAGACGTTTAAATTTAGACACGGTCTAACTTGACAGTTACAAGTTTAAGATGACATTTTTAACAACTGAACAAATAATTTTTCTAAATGTCACAATTACAAAATGACAGTGACATACGGCAAACATTACTAAAAACTAAAGTTTAATAATATATAAATAACTAATTTCCTTTTAAACTTACCTAACTTAATGGTTTGTTGTTAGACAGTGAAGTAGGGAAAGATTATTTCTTTGAAATTTGTAAAAATACCTATTTGCTTCCTTAAGGAATAGGTAAGAATCCTTCTTTGTCAACGATAATGAAGCATGGAACGATAATGAAGCATGGCCCATTTCTTCATTTTCGTACATTAAATACACTGCGCATCTTTTGAAGTGGATAAATCAAATTATTTCAAAAATAAAAAACTCGTCGCCTTGTAATAAAAAAAAATTATTACTAGATTATTTATTTATAAGTAATGTAAACACCTGCAGAAAGTAAACAAAATCGTGCTAAGGACAAATCTGTTCCAACAGTAATAAAAAGTTATATACAAAATTAAGACGAAATTCTTTAAAAACTTAATAATCAAAATTAATTAAAACACAACGTAAATCGCTACAACTAGCCAGTCAGTACTTGGTAGGTCCTCCCCTTGCTCTAAGTACTGACTGCACCCTCCTTGGCATACTCAGAATTAATGAACGAATAAACTGTTGATCCATAGCTTGCCATTCTTCTGTCAAAGCACTAGCAAGCTCCTCCAAATTTTGCGGCTGATGATCTCGAGCATGAATTTGTCGTTGGAGATGGTCCCAAACGTGTTCAATCGGATTACAATCGGGTGAACGCGGTGGCCATTGCATACGAGTGATACCATGGTGTTCCAGAGCCACATTTATCATTCTTGCACGGTGGGGCCGGGCATTATCGTCCACAAAGATAAATTGAGGTCCAAATTGACGGGAAAATGGAACAATAATGGGCTGTATAACCAAGTCATGATAGCGCTGAGCCATAGTAGCCCGATTTAGGATTATCAACTCGGTGCGTGACTCTAAAGAAATTCCACCCCAAACCATTACAGAGCCACCGCCAAAGGCAACAGTGGGAGCCATATTTTGTTCACGATATCTCATACCACGCTCACGCCACGTTAATATACGGCTGTCCGAATGATATAATGTGTATCTGGACTCATCTGTAAACAGTTCCTCCAATCCGCCACAGTCCAAAGACTATGCTCGTTAGCCCACGCTCTGCGGGCAACACGATGTTCCCTGTTTAATTGGGGGTGCCGAGCACGTCGTCTTGCGCTAAGACCAGCTTCATGCAGTTTTCTTCTTATCGTAGAAAGACTTACACGGACTCCAGTGACTGCACGAATCCTGGATGCAGAGAAGGTTCGATTTCGTCTGGCAGTGGTAGTCACAAAACGGTCCTGCCTTCTGCTTGTAACTCGTTGTCGGCCACCACCATGTCGTATATTACCACTACCAGTTTGCTGATAACGATTCCAAGCTCGACTGATCACACTTTGTGAGACATGATACATTTGGGCTACTTGTTGTTGTGTAAGATTCCCATGTTGCAAAATCGCAACAATAGCAGCAAAATCTTCCGAAGAGAGTCTTCCTTGAGGCATTTTTCGATGTCACTTTAACAACTGAATTGTTACTAATAAGAAATAAACGATAAAATGATTTCAGGTATCTCAAACCAACCAAAAAAAAACTTCAGTAAAAATACCAATATTGAGATATTGTACACAGATAGAATGTTGTTTATTTTTATTACTGATCAAACGATAAACCTAAATTACAAACAGTGCGGAGGTGCCAAATGTTCAAAGATTATTATTACCTTGAAGAAAAAAATTAAAACATATTTAAAAATATTTTATACTGATAAATTTAAATTATCTACTTCAAAAGACGCGCAGTGTATTTTAAACAGGTCGTCATTTTGCTCGCCATATTAAATTCATGCCAATATTTGACCAGTTTCTTCTTGTATCAGATTTAATTTTTGTGAAAAATTAAAGTTAATGATATTTCCTTACGCGGGAAGTGAAAACTCGCGCCGCTACTGTCATTCGTCAACAAATAGCCATAGGCCATCCCCACTTCTTGTTTTACCGTAAACATTGGTCGATAGAATGTGAAAAATAGGGGAACCATGTTGGCGCATACTCCTAACGTGATTTATGAATGAGTTGTGATCTCTGTTCATTTCTATGTAACATGTGATTGTTGTACAAAATTTGAGGTAATTTGGATAATTAGTTTTTTAGTGATACTATTTTTTACATTTCACGAGGCTGCCATTTTCTTCCGCCCTATTGGATACTTACCAAAATATTACCTTCAAGTCGCGTTGAGAGGATATCAGAGTAATTTTAAATTAGCGTAGACCGACCAAATACAATAAAGAGGTTGCCCTTAAAAAACGCGTCGTCGTTCGCTAAAGAAAATGAAAGTGTTGAATTTATTGAGAATACAGATTTTTAAATAAAAAAATTGATAAACTTTATTAAAACAGAAAAAATAAATATTAAAAAAAAATATTGCCTTCCTGATAACGTTAACAAAAAAAACAACATACCTTAATCTAGATATATCTTTTTTATCAGTAAATAAGGTGCTAAAAGTGCGCATTTTAAAGCAACTCCGATCTCCTCTTAATAAGAAAATACCATAAACTTCAAATTACTTTATTTCATACAATTCTCTTATAGATGTCCAGAATATTTTTGCATATTTTTTTACAGAATAATATTTACTAAGTACGTCACTACGTTAGCCTCCTTTAGAAGTATTTAACTGTATTAAAATTCTATACTTCATTTTGGTAGTTTTTAATACACCTACATTTTCTCTGTAATATCTAATTAAAATAAATTTTTAATTAGATCTTTTAACTTTTATTCCTAGTTATATATACTATTTTGAGCAACGAGCGACTGTCACAAATGCAAGAGAACTATTCATTAAAACTATAATAAGACTAGAAAGAGATTCCTTGTCTCAGATTCAAAGTTTTTAAAACTTTATCAAACAATTAGTTCTAACTTTGGAACTTTTTATTTTAAATTCTGCTTTCGACGTTGAAATAGGGCTAGGGATTTTTTTGCTTCAAAGCAGTTCTATCTTTTAATTATTTTTTATTGCTTTGACATGAAACTATATACTTTTCTAATATTTGTATTTTTGTAACGTAAAAAGTAACAAAGCTATTTTGTTTATTAGATATTTAATCTGATATGAAAACATATACTAGGCTTTCATTTCGAAAATACATAACATTTGCAACAACTACTGATTTACTTGTGTTTTATGCATTTATTGGTAATAACGTACCACACATCTTTGAAGATGCAATAATCAATATTGTGCGAATATGTTCAAATTAAGACATCAGGGTTCTCGCAATAAGACAGTGTCAAAATGGAATCACTTTCCGACGTTTCGCCTTCGATTTTACGTGGCATTTTTCGGAGATCTTTTCGCCCATAAACAATGACATGGGGTAAAATGTGTTTTTACTTTTCTTATAAAAAATCTCCTCAACTAAAGGGGATTCTAAGAATATTCTTTTATCAATGGCTTTTAGAGGTTATTAACTTACTACCAAATTCTTAATTTTTCGGATTCATCCTAGAAATAATAAAAAGATGTAAATGGTATACTAACTTTCTACAATGCCATCAACTGAATGATATTTTAAGAAACATCTTTATTTGAATTTTTTGGAAATGCCAAATTTAAGGTGTAAAAAGAAAAAAAGAAATGAAATGGGTTAATAACATTCAAAAATGTTTACTCAAATTTTTTAAAGATTTCTTGAAATTCCATCTATAGACGAACATGACAAACTTTTAGCAAAAAATCCAGCGTGTTAATTGGTTTTTCGAAAGAAATATAGCCGAACTTTAATTATTTGTAACTGTACTTAAACTTTAAATTAGATATAATTATATAAATGATCAATTAACTCTATTATCTTTAGGACCGCTGATACAATGCTAGTTGTTTTCGATGTTTAAAATCATTTTAGTTCGCTTTCCGCAATTAGATTTTAAATCACATTTCCTAATGGGTTTCATTAATAATTTCATGTTTTTGCCAATAAATGCTATTCCATGTTAGTGGTTTCTTTCATATTTAATTCATTTCATTTGATGATTTTCAAACATAATAATATTATTAAAATTCAATTCAAATGCAATATCTTCCGTTGTGACGTGAACCCAAAAAAAAGTTAATAAATATCCAAAAAATACACACAGAGATTAATGAAAAATCGATCTACAGGAAACATTGGTGGTGTTGCCTTGAAGATACTATGGGTAAATAAGACAACTAGTCTAAAATGCGTTTTAATCGTGTATATTTCGAATCGCTCGGAGGAAGTTGCTACTTGTGGTTTCAACCCTTTTTCCCTATCCCGTAAAACTATGGTGAGCTGCAGTAGAAGAGAATAGAAGAAGTAATAAAACATTATGAGTGCATTTCATTTTTGCCCCTCCTAAACCCCCTGTATAGGAATCTTTGGTTACAGATAATTTTAGGGAAAGTGTATCTGTGAGTATTGGATTTCCTTTTTTGTTTTCGTCTCTGAGCTGGTTCAGGGTATTTATTAATTATTCAATGGTATTCACGAGGGTATTTATTCATTATTCATTGTTCGCTGATTTTATTTTGGGTAGTGAATAATGAATTTAACTTGTGAGTAATAAGTAAAAATAATTTTTTTTTAAATGGCCGATGTGACATGATGTCAACGAATTTAATTATATGTACTATTTTCTAGATTGTGTAGAATTTTTCTGATTTAATACCTGTGTACAGGGTGTCCCATTTTCGTAGGTTTTACGGGGTTTCCAGCTTATGAGTAGAGATAGAGAGATGCGGTTTTCGCGACACCGTGCTACTTTTCGATGAAACTAAAGAGGCCGCAAACAGATTTGCCCTAACCATTTTAGTTTCCGTGCTACAGGGTGATTTTGAAAATTTGTCATTTTCGGACACCCCCTGTAACTCAGCTATCGTAAAATATATTTAAAATGTTTCAACTGGCATTTATAGATTTTTTTCACGTAGAATTCAGTGGCATACTCAGATTTTTGCTGAGAGTCATAGTTTTTGACATATTGGCATAACCTACTATTTTTTAAATGGGAGACCCTATATATTATTTTTTCATCTTATTCTTCGTGTCGAGAGCTTTTCAAAAACATACCATAAGTCATATTTATTTTCATAAATAACATGAAAAAATGCATTTTTCTTTAAACGGATTTATGGCATAGCAGATCAATCGAAATAAGAGAAGGTGGCTGTGGTAGCCATGGCAACGCCAACAAAAATATGATCAGGCAGCCATTACTGCTGTCATTTTTGGCATTATTGCGTTTAAATTTTTCTTGACGTCTATTATAATTATTGTTTTTAATATGGCGCAGAATCAAAAAATATGATATGAACGCGTGTTTTATATTGTCTAATGAAGATGCAGATCAGGCGGCAGAGCTTTATCTGAACAGGTTAGTTCTTTTTTATCTTCCTGCATTTTGACTTTATTGGTTCGCTTTATTTTATCTTAGATATCCCGAGAGAAGACAACCAGAAAAAAGAATTTTTCAAAAAATTAAAAATAATCTTTGCCAATATGGATCTTTTAACAAGCCTCGATCGCGAACTTACAATAAAGACAACGAAGAATCTGAGGTCAACGTTTTAGCCCTCGTTCAGACAGCTCCTGAAACATCTTGCAGGAAAATAGACGAAGAGGCGGGTGTACCGAAAACCAAAGTGCAGAAAATTTTGAAAAAGCACAAATTCAAACCCTATAAATACAAACTTGTGCATCATCTGCATCCTGGTGATGCAGAGCGCAGATTGGAGTTCTGCAATTGGTTTATAAATATGAAGGCAGAAGATATCGATTTTGAAAAAAAGATTATTTGGTCAGACGAGGCATATTTTACTAGTTCAGGGATTTTAAATAGACACAACACGTGATTTTGGAGTCAAGAAAACAACCATGTTATTTTTCCTAGGGAGCGTCAGGGCAGATTTGGATTCAATGTCTCCTGTTTTATTTTCAACCGAAAAATAGTTTACCAAATATATGAAGGAAATCTGAATTCGATTGGTTACGTGCGAATCCTAGAAGACGCATTAGGAATTTTGGATGATGTTCCCTTGGCTCAACTAAATAGGATTTATTTCCAGCAAGACGGAGCTCCAGCCCACAATGCCAGAATAAGTCAAAACTGGCTTAACGACCATTTTCCTGGAAGATGGATAGGAACACACGGACCTGTTCGATGGCCACCACGATCCCCTGACCTCTCAGTTTTAGATTTCTTTTTGTGGGGTTATTTAGAAAACAAGGTTTATGTAAGGCGATACGAAAACTTAGAACAACTAAGAATGGCCACCGAAAACGCTTTTGCAGAGTTACAAAGACAGTCATTTACAATAGAAAATGCATTAAAAAGAATTTTTAAAGTTTGTCACACTTGTAGGACACATAATGGTCTACAATTTGAACAATATTTGTAGTTTTAATGAAATTATAATTATTACCTTTTACCTACTTCCTAATTTTTTCTGATGCTGTTACTTTGTTATTTCGTTAATAAATATTTGTTAACTTTTTCCATGGCTCCACAGCCACCTTCTCTTATTTCGATTGATCTGCTATGCCATAAATCTGTTTAAAGAAAAATGCATTTTTTCATGTTATTTATGAAAATAAATATGACTTATGGTATGTTTTTGAAAAGCTCTCGACACGAAGAATAAGATGAAAAAATAATATATAGGGTGTCCCATTTAAAAAATAGTAGGTTATGCCAATATGTCAAAAACTATGACTCTCAGCAAAAATCTGAGTACGCTACTGAATTCTACGTGAAAAAATCTATAAATACCAGTTGAAACATTTTAAATATATTTTACGATAGCTGAGTTACAGGGGGTGTCCGAAAATGACAAATTTTCAAAATCACCCTGTAGCACGGAAACTAAAATGGTTAGGGCAAATCTGTTTGCGGCCTCTTTAGTTTCATCGAAAAGTAGCACGGTGTCGCGAAAACCGCATCTCTCTATCTCTACTCATAAGCTGGAAACCCCGTAAAACCTACGAAAATGGGACACCCTGTACATTTTGAATTAAGTATTTGCGTGGGGATAAATCTCAAAGGTTGAGCGGAGAGTTTATTCTTCTCTTCTTTAAATTTTTATTTAGTAGCACATTTGAATGTAAGCTCCCTGAATACCGGATTTGATGAGTTTCAAAATTTTGATTGCGACTATAACTTCGATGTTGTTGGGCTGTCGGAAACTTGGCTAACTCCCACTCATGATTTATCAGCATATAAAATTAAAGGTTTTAATTTTCTTCGTAAAGACAGAGTTAAACATAAGATCAAATATACAGCATCAATTAATACAACTTGAGGTGGAATCGGACACATGCGAATTTATCACCACTGAAAAGTAATATTAGAAACAAAAATGTTCTAGTTATTACCATCTATCATCCTCCATCGTCTAATAAAGATGAATTTCTGGATTTTTTGGAAAACGTCCTGTCTATAACGATTCCGTTTTATGACAATGTTATATTTATAGGTGACTATAATACAAATTTTTCAAGAGACACTCCTATATTGAAAAAATGTCAAGTTATTCTTGGCACATTTTATTTAGAACAGCATGTTTTACAACCTACTTATTTTAATAATTTCACTTATAACCATAGCATCCTTGAGTTGATTTTTTCTAATAAAAATATCCCTGTTTTGAAAAGTGATTCTGTACCAATATCGCAAGCCGTTTCTGATCACTGTTTAGTATATACAATCTTTAGTATAAACATAAATAAGGACAATTTTGAATATATATCGTATAGAGATTATAATAAAATTAAATCTGATGAATTTTCAAGGGATGCATCACAATAATCGGGGTATAGTGTTTATTACACCAATGACAAAGACAAAAGAGTGGACATTTTTAATTCCAATATTAAATACTTAATAGACAAGCATGCACCTATAAAAACAAAGAAAATTTACAATAAACCATTTACTCCATATACAAATAACATTAGAAAACTAATTCAACTAAGAGACTTAGTATATAAAAAATATCTAAAAAATAAAACGCAATGCCGCCTACAGTATTATAGACAGCTCCGAAATGGTCTTCGGCCAAAAAATTAAATATTACCCATAAAAATGATTCTGAAATACCTCTCAGTCTATCTGATGTAGGTAAACTTAATTTATACTTCTCCGAGTGTAACAATATATCGCATAGTACATGCGATGAACAAGTTTCCTTATATCAGCAAAACACTCATCGAAATGTCACTTCTAAACTTAATTTAACCCTCTTAGTTAATTCGGATTTACATAAATATATAAATTTTATAGAAACTAATTCTATTGGTGAAGATGGTCCCTCACTCAAAGATATGAAATTATGTCTGCCTTTTTGTCAAAATCCACTAATGAATATTGTTATTACTTGCATATTAAATGGCGTCTTTTTAAAACTTTGGAAAAAGCCATTATATAACCTCTGCCTAAGAAACCTAACCCAAAAGAACTAAAAACTTACGGCCTGTCAGCATCTTGTCGCTAATTTCTAAAGTGCTGGAAAAAATGTATAATCAAATAATTTCTTTTTGTAATTTATCTGGTTTTAGAAAGGCATTTAGCACTACCACTTGTCTTTGTAATTTTGTTAATGAAATCAGACATAAGGAAGATAAAAAAGAGTTTACTTGCCTTTGCTTGCTTGATTTCACTAAAGCATTTGATACTCTGGACTATAGGATGCTACTGGCTAAGCTTTATTACTTTGGTTTTGCTGACAATTCATTGGGGTTTTTAAAGTCTGATCTAACTAATAGATTTCAATGTGTGACTATAAAAAGTGGACAGGTCCAGAGATAGTCTAGTTATATTTCTCTTAAAAAAAATCGCAGACGATTCTCAACTCTACAAGTCTTTTACTATAGATACCTTTCTTCACAAACAAACTTCAATGAAGATCTTAGCGAATTAAATACATTTACTAAAAATCATAACTTAAAGTTAAATGCCTCCAAATCCTGCGTCATATCTTTTGGATCTAATAAAAATCTTTTGGAAAATGTGTCAACTAATTTCCAAGTTAAAATAGATGATGTATCCTTACCGATTGCAACTGTAGCTAAGAACTTGGGTATTTTTATCGATAACAAACTAAATTTTGAGGCTAATATTAAGGAGAAACTCAGTATTGCATATATGCGTCTGAGGAAATTGTATGGAGTTAAACGCCATCTACCTAGTGATACAAAATATTCATTATGTGAATCTCTAGTGTTATCATTACTTGACTATGGCGATGTCATCTATCATAACTCACTAAGCCCGCACACTAATCATTCCATACAACTTCAAAATTCATGTCTACGTTTCGCACATAATATACTATTTAGGAACCATATTACACAGTATCTCAATAGATATTCTATCCTGTCAATCCATCGCATAGCATAGGTCAGCAGCATTTTAAAAATCATTCAGCTTCGTCGCAGCTCAGATGTGGAAAAATGTATCCAATAATATTAAACAACTTCCGTTACGCAGTTTTAAGGCACATAAAAATCTAATTTTAATTTGAACCGATGAATTTGCATTATCTATGGATACTATTACTATGCTTATTTATTTAATTAGTTATTAGCAAGCACCTCTTTAGTCATGCTGATTTTTATATATTTACATATTTTTTAAGTATATTTTTGTTTGCTGCAGTCACCCATTTTTTAACAAATAATGGAATTTAACTAATAATAACTATAATACTAGTCACATCCTCTCAAGTGTCCGCCCGCGCATGCTTCCTGCATTCTGAGCCCCCTGGTGTCCGCTATAGAACTATAACATATTGATATTATTTTGTTTGTTTTTGTTTTTGCACTTTATTCTTAATATTCACTTTTTAATAATAAGTTTAGTTTTTATGCTCAGTATTATTTATACATTTTCTAAGGGCTGCATTACATTATCTCGGAAAGCGTCTGAGTTTGTGCAACGGTTATTAAAATCGCTATGCTATCATGTTTGCCTGTTAACATGACATATAAATTTTTATATTTTTATATATTCTAATATTTGTATTTCAATTGTTTGTATGTCTTATAAGGCAAATAAAAAGTTTTGAATTTGAATCCCACAAAATGGTTTAAAATTCCTGTCTACTGAAGACAATTTTTTTATAATTATATTAAACTAATACTTGTAATAAAAAGAGTGTATATTACACAAAAACCAAGCTTGTTTTTTGTAAAGCTATTAATTTTCAAAATAAAGTTACTTATTTTAAAAAACAAGAAATCAGTATGTGAGTGAATTAGACGAAAAAATAAATTGTTGCAGTTCTATTACATTAGGCTCTGAAACACGTTAGTCAAAAATAACCCCAAATTTGGAAGGCAGTGTTTTAGGCTAGCCCAAAATTAATGGGAACATTTTTAAAAGTAAAATAGAAAATATCAAACTGATAACCATAGCAATTTTTTAATTAAATGTATTAAAAGGTGTGAGGAAATAGTTAACAAGTCGATTTAGAACATGTATTTGAATGTATCCAAGAAAAATTAACTGGCCAAGTAAAAACCATGGTTCGTAATCCTGTCGAGCAAGACACTTGGGAAAAAATAAAACCAACTCTTCTACGACGTTTTTTTGATCGTAGTTACTTGTTTAGTTCTAGAACTCACGACACTAAAAAGGCGAATATTTAATTAATATTTTAGCAGTTTAAAATTAATAAGTAGCAGTGTAGTTCAAAGAATTGGTAATGATGTAAATTTAGGTATTATTGAAAAATTGTGTGATATAAATTATAAGTTCTCTTTAAAGACCTTTATTGCAGGATGTACTGCTACACTAAAAATAATATGCATTTAAAAATCCCACATCTTTGAAGATGCAATGGCATATGAAAAATAGAAACGTAAAGTCATATTAACCATGTATTTAGCTATAAACAAACTAATTTTTAGAATTTTTTTAACACAAATTGAAGCTCAAATTTAAATTTCGCTTCCCAAAATGTGTCAAATAAGCCAAATTTTCAACGAAGCCAATTTGGTATAGTCAACTCATTGACGCGCAACCACGTACACTTCTAACGAGAAGATACTCCAGTAATAGGAAAGTTTTCGGACCCCCTCGAAATGTTTGGAATCAAATCCAAGTCAGTCACAACAACTTCCAAAAACCACCCACATCTAGGGAAAATTTGTCAAATCAAAAATGTTTCAGTCCTAGTTCTAATTCCCAAAATTTTGGCCCACTCAAAAAAAAAATTTGCCCCTTTGGAAATTAAAAATTATTCCAACAAAACTATTTCAATTAGGTTAACGAACCCCATTCCCAATCCAATTTCGAAAATTAAAACCAATTTCGAAAATTAAAACTAGAAAATGTACATCGCACCAATCAAATGAACAGTAAAGAAAAAGCATAATTTTCAAATTGTATAACGAATTATCAGATATTTTTTACAAACCAGACGATGTCCTGTCTATTACTTTAAACATCAAAGGTGGAATAAGGACAACATATAATATTCCGGTCCATTCAATGTCTTATAGGCACCCCTATGTGCATAAAGAAGAGTTCTAACGTCAAATTATTGAGATGCTTGACAAAGGCATAAAAATATCTTGTAGGCCTTGATCTTTGCCTTTTTAGATTTTCCTAAAACAAATGCCTCTAGTAAACAAAAACAGTGTATAAACCTAATACCACGTACATACTTGACAAACTAGATAGAGCTCAATGTGTTTCCACCCTGGACTTAGCGAGAGTTAATAATGGGCATTATGAAGACCTCGAAATAACAGTCTTTACCTATTCTATTGGTCCGCAGTAATTTCCCAGTCCCAAATATTATACACCACTCTAACATAACAACAAGAAGATCGTTAACGAAAACCATTTAGAAACTTAATATTTGGGAAATATCTGCGAAACAACGGAGTAGGTAAAGACTGATAATATGGATTTCATGCAAGATATAGAAACGATGTGAGGATGTAATAGTAAAGTTGCGAAACGTCGACAATTTAAAAAAGTCTTTTGTTTTTTACTGGATCTCAACACTAAATAATGAACCACTCTAACATAACAACATGAGGATGCTTAACGAAAACAATTTAGAAACTTAATATCTTGAAAATATTTTCGGACGAACGAAGTAGGTTAAGACTGACAATATAGATTACACGCAGTGTAAAGTTGCGAAATGTCGACAATTTAAAAAAAATAATTTTGTTTTTTTACTGGATCCTAACCGCAAATAATACACCACTCTAACATAAAAACAAGAGGATCGTTAACGAGAACCATTTAGAAACCAAATATCCGGGAAATATCTGCAAACCAACGTAGTAGGTAAAGACTGATAATATGAGTTTCATACAGGATATAGGATCTATATGTGTCCTGAGGATGCAACAATAAGGCTGGAAAATATCGAGTTTAAAAAGTATTTTTGTTTTTTTACTGGATCTTAACCCCAAACAACACACCACTCTAACAATTTTTTTTAACATTGTTCTTCCATATTGGATTTGTATCAAAATATTACCAGTTCATATCCATATGACCCTTAACTTTTGTTGAGTTTTATTGAGTATACAATACTTCTCTTTTACAAGGGAAGTAAAAATCCAACTTGATAAATATGTAGAATAGCCAAATTTCGCCGACATATAGTAACGGTACAAGAAATAGTAAAAATATAAATAGTAAAGGGATCGCAGTTTTTCATATAAAATTTACAAAAATAACAATAACAACAAATAAACAATGAGACTGTTTAAAACAGCACGATCAGGTTAAACATACTAAAGAACTCGTTGGCTGCTTTACACATGCGAGAACTTCTTAAAATCCGAACCTATTTTAACCTACTAGGTTTTTCTGAACCCCTTTGAACCCATTTCAAACTCGACCTAATAATATATTGGCGGAATATTGCCACAAAAAATCATCCCATTTGTTACGAATCTAGAACATGCAGCCTTAACCCAGCAGAAATAAATTATTCCACAACAGAAAAAGTTAATAGCTTGAAGCTTCAAATATATTCGTCCTTATCTCTTTGGGCACAAATTTATTATTTGTACGGACCATAAACCACTGGAATGATTATTTATCTTAAGGAACCCAATTCTAGACCCTAGCATTAAGTCAAAGAAGTTTGATTATACCATAACATATATAAAAGGCAAAAATAGTCAAGCTGCAGACGCAGTTTTTCGAAATCCTGTATTCTGATTTAATCGCATTCGGAACCCTTTCCACTACTAACAAACCCGGAAATATTGACCAATTGATTAAAGATTTTCTTGAAAATATTAATTATATCAATCGATCATCAACAATATCTTAGATGAAAATGCAAAAGTAAAAATAATATCAGATATTCAAGTATATTCCCAAAAAAACCTTCCGAGAAAAATGACCAATATAACTTGGAAACCGTGAATTCCGCTCTAGAAAACCCTTTATTCGGTATTCCTATTTCCGCAAGATCCTGAAATACGTTTAAAAACCAAATAATAATAACGAGAGGATATATTGATAAAATCAAGTGCAGATTTGAAAAAGTTTGTCAGAATCTACACTTTATATAACCATATTAAACAGAGACAAACAATGTAAGTAAAACACTTTAAACTGTTTTAGATTTTCATGTTTATTCACAACTGGAGTCCTAAATAACATCTAGACGGAAATTTCTAACAAAAGAGTGTTTTTACATTTATTAAATTCCATAGACTCTAAAAGTGACAAGCTTTTACTTTTGTATATTGTACATAATATTTCAAAATTTTCATCGAAAGCATGGTTATTATTTAACAAATGTTTTAATTAGCTTCTTTTATGCTCTGCTAATCTCTGTTTAAAAGTTCTCCCAGTCTGGCCTATATACAGTTTTGGGCATGATCCACAGTTTAATTTATAAACTCCGGATTTATTATTTTTATTTGTTTTTTCTTTGTTATTTTTTATAAATTTACTTAGATTATTATTTGTCTTAAATAAAATTTTAATGTTCTTTTTACACAATATAGAAGCCACTTTTTCTGTAGGTTTACCGATATAAGTAAGTATCTTAAATGTATTTCCTCCTTTGGGTGGTACAGCGTAAATTTCCGAAAGTGATTTTTAGTAGTTTTTTTATTTAAAATATTGTCAATTATTTTGGCACTATATCCATTGTTAACTGCTATTTGTTTAATTAAGTTTAATTCTAGTAAGTAAAGTAAAGTATCATGCTATGAAATCCTGCTAGTTTTTGTGCTATTGGGTGCATTGATTGACTATTAATGGTTTTGTTATTATGTGTAGGTTTGTGAAAAATTGAAAATTAGTGCTTATTTGCTACCTTTGTTATGTTCAAATCTAACAAGTTTATAGAGTTATTAGTTTCTATTTCGACAGTAAATTGTATATTTTTGTGTATGGTATTTAAATCTTTTAAAGATATTTTAAGCTGTCTCATCGTGCCATTAACCCGCGATTGGTATCGTCTCTTAAATCCAAGCCATTGGTATCGTGTTAGATTTTGCCTAACATAGACGTTTTTAACAATTTTCGCTATGCTATTTACATTTTTTCTTAAATATGGATTACTATATATTTTTATTTACTATAGTGTTGTTTGTCACCATATTTTACAATTGTTAATATCTATTATTATAATTATTATTATTATTATTATAGTAATATTATTTTTATTTATTTTAACAAAATATTAAATCTTTTGAATGTAAATAATATAACAGGATGACATTTTAAAATCTTTATTACATTTTTTACAGTTTTTGAAAAGAATCAACATCAATACATGATAAAAACTACAAACGATATTTATAACAACAAAATATCAGAATCTTCCTCTCTGCTGAAGCACACTGTACAGGTTAGAACAGTTTTGACTGTATGCTCACTGCAGATCGGTTTCGAACATTCTTCACATAGGTATTTTGTATATCTATTTTTTCTTTTCGGACAAAAGGAACATCGTGGTTTTTCGCCTATCTGTTGTTGTTTAGTTGGGGGAAGCACAGGTTCTTGACCTCCTAAGACATTCTTTATTTTTTGACGAAGAGGAAAGCTGCTTAGCTAATTCTGTTAGATAATGCCGTTGAGAGCATCAACACGTTTTTATTCTTTTTAGGAACATATGAAGTTAGCATCGATGTATTACAATCTATCCCCCAAGCAAACATACTGCTACATTCACGTCGTATTTTCGTATCTGAAAAAATTGGGGATATTTCCCGTTTGTTTTTGCGCAACGTTCCTACCAAAGTTAGACGGTGGTTGTGAAGTAAATCACTGGCCAATGGCAAAGAAGTAAAATAATTGTCAGTAGTTATATTCCTGCCAGTACCACTGCAATGTTTTATAAGGCGTTTTACTATACTATGGGCATCATTGCTTACTTGATAAAGACCCGGGGGTTGTTTGCCGGCGTAAACTTCGATATTATGTGTATAAAACATGCTGGCATCCACAGCAGCGTAAATTTTTATGCCATATTTGGCAGGCTTATTAGCTATATACTGTCAAAACTTACATCGTCCCCTGAATGCTTCAAGCATCTCATTTATCGTTACATATGCACCGATACTGTAGTGTTGCACACATTTTTCAGTAAAAAGATCCAGTATGAATCGCACAGAAGCAAGATTATCTGTCTTAATTCTTTCCGCACGCGTGTCTTTGTGATCACATCTAATAGCTTGCACTAAAGTATGAAAACGATGCTGTGACATTGTGGCTGCGAAATATTCTGGAGCCGTTCCGTCCGTGTTCCACAGTTCTGATGTATTAAGATGTTGAGCTCTTTTTATGCCTGCTAAATATAGACCTAAAAATGCATTAATTTCGACATAATCAGTGGACAGACAATGCTTCTTATTGACATACGATAGTCTCATTATATCAAGTTATTTGTTTGTACAATCTGTAATATGTTCAACTATTTCGTCAGAAAAAAAAGTTTCCAACAGTCTAATATTGTTCTAGCCTGTTTAGCATTACCTTTTGCACCAGGCAGTTGGGTGACTATATTCTGGCGAGAAGTTTTACCCAAATTTTCTCCGATTTTACTTAGTTCCATCTTTTCTAGAATACAAAGGATAGATTGCCGCACTACGCCCTAAGCTCTCGGAGGGTCCATCGTCATCCGAACTTGACTGTTCTGTGTCCGTGTTATGTAAGCTGTGCTCAGATGGAGCATCTTCATCTTCTGAAAGGCTTTTTGGCTCATTTGAGCTCACACGGCTGGTCGATTTCGCCTGCTTCCTGTTTTTCTGCTTCTTCTTTCCAAAGTTGATCCCAGAGGCTTTGCAGATGTTGTATATATATATATATATATATATATATATATATATATATATATATATATATATATAAATAACTTATACAAATACAGTTTTAGTCAATTATTTATCAAAAAAACTATTTCAAATAACGCACAATTTAGAACTACGCATTTGGTATCGTGTTAGATTTAATCTCCGACCTTGACACGCGGCAATTCAAAGACCTACTGCGGCGGCGCAGATTAGAAAAGCGATACACTAGTGGTGGGGCGGGAACGAATAAACGTTACCAGAAGCATTGCTAGACCCGTGCAGATACACAGCTCAAAGATTGAATGGGACATCCCTAATTGTAAAAATGTTAGAAAGAATCTAACGGCGATATTAATCGCGGGTTAAAAAAGACGAATATGTTTTTTATATCAAACGATAAAAAAATTGAATTATTTCAGTTCAGATGTTATTTTGGACTCTCGTAGGCCATAAAAGTCTATGTAGAAATATGTTTTATAAAATCAAGCTCATTTAGCAAAGTGTTAGTTTAAACACCGTTTGACTGACGAAGCTACAGTGTTAGCGAAATATATATCACAAGTTGTGAATAAAAGTGAAAATCAGTTTAAAGCGTTTTATTTACATTGTGGATAATGGATTTTCATCAAGTAACGATCCAGTCAATAAAGTTTCAAACAGAGATCCATGAACTGACATAATTAAACTTTCAAAGAAATGTATAGACCCAAAAACGACATGTAACCTCCTAAATTGGGTGTATTTTCCACAGCAGCCTTACAAAACATTTTCAAAAATGCATCTTTCAAACTAGCCCAATGCTCCAAGTTTTTGGAAGGTATACAAACATTAAATAAACAAAAAGAAGAGCTCGAAAAACATCATACAACAAAATCGTATACAAGTATAAATTAGATGAAGAAATTTTTCATCTCCCAATTTTGCATTCGCAAGAGAGAACAACTGTGAAATTTGTTTAAAAAATAAATATGACACAAATCCACCAGTATTAAAATTTAATTTAACACCCACCAATTCAAAGTCCCTAGAACATATACATATTGATACTTATAAAATATTCAAAGAATCGTTTTTAACGATAATTTTCTTTCACGTTATGGCCAAGCGTATCATTTTAGTAGTCTTACAGGATCCGCAGTAATCGACAATGTTTTAAATTTCGTAACCTATTATGGCCTTCCTCTAAAGATTACTACAAATTGCGAAACTAAATTTAGAACCAATGAACTTGTATAGTTTACAAACATTTTTGTAAAATATACAAAATACAGCTTCACTAGATATACCCAAAAAATAATATTTCCATCTGACCAGCAGTGCCTGTTTACGTATTAAGTACAGTAGGCACTGGCCTACGGTTCCTTTTTTTTTGTTTGCTCTTCAATTTATTTTTAGGACGTTTCCCACACACCTACCAAATAATTTTTACCATTACCCTACCTGAAAACAGTGGCCTCCAAGCCAAATGTGTGCCTGAGGCGTTTTAAGTGCTAAGTCCGCCACTACTCACCAGCAGAGAGATTTCATTTTGCCTAATACATCATTATTTCAATTAAAAAAAAAGTAATCTTAGCTTATTACAATTCGATCCACAGTATTGCCTAATATGCACCATTTGAAATAATGAATTGGCCTATAAATAACACCAACCATTTCGATCTTAACGACCACATAATTGTTTCAAATTATGTACAAAATCAAAAAGAAAATATTAAAAAAAGTTTTATGACAAAATTCAAAAAGTAAAGGTGAATAATTTAAAAAACATAGTAAGAAAACCTGGAAGTGAACAAAAACGAACTTTTCAGGGAAACAATGAAAATGATATTGCTAATTCTGGTATTGTCGTTCCTTTAACTTTCGGAATCATTCAGTGACTATATTCAAATAACCTACCTTAATAATCTCATTTTTCTTATCCAGTTAGGCGAAGCAAAACTTGTGTATAATAAGCATGCTTTTATTCATTACGTAGATTTAGACGCCATAATGTTAAAAGAGATATTCAAAAATATTTTACAGTAATTAAGAATTAATTTGAAGCAAATGCAACAAATTATATTTCCTAACTAAGTTTATTAGAAAATGCTATTTTGAGAGCCGAATACCTAATACAAATAATGCAAGAAAAACCGAAGTCGCGGGCAAATTCTTGTAATTGCTTAAAAACAAAACTTTGTTAAAAGAAAGAGTAGAATTTTTAAGAGATAGAATAACTTTTTAATCTGTTTTTACTTTTACTCTATATATCATCAAAAGCTATAAATGATATATGTGTAATTTGCGAACCCACATATTTCATTTAATTGGTATAAGTTAGTCAAATATGCTGACAAATGAATCGTTTTTTACGTTAATTAATAGCAGATGACGAACAGGGCTAAATGTTAAAATTATTCATTGTTTTCGTTCATTGTTTGAAACGTTTGCAATAATGTGCGAGCAATTAATTTAAACGTTGTATGTATTGACTAACTGCTATTAATATTGTCATTTCTATTGCAAGAATAGACCTGAATTTCCACAAAATTGGTTTTTCCGATATTTATATTGTAAATTTCTAATTTAAATAAAAAATGCAGTGTTTGCCGCATTGTTTATACCTGACTTTGCAAAAATTAGTATATATAATGTTGATACAAATTTACCATTGACTTTATAAACGTATATTTAGATTTATTTCAACGTCACATTTGTTAATTATGAAATATCGACAGCAATTTTGTCATTGTGACGAATTTTCTAAAACAGTAGAGCAAACAAAGAAACCGACAGACAGAAGCTTTATAATAACCTCGACAAGATTAAGATGGTGTTTTATAAAAGTGCTGCTAAGTTTCCGTTTTCAATCTCCTACTTTGTATTTTAGAGTCTAAGAATTCATCTGGCAATTAATCAAATATTGTAAATTTAACTTTTTTTATATATCAGTGATATTTGCATTTTAAATAAATGGAAAAGGCCAAGAAAAATCTTGCTTTTCTTCGGTTTATTATTTGAATGCATATCATATTTTAATAACGGCGAATTTTATGTTATTTTTCTTTAACATCTTGTCAACCTATAAATAGTGAAAAAAAGTGTTCAAATTAAAAGTAATCGACATACATAGTTTTTTCAAAAATTAGGGTATTAAAATGTTACTATTTTTTGCTATACATATATACCTACCTCGTATAATTTCCAAAGATGCTTAAATTACATCTGATACACGTTATAATTTATTATTAACAAAATCTGAAAATAAAAAAAAATTATTTACTTTATAAAATCAATAGACAGTCTTAAGTTCTGGGTCCACTCTGAAGGTATCCGAGGAACGACACTGAAAAATATTTGTTTTCTGGACGTTTCGGGGGAAAGTCTACCCCCGTCTTCAGCAAACCTACAAATAAAAAACTAAAAGCAGAATAATTTTATCTACAATTCTGAAAAATATTTGTTTTCTGGACGTTTCAGGGGTAAGTCTACCCCCGTCTTCAGCAAACCTACAAATAAAAAACTAAAAGCAGAATAGTTTTACCTTCAATTCTGAAATTAGAATATGCACCTGAAGTTTTGCCCTGAAAGAATAGAGAAGGCCAAATAATTAATCCTAAAATATTAAGAAATTACGTTACATTTTTTTCACATGAATCCATTCATACTGTTTTACTTACCTGTTTATTATTAACTATTTTCTAGTGGTAACTTATGATTACATTAGTGCCAAATAAAAAATTGATAAAAAGTCAAACAGGTTATTTTAAATACTAATATATATAATATGTGCATTTAATTACCAAAGAATACCAAAGAAGAAGCGAAGTTATTGAAGTGGCAAAGCGAACTAAAAGCATAAGGTATTGATGAATTTCCTATTAAAAATCGGCCCGAAGCAATATATGTTTATACACGATATTTTTTACTATATTTTTTGTTACTTTGTTACATTATTACATTGTTATTGCGTTCAAATTTGATTTTTAACCGTTGTTCGCGACGGTGTTTGGTACTGAAAAAATTTATGTTTATTTAGCTTTAGAAGTTACATGCTGTTCATTACCACTGAAAAAAAAATCGAAACTTAAGTAGATAAAATGCTATTATGGTTTATAGCACATTTTCTCATGTCTCATCTATTCTAGATCGTCTAAGATGATAAACATACAAATGATGAGTAAGGTTACTGCAGAACTTTATATCTAGATATTTTTAATGACCATCTTTTCTTACTTAATAAGTTTTATAAATTTATTACTGATAATTATCTTTTATACCGATACTTATCAGTGATACTCATATTCATACACATACATAGCATTTTTACTCACTTTGCCAGTTTTCAATTTATAAATTAGTAAGTGGTTATATACTGGATATTCAGAGTAATGTAAGACATCGCATGACGTTAGTTGCAATATTTTTCTCACTGTTATTTTTCTAATAGAGCTTTTGTCTGAGAGAATAGTGTATTTTGTTCTTTCAAACTTATAGAAAAATATTATCATCAGTCAAGAAAAGGAATTTCGATGGATATTCTTATTTGGCGCAGTTGGTAGTGGCTCTGTATAAAAATATCGGCGTTTTGCCTTTTTCGATAGCGCGTCAACTAACTGGTCATTTTCATGTGTTTTACGGGGTGCATTCTAAAAGTTTTTTTCTCACGGGACCAGTACTGATGGCTAACACAAGTGCCTAACATGCCAGTGATCTAAGGATATATTGAATTTGTTTACAGTTATCCTGAGGAGCGTATATTTTTGCAGGTTGTTTAGTGGTTAAGTTTTCAGCAAAATGAATAGAAGAAGATACTTACACGTACGTAAGTCAAGTTTTCAGTTTGCTAACATTTTTCTCAATCTTTCTTGTTATGTTTTGTCTACCTAAGTTGGAGGGTTATTCTCTCTTGTTTTTATGCTTACAAATTTAATATTAAAAAAAAAGTGAAGAATATAGGCAAAAATTAATGGAATTTAAAAGCTTAGTTCTTCAGATTCTGGCTCTGGTTTTTGCCAAATTTTTTCTTTAGTATACCAATGCTATAATTGCTGAAATCAATTGTTCTGAACTAAATGAAATTGCAAACTAAAAAAAAATATATTTTTTTGAAATATTAAGTAAACTAAAAGGTTAAGCTTTGACAATTATTTCTAGTCGTATAAAACGTATTATATGGAAGCAAGTTAAATATACTTTAAAAGTTTCATTTTCAGACCAGAGATATTTTTCTTGTTTACTACAAAAACTACATAATAATAGACTACAGGTTAAAGAAAATTCCTATAGATTTGGTGTAAGGTATGGACATTAGAAGTCTAATTTTTAGATTTTATTTAATAGTGGCCAAATATTAACTTGCAAAAAAAAAAACTTGCGCAGATTTCTAATATTAAAAAAACTTATTTTAAAGATAGAAAATACAAACTTATTACAAACACTACTTATAGAAATCAACAACATAAACTCTGGCACCTTTCATAGCAATTTAAAAAAATATGTATTATGGAGGACTCCTACCTATACATTTGACAATAGATTAATACTTTACGAAATTAGAGATTCAAATCAGATAACAAAGTTATTTGTAGAACACAACGTAAGCACAGATCAATCTGCTGATAGAATATCACTACTGTAATAGTCATACTTTAAAGGACAGCAAATATCAAATAATTATAAAAATATTGGATTCACCCGCACCTTTGCTTATAAAATAAAATTTTTGATAACACAAGAAAGTTTTTATAATCATAAGCATTTGACACGTTTACGAGGGTTTGGTAGAATTTATTGCAAATCTAAATAAAAAAACAATTGATCATAAATATGCTTTCCTGATAAAGAGGGTGAAACAATATTTATAACTCATCTTCAAGAAACATTTATTGTAATGCACTCCAAATTGATAATAATTTCTACTACATTGAATAATGTTACGATAGATGGTAAAAAAGAAAATAATACAAACTCTCATTATGTTTAGAAAACTAAATACAGAAGTATTTCAGCAACAACTGACTACCCGAAAAAAAACTATTATTGGCCAAATTTAGACAAAGATAATTATACTAAAAATAGCAACATATATTAAAAAGGCAAACATGAAATGCGGTCCAACACATTTCAATTTCAAAAAATGCAGATAGATTTAAAACTTTTTGAAAGTCTACTCTTATATGTACTTTAAATTTCAAGTTAAAAACAAAATAAAAGCTTGTGTATTAATTTTGGCACTAGTTGTACTGATTGTTCAACTAGTTGATTGTACTGATGAAGACCTTAAATCAGAAACACGTAGCTATAGTTCCTAAAATTCATTGCGCTCATCCCAAAAAAAATCATAAGCGCTTGATCAAATTCCGTCCGGAGTAGGTAGGTATACGATGTCGTAAAGCATGTTTATTTATGTAGATATCCGTAGATGTAGTTTTATATGCGACCGTGTCTTATAGTTAGCAGACTGCCTTTTTGATTAACTCAGGTTAGACTTTTTTTTGGGTAGTCGTACAAGGAGTTCTATCCCACATTCTATGTCTCCACCGCATGCGAAAGCCAAACATACAAAATAACGTCTACGAAAATTCACGAAAACATTGAGGGCAACAAAATCCTGAAACGCAATCTGTCCTAAACTATTTGACATACCGGGACGCAACTCAATCAACTACGGCCTGTAAAGAAGTTTCAATTAAAATCTTCTTAGTTTTGGAATATTTTATTGAAATTTTGTTGCGTACTAACATTTCAAAGCTGCAAGTTATTTATAAAGGGTGCCCTAAACTTAAACAAACTGCATATTTTGCAGTAATTTATTTGTTCCGAAGCATTCGATATAAACCGACATCGGCAATGTAAGCTGTAGAAAACTATAGAAAAAAATAGGATGTCCTATTTAAACAATACATTCCTTTAACGAGGGAAGTAAAAATGTTTTTGGGATATCCTCGATAAAAAACAAAGTTTTGTATTTATTAGGTTTTTATATGAAGATTTTTATAAAGGCGACGACATACGTGATACGAATTATTAAAGAATTCGGCTAGGGTAAAGAACGGTGCCGCCATTGTTCAAAGACATGGCGGAAGCCATTCTTTGAGAGCTTCTTCAAAACTGCCTCTAAAGCCTTAACAGCATCCAATTCTGTTCGAAATTGTCGACCTTTGAGGTCTTTTTTTGCTTGAGGAAATAGATAGAAGTCGCATAGGGTTATGTCAGGACTATATGGAGGATGCGGTACAGACCTGATATTTTTAGTGTTCAAAAGCTCTGTCACTATATTCACTACGTAAGGGTGAGCGTTATCATGATGAAGTTTCCACTTTCCAATCAGCTCAGGTCGTTTTTTGGGGATGTGATCCTTCATCAACTAAAACAAAACTTGTTTATAATAACTGGCAGTTGCTGTACTACCATGTAGGACCATGTGGGTATACTCTTTGTGATGAAAAAATGTTATGACCATAGCTTTAGTGGCAGATTTTTGCGCACGTGCTTTTTTTGGAGATGGTCCTCCTCTTTCTACCCACTGCGTACTCTGTTGCTTCATCTCCGGATCATAACAATACACCCAAGTTTCATCTGCAGTAATAATGCTCTTCCACCCTTCTTTGTCTTCTTCGTCAACGCATTATTTCCAGTATTTACAAACCTCTACCCTCTTCGCTTTTTGATCTGGTGTCAGTATACGCGGAATCCAGCGAGCACGAACTCTAGACACATTTAAATGCTTCTTTAAACACTTCCAAGAGATATTGTAAGAATATTTCAGAGTTGTGGGATAGTTTTACGTGAATCTGACCGAATAATTACTGCTTCGGTATTGATGATTTCCTCAGTTAGTGCCACAATAAGAGCACCTTGACCGCCTTGCAACTCACAACTTTCCCTGCCATTACTAAACTCTTTATGCCATCGAAAAGAAGCAGATCTTGCCATAGACAATTCCCCAAAAGCCGTATTAATCACCGAAAAAGTTTCCCTTGCTGATTTTCCAAGACGGGAACACTGATTCTATCCCTAAATGGAGATTTCATGTCGGTATCTAAATATGATCATTTGTTAGCGGATAGCTCTTTTGAATTCTCTATAGTATATAATCAAAACCTTGATCTTTATGTAATTTGTATTTATAGATCACCAAACTCTGATGTACAATCATTTTTAAATAGCCTGGTAAGTTTGCTAGACAGCCTACCGATTAAAGGTAAAAAAATTCTATGCGGAGACTTTAATATTGACTATGCTACTGTTTGTGCCATCCAGAAATATCTAATTTCTATATTCGACTCTTTCGGTCTTTCAATGCATGTATCCTCGCCAACTAGAATTTCAAAAAACTCTTCTTCTATCATCGATTACATGGCGTCTGATTTTTCTCCATCAGAGGTGCAATCACAGGTCTATAACTCAGGTCTTTCCGATCACGAGGCGGTAATTTCCAGGTTTAGTTTACCTATTAGGCCCTTACCAAGATCTCGCCATCGGGGCAGAATTTTCTCGGCCGCAAATTTCTCAGTATTTCATAATATTTGCTTTAACACCAATTGGAATTTTGAATCTGATAATGTCAACACAAACTTCAGAACTTTTTTAAATAAAACTTTAAGTGCTTTTAACAAGGCCTTCCCGCTTAAGAATATCAAACCTAAGCGGCATAAACCGTGGACCACGAAAGGAATACGAATTTCTGCTAAAAATATGCGCTCGCTCTCATATATAAAAAAATTCACCGACTCCTTTCTTATTCTCGACTATATCTCTAATTATAGGAGGATCTACACTACTCTTATTAAGTCAGCAAAAAAATTACACTACCGAAAACGTCTAACAAACTCTAATAACGTTTCAAAAGAAACCTGGTCCATCATCAATAACCTCAGAAACAAATCAAACCCTGTGACTCAGATCTTGCCAGGGGCTAATGATCTAAATGATTATTTTATTAATGTAAGCAAAAATGTTACCTCTAGTATCTCGCCAAGTTTGGACCCTCTTTCGTTTCTCCCTCCTTCAAAAAATTTAGCTGATAGCTTTTTCTTAAGTCCCGTTAGCAACACTGAACTATTGAAGGTAATACATAATATTAAAAGTAAATCTTCGTGTAGCACTGATGGCCTATCAATTAGAATATTCCTGAACTTGCCACTCCCAGTCATAGAGGCCCTTACAACATTAATAAATGAGTCCTTTATAAAAGGTGTATTCCCTGATTGCCTTAAAACAGCTATAATTATTCCACTTCATAAAGGCGGCGAAAAAACTAACTCTTGCAATTATCGCCCAATTGCACTACTACCAGTGCTATCAAAAATCATCGAAAGGCTACTGAAGAACCGTCTTATGCCATTTCTCCTGAAACATCAGATAATATCCCCGGAGCAGTTCGGATTTCTACCCAACAAGTGCACCAGTGACGCCATGTTCACGTTGCTTAGAGGCGTCTACTCATCTCTCAATAACAACCACCCAACTGCCTCAGTTTTTTGTGACTATGCGAAAGCCTTTGATTGTGTTAGTCATGAAATTCTGATAAACAAACTACATTTTTATGGAATTCGTGGTACTTCTTTAAATTGGTTCAAATCTTATCTTGGAAAAAGGCAACAACTTGTAAGGGCTAATGGTTCCGATTCTGATTGTAAGTTGATTACAAGTGGAGTTCCTCAAGGTTCAGTCTTGGGACCTATTCTTTTTTTGTTATACATTAATGATATCACGAACCTTAAAATTAATGGAAGAATCTCCCTTTTTGCTGATGACACAAGCATAACATGGAGTGATTTTGATACAACGTCTTTACACTCTAGTATCTCCAAAGACTTGGTTATAATTAAGGCTTGGTCCGATTCCAATATGCTTTGTTTTAACGTCGATAAAACGGTGGCGTTATCTTATAAGGGAACTTTACAACCACTTCAGGTACATAACAGCAATATTGAATACGTAGAGTCGGTTAAATTCCTGGGTTTAAATATAAATAGCAACCTAAAATGGTCTAATCATATTGACACCTTAACTAAAAAACTTTCTACCGCCTGCTTCGCCATTCGATCAGTTTCAAAAGAACTAGACGTTCCTTCTGCCAGACTTACTTATTTCTCTTTATTTGAATCCCACCTCCGCTATGGCCTTCCCTTTTGGGGCTGCTGTACCACCGAGCAATTTCGTAGTATTTTTATGCTTCAAAAGAGAGCCATTCGTTATTTGTTTGGTCTAAATAATAGAGCTCACTGCCAATACTATTTCAAAAAACATGAAATATTAACACTTCCTGCATTATTTATTTTGGAAACGGTATGTTTGCTGAGAAAACATATAAACACCCTCCCAGAAAGGCCACAACATGTATACCCTACCAGAAACTCTAGGCATGATATTTATCTTCCCATTCCTTCCACAGAATTAATAAAAAAATCAATTATTTACAACGCCATAAAACTTTACAACAATCTGCCAGTACATTTAAAATCTATCCCTATGCTTGCACAATTTCGAAAAAACACCAAAGCATACCTCATTGAGAGACCACTTTACAGCGTTAATGATTTTTTTTTCAGTGAGTAAGTCTCTTTAAATTGTCACTAAACTCGCTTGTTTACTTAAATCTTTTGTGAGTCATGTCCTAACTCATAGCATAGAATTTTGTAAATCATTATATAGGGAAAAGAACTGTCGAACATTCACTTAAAACTTAATTATTTTTGTTAGGTATTGGATTAAAAACAATTTAATTCTTTTTGTATACTACATTCTGCACTAGTTCAATATACCTTCTGTTTAACATCACAATTATTTGTATAACTATAATAACATAGAGTTTAAGGTCGCATAGTTGCAATTTTGATTTCAATGTCATCGAAATTATTCACCTCGTACATGTGTGTTTGTTTACTTTTATAAGGTTATCATGATTCATTTACTGTTTGCAATGTTATGCTATATTCTAACGTGTGTTTTACGATTTGGTAAATTGATAATTTACATTTAAAAAAAAAAAAAGCACTGACCTGTCGAAATTATTTTCGATTAATGTTTTGATATGTCTTATTTTTAGGTATATTTTGCTTTGTCCATAAAATTGTAGAATTTTTCTGCGGCAATAAAGCATACTTTTGTTTGTTTGTTTGTTTGTTTGACGAACACAAAATTTGATCGCATATCTTTGTTCTTTCAATTCATCCATCACGATTCTGTCGCGGTAACAATATCTTAACTTTCGAGCGGCGTTAAAATCAAATTAATAATCTATGACAACTGACATTTCGCAAAATGAAAGATGCCTACTTGGATGATATTGTGTGATTTTTGGCGGTATGTTGCTCGTTGCACTGGGCCAAAAGTTACAGCTTAATATGTAAAAAAATAATTTATTTCAAAAAATACTTAAATTTTAACAAAATTTTTCAAATAGTTTTTTATAATGTTAGAGGGTGATATAGCAATTAGAAAATATAAATCGTTTTTTGTAAATTCTCGAAACAAATAAAATATTGGAAATTTTGCATGGTCTTGTTTAACATTCAGTATAAATACCTTCTTTTACTTAGGTAAGCTTTACGCTTAAAATCGTTGTTATAGAAGAAAATTTGCAAGATGCCGCTAAAAACCACATTTTAATACCTCTTCTCTTTTAAAAATATTCTACTTTAAATTGTACCTACAAATTCGCTTGCTTCGTTTGCTCTGTCCAGCAGTTTACATCGAGTGCATTAAATTTGCAGGGCTTCATTAAAATAAAACTTCATATGCCAACCCCTAATGAAAATCTCAGGCGCACCTAAACCCAGGACCAGAATTACCCTGAAACCCGATACACTGAGCCTGTTAACTAAAAGTAGTTTTATAGTAGCTTTGTAAATGTATTAAAAGTGCATGCCTCAGATATATTGCGGAAAGGATTGCACAAACCATGGAGATTATTGATACAACATCCCACTGAAAAGAACTCACATATTCCTTACAAATAACATTCAAACAACCAATTTTCTTTTAACACAGTTTTTTGAGTTAATGAATAGTATGTGGTCAGCACTAAAGACTTAGAGTTCCTGATTCATATTAATATAATTAAATTTTAGTTAACAGAGTTTCATTATATCTAATCATTTTTTTTTGGAACTTCGTGATTGAGGGCCTTTTTTGAAAGCACATTTATAAAATCAGCCTAAGGAATTTGGCCCTTTTTTTCTACCGTAGGTTAATAGTGGGTCTTTAAGAACGCATTTTATTAACTTCTTGATCCTATGGTACATCTTGCTAACATTCATTGGTCACGCGAGCAAGTGACGTTAAAACGTCACGTGCTTTTTTTGCCTAAGCTCCGATAACACATAAGAATAATAAAATACAAAGCGTGTTTAAACTTAAAAAAAAAACAATAAAATCAAATTTTTAAGTTTAATTTTTAATTATTAAACAATCGCCATTTTGGATTATCCCTCATAATTATTTGCTGCTATGTTAAGATAACAAATAATCATTTTTTGACACCTCTATACGTCAGTGAAACTGAAGTAGAAAGAAAAATGACCAATTAATGTTGACCAGCCTTTATTATATTAACAACGGTATTTATTAATGTCCATTTTATCTGCATATGTCATTTGAAAATTATGCATTTTAATTGATATTTAAAATACCAGTAATTATGTTAACATATGAGGCACTGGCAAAATGAATGGTGCAATTTTCATTGGGCTACTATTTTTCATACGGTAATATTTGTCCTACGGTGAAAATCTATTTTTAAAGCGGCCTCCGGAAAAAGCGCATTATGCATATGGCGTTCTCCCTGAATATTAATTTAAGCCTAGATCAAATATGGAAGCATTCTTTTCAGGCTGCAAGTTATTTTGCATGTTGCATATGTTGGGAATTTTAATGTTTTTTTTTCAGGCAATCTTTTCCAGTAAAACTTTAAAAAATTGCCGCAAATCTTGAGACAGATAACCTTTAATTAAGCATTTAACTCAGGTTAAATGTTTAATTAAAGCTTACTAGGATTAAGGTGTATGTAAGCTATAATCTATAAAAACTGCAAGTGAGCGAAACTATTATAATTTTTAACCTTGAAGAATAGGAATTGTTTAATGTGCTCTTTAAAAAAATATATAGAATAAAGTGTTTCTTTTAAAATTACATATCAATAATGGTATTAAAGTAATTTTTAAATAAGAAAATCTACTTAAATTTCTGTGAAAAAAATAAAAATTTTGACAAAAGACATGGCTCAAATTTAACGTAATTTGTGTTTCATAAAATTTTCTTTGATGTTTTAGGATGTTGTTGTCATCCATATAGCGAAACTTTTTTGCCACACTACACCATACACCGAAAACTACAGGGTGGGTCAGAAATCGAGGGCCAAAAGATGTATATTTCCAATTTGGTATAAACATATTTTGGAGCTCGCAAGTTGTTTTTAAACTTATGTAAGGATCATTAATTATACAATTTTCAGTGTTAACACCTAAATTGGTATTTTGTGGTGTCTTGAAGATGTATACAGAATAAACCATAATTAGTACCTATTTTAATTACTTTAAAACATTGGCTAATAATTTAAAACTCAATTTGCTGTTTCTCTAATTGAATATAAAAATCTTATTCTCAACACAAGTTATTGGTTGTACCAGTTTATACATGAAAAATATAAAAAATTTCAAAAATATTTTTGTGACTGTTAGGTTGTTGATACTACTTTTAATAATACAGACAAAAGGTGTTTGACTTTATAATTCTTTCTCGACCCAATATAACTTGTAGATAGCCGTATCTCATAAAGACAGAACAAAAAAAAATATATATATATATATTTATATATATATACATATATATATATATATATATATATATATATATATATATATTATATGACCACCAGAGATCTCTTCCGACTCCTACATCTAGAGAGACCTGGCAGTCTGATTTAACCCAATAATTTGTTTTCGACGTCCGTAGGGTAAACCAATTACTCGGTCCTAGTGACATGTGCCCCTAGCAGCCTGAGGGACCCTAATATCACGGCATTCTGCATACGAGCAGCAAGAAGTTCTAAGTCGTTTTGGCAGTTAGGAATGCTTTTTAGCCCTTGAACCAACGCGTTTCTTGCGCCACGCAGAGATGCTATTACTAACACCACCAGTTTAATTACATGATCCGAGTACAGCCTACGTAGCTCTCCCAGCAGATCTTGATTTTAGCTCCCGTTTCTCACTTTATTTCATTATGATGTTCTTCTCGGATGGAGCTGAGAATTCGATGATCTGCATGGTTTTTTGCATATGATGTAGTACTATGTCCGGCTTATTAGCCTGTAATTGACAGAGAGTGGGGACGTGTAGTTCCAATAAATCCGACATCGATCGTTTTGCACCACTGACTCTATGTCTGCTGGGCTGTGAGGCAGGATTAGTGTTTCCTTGATACCATACGAGTGCCGAAGATGGTAGTACAACAATGTTAAAAAGGTAATATTTTCATAAAATATAGTATTTGAATTTAAATTTATACGCAACCCATTTTCTTTAAGCAAGCTTCTAATTTTCGTTGTTTACTCTAAAGCCTTCTGATAGTGACACATATTGTTTATATTAACCATTTATGCTTAATTTGCTGACGACTATTTTTGTTATGATATACATTGTTAGTCGTCGTTTCAAGAATGTTCTTTTGTCTTTAAGAAATCTCTCTTGTTAACTGTACTGCAATAGTTATGTTCTAATAAATAAACTGAAAAATTTTCTAAACGGCCATTTAATTTTAACAGGTTATGGGCCCAGGTCACACTGACAATAGTAAAGTTGAGTTTTGAGTTTTACTGTAAGCTGTAATGTAAACTTCAATAAAAAAGATGAAGTCCAAAGTCAAGAAAAACAGGTG
Organism: Kuschelorhynchus macadamiae; assembly: GCA_030620095.1. Classification (NCBI taxonomy): domain Eukaryota; kingdom Metazoa; phylum Arthropoda; class Insecta; order Coleoptera; family Curculionidae; genus Kuschelorhynchus; species Kuschelorhynchus macadamiae. The sequence continues at coordinate 44,006 of JAUTXW010000647.1, forward strand.
AATATTCCTCTAACATTCGGTAATCTGGAGCCAGAACCAGAAAATAAAAGATATCTCGAAGCAACGACGACATAGACTACGGTTAGACTTTTGCGCCAGTTGTGCGATATGATCCTATTCGTGTATTTTTAGCCTTAGCAGCCGAACAGTGTCTTCAAATTTCACAATTCGACGTACAAACTGCCTTTCTATATGGAGAATTATCGGAAGACATTTATATGAATCAGCCGCCCGGTCATGAAAATAAACAACAACCTAATCATGTGTGTACATTAAAGAAAAGTTTATATGGGTTAAAGCAATGACCCAGATGTTGGAATAAAAAGTTTATCGAATTTATAAATAGTTTCAAATTTCAGCAGTTAAAAAGCGACCAGTGTGTATTTATCGGAATTATAGAAAACCACGTCATTTATCTCGCTCTATACGTTGATGACGCCTTGGTTTATCTAAATCAAAACACGCGATAAATACACTGATTGAGCATTTAAAGGACCAGTTTAAGGTTACCACTGAAACCGTAAGTGACACTTTGGAATAATGATCATTTTCATTTTATTGGGTGTCGTTGGCAAGTGTTACATTCTTTAATATATGTCTTTACTGAGTTTTTTAGATTCGGTCAATAATATTTGCATTTTATACGTGTTTCTGTTTATTCTATCCCATGATGACTTGTCTTGCTTTCCGGGCAATTTTTGTATAATTCCCGAAATCTCATTTTTATCTATGATCTAGAGGTTTTTTTAGACATGTTTTAAATCTAGGGGATGACCATCTAAAATGTTTTCTAACTACCTCACAAAAGAATTCGTAGATGAATTAATTTTCGAAATAGAGAGAATATCAGGTACTATATTTTCTTTGATAAACTGTAATACGTCATTCTCAAAATTATTTATTGATAATTTTATTATTAGGAATATTTTCTTTTCAAATAATATAAATCTCCTCGGCTTTGCTGGCGAGTGTGAGACTTGTTAAATTATTATTTGATTAGTGCCGTAATTAACAGTTGTTTCTATTATTGTGTCTTGTTCATTGTTATTATGCACAGTTTGACTGTGTCTACTGGCAAGTTAGCAATTTCATTCTGTGCTTCAATATCAGGTTGAGCCAGTATTGGCATTTGGACCCAATTTTCATTGTCTACTGTAGTGTCATTGATTTTGTTGTTTTTTTATTAATTTCTTATTGAAGTCGTTATTATGTTTGAGAATCCATTAATTTATTTAGTGTGTATTTCCATTTTACTCAGAGCGTATGAATTTTTTGTTAAATAATTTTGTTCTCAAGTTCTTCTATTATTATCTTTAAATTAAAGAACCACTGGAGTTGTTTATCTTGTGTAATGATATTAAATTTACATCAGAACAAATATTGTCGAAAGTATTTTGTTGTTCATACTTAGCAAAGGCACTCTTTTTTCACAGTCGAGTAATGTTGTTAGTCATTAGGTATTCGTTCGTAATATGGTACGCTACCGGTAGGTCTTGGCCTCGTGATAGGACAACAACTAGGGCTACATTACTGACATAACACTTTAATTTGAATGCTTGCGAAAGTCGGGGCATTGTAAAATAGGCTGGCTTATTAATAGAGTTAGTTGTTTTGTGATTTTTGCGAAGTTGTTAACAAATATTCTGTAAAATTTTGATAATCCGAGACATCATTTAATTTGTTTTATGGTTGTTGATCTTGGACATTTTTTTATAACTTAATCTTGTCTGGATTAATTCGTACTCCGTCAGTTGTTAGTATGTTACTTAAATATACTACCTCTCGTCTGCAATGATGTTCAAAATACGATATCATCGAGATATACAACGCTTTTTCGTTTTGGATTCCATGCAGTATACAGTCCATAACCCTTTCAAAGGTCGCTCGTGCGTTTTTGATGCCAAATCGCATACGATGCCATTTTGGAATGCCGATTTCATTAATTTCCATCTTGAGGAATTCACAGACGAAATCAAGTGTTGTAAAATAGGTTAATTGCCAACTTTAACCAGTAGATCGGTAATAGTAGGCAGCGGGTACTTGTCTTTTACTGTTTTCTCATTAATTACACGAAAATCTACCACAACCTATCATTTTTGTTTTCCAGAGGCATACATTTTTTGCAACCACATTTTTGCATTAACATTTTATTTATTTGCGTTTCAGCTTCTTTCATTTAGGTAAACGAGTACCTTTGGTACATACAGGTGACTCGTCAGTAGTCCTTGTAGATGTTAAAGGCATGTTTTCATAATAAAATGTAATATTTTTGCCTTCTCTTTTATGCTAAAATGGTTAGTACGAATTTGGTTGGGGTCTAAAATAATTGATGACAGAGAATCAGTAAAGTTGTTAAAATCAATATTTTTAATATCTGGAATATTTCTATTTCTGTACTAAAATGCGTGGAACGGATAACCTTCTTTTGTAATTGTGAAACAATTTGGAATTTCAACAGTTCCATCTTTGATACGGGACTATTATCTTTCCTTGTATGTCGGTTTTGCTCTGTACGTGCTGCCCTAGCAGTTGGAGTTATCATATTTAATATCATCTTGACGTTTTCGTAAATTGTTAAGTCTTCTTAAACGTAGGCGAAATTTGAATGTTATGAATAAAATCATAAAGTATTTTATAGGTATAGATGACGATGGAACTGTTACACTACATATGTTCTGATTTCTGAAAAACTGCCGAGATGCTAGATGGATCATAATTATATTTATAAAATATAAAGTATGATTCACTAGTAATAGTATTGTAGAATGATATAATCTCGGATGATATGTTTCGTGGTCCTCTTAAGCCACATAGGGCAAATTTCCGTCAATACTCGAAGAAGCGAAACTTTCTCGTGCAAGAATTGGACAGATCTGGGCTCATCTTCGATTACTTTGAGTGTTAAAGCTCCAAAATGAATGGGATCAAAATTTGTTCTGACACCTTATTGTAAACAGTATTATTAGGTTCTATATTTTCGGTTAGTCCGATCTTTTACTGATATCAATTAGAAAACAGATCCCGAAAATACGTACGACTGTGCCAGTTAACTAATCGGTCTACGCGAATAGCTTTCTAAAAACAATTTAATTTTCTTAGTTACAAAATATAGTGTATAATATAAATAGTCTAACTGACTAACTATTAAGAGGACAATGCACGCAGTATATATTTAGTAACGTGCCACGTAAGCATGTATATTCAGCAGGTGTTCGCTAGATAACTTATGCAAAAGTATTTACAACTTCTGGCCGTGAATTTCTAACCTCACCATCTAGTTTGCGAAGTATGGTGTAATGGCAAAAGAATCTCCTTATAGGGACAGGGACGATAACAACATACTAACAGTTATATATATTAAATACAACTGAATTTGTTTTGTAGATTATTTATTGGAAGTAAGCAGCTGAGATCGAGGAGCCCTAATTCTCAAAGTCGAATCAGAGACTGTGCAGCCACTTGCCGTGATTTGCTTAAATTGGTGATGTCTTAGAAAATAACGTAGAATAAACAGAGTTTGTTAAGTTTTTAATTAAGTTGATAGCTTCAGAATAGAGCATTTAAGTCGCAATGAAATGGTTTTGGGCTCAATTTTCGAAGAGCGAAGTTTTCTTCTTATGGTTAGGTTTTTCTTACTTTGATGTAAAACGTGTATCCATAATAAAATGTTAAAACTATATTTAAGCAAGAGGCGTCAAAGTCACGGTTTAGATTTTGAGAATGAATCGCTCTTTAAAACCAGCGTAGATTTGTCAAACAAATCAAAGCATATACTTACGAGAGGGTATATAGCTTGTTTGTCATAAATGCCCTATAAAAATAATGAAGCCATTTTATAAAAAAAGATACCGAAATATATTTTAAAGAGCCAAGAACAGAAATGGCATTTACATACTTAGTAAATTATTTTGGAACTGGCAATGATCAAAGAATAGTAAACAAAGCATTTTTTTCTTATTCATATTATTTTAAAACAAAAACCTTTTTTTCTGAATGAATATATCTGATACACGAACTTGCGCTTAAGACATTATAGACCCAATATTACCTAGAAACTAAGCGAAAGCTTAAAAAAGAAAATGAGAGATATTTATAAATTATCCATTTCAGTTTTTTGATACATTATACTGGGCCTATTATTTTGATATATTATATTACTACTCGCTTGAATTCTAAAAAGAACCTGCTATCTAGTGAATTCTAATTTAAAAATTCGTACATTCATTCTTTTGTGTATTCCAATTTGTGTTTCATCTATCGACTGAAAACTGTAAGCAAGGTAGAAATAACAGTGTTATTGAAGAATTTGTAACATATTTTTGTGAAGATACCTTTTACAGATACTTATTTCATACATATTTGTCGCGTACTCGGTAGAAGGTAAGTTTTGCATCCGTGAATTTAGAAAATCGTTTCTCCTTACTGGTATTGCAGATTATAAAGGAAATATATTTTGGTATAATATATTTTGTATAATCCTCCGCATTATTTCTATTAAGACTATTTTTTTAATATATCTTCACAGCTGCCGCCAGCGTCTCACGTAAATACAAACAAAGTCATGTCACTGTCAAATGACAGTGTTGCCGAATATTGCATATCTGTTTAGAACAGTTTAAATTAATTTAAAATAATTACCTATATTATGTTTCATTATAAATAAATCTTGATTGCCAACGAATATTAATTGTAAATAAAATTTCAGTGTTCCAAACATAAACTGTATATAGTATTTATTTTCAAACTTGAATTTGTAACAGATGCCTAAATTTGTGGACAAAAATTAACTTTTGACAACATTGTTTGCGTATGTGCAGATTCGACAACGACGGTAACATATTTTACAGATGTTTTACTTTTCGGTCATAACTATTCTTATCCCTAATCATAATCATATGAATGGAAGCCGTTATACTTATGTCTTTGTTAGAAGAACATTGTCAAAAATAACATTTTTCTAAACAAGCCGAAAAAATATATTGGTTCTTGCAGTTGTACAAGAAAAACTCAGGATTCCCTTCCTTTGTGATCCCACCACCATGTTTATAGAAAAAAAATCGTAGAGGAAAAGCAGCTATATTTTCACCAAAATTTCCGGTAGATTGACGCCACTAATGTATTTTTAAAATGTTGTACAGTTTAGATGTTTTTTTTTACAATATATTACATAAAGCTTGATTTTTTGAAATCTTTTGATATGAAATGCTGTTGGTAGAATAAATCGAAGCGCGTACACCTTAGGGGATTAGTCATGGAAACTTTTATTAATAATAATTAAAATGGTCATCTATAGTCCGGGACGAGCTATAATAGACTATAATAATTATACTACAAATATAGTTTATATAGGAATTCATAGTTGAAGTATAGAAACCGCTCGAGCTGCCTAAAACAAGCAGCGTAATGCGACGAAATAAGCGGGTCCTGCGAGTAACCAAAAAATTTGTTTTTAGGCATTTTAGCCGCATCGTTGAAACCATACAGAACACATACTCAAAATAGGAGAAAATAGTTACACAGAAGAATTATATAAAACGATATGCTTACCAATTTTTATTTAAAATTTTCTCTATACAGTGGAGAATTTAATGAAGTATATATTTAATAAAAAACAAATTCATCTGGCCATTTTCTAAGATGACGTCTTGGGCCAAACTCTTAATTTTAGGAACTATAGAATTTAAATGGCGTGAGTTACCTGGTCAACAACCGCTGAATGGACAATAATAAAGTTTACCTTGCATTTTTATAACCATATAGTATAGTGTATTGTCTCTCTAGAGTTAGTCAGTTGAATAATTTCTTATTGTTAACATTAATATTAAAACTTGTAATTTTTGAAATAAAAAGTTTTTTTAAAAGTTATTATCGAAAGTTGATACTTTAACTGGCGCAGTCGTGCAGATTTTTCGGGCTTGATTATCGGCTGATCGATTGACTCTATCGGCGTGATCGATTGACTATCGGAGTAGTCGATATCGAACTAACCGAAAAAGAACTTACGTTAGTGTTTGCTGTGAGGTGTCAGAGTGGATTTCTGAAAATCGAAAACCCCAGTTCATCGTGAACCTGCTACCTTGGAGTAAAAGGAGATTGGACCCACTTTGCCCAATTCTCGCAAGGACAGACCATTTTGGGAGGACAAAAATCGCCAACTAAGAAGTTTGACCTTATAGAAGATGTTTAAGATCGTCGCTTTATATGTGTAAGTGCAATTGATATATATGTCTGACGTTAATGATATTATTAATAAATTATCGAATCTCAATTTGCAAATAGAACCTTCAGCTGACTCTGCTTCTCAATTAACAGAAGTAATTAGTTTAGAAAATTCAATTTTAAATAGTACTGCAAGTACCACAGGTACACTTTTAAATAACAGAAATATTAATATATCAAATTTCTCTGATAATAGTAATTTAACAATGGCGCAATTTAAACCCGAATATCTTAACTGCATACCACAATTTGATGGTAATCCAAATGACTTGAATAGATATTTATCGGTATGCCAAAGCATTATTGACGCATTTTATAAAACAAATGAACCAAATGATTTTCAGAATATTTACTTAATTAATTGTATTATTGGTAAACTTTTCGGAAATGCGAAATTAATTTTAGGCACCCAAAATGTTTCAACTTGGGATCAACTAAAAGCAACCTTAAGTAGACATTTTGCGGACCAACGTGACGAGGCGTGTCTTAATAGAGATTTAGTCATGTTAAGACAGCAAAACAATGAAAAACCTAGTCAATTTTACGACCGAATTTTACATATTTTAAATTTACTTTGCTCCTATATCGATATACACGAAACAGAACGAACTGCAAAAGATCTCAAAAGAAATCTCTATAATAACCTAGCATTAAAAACATTTTTATCTGGGCTTAAAGAGCCACTAGGTACAACGATACGTTGCATGCGTCCTAAGGACCTACCTGAGGCATTACAATTTGTAACTGATGAATATAATATTCACTATTTCCAAAATGTATCAAAAACACCTAATTTAAGGCAACCTATACCACATTTTAGGCCAACACATTCGAATCAATTTTTCAGTCAACCAGTAAATAGTTTTAATGCACATACACCACACAATCAATTCCAAACAAAACCCACATTTCCAACAGGACCTATCCCAATAAAACCAAATTTTAACATGAGACCGCAAAGATTTCCCACCAATTCACAGGTATTCAAAACCCCACATACAAATAATGTCTTTAGGCCAAATCAAAATAAACCCTTGCCAAAACCTACACCAATGAGTATATCAACAAGGAACACAAATATGTCTAAACCCACACCAGGTCAACAGTATAATAATAATTATTTTACTAGCAACCAACCACGCAATTTTATATCGGAAGAATTGTATAATACCGAAACTATATACAAACAAAATATCCAAGATCATGCTGATTTTGAAAATAATTACGGCTATTCTGACGACCAGCAACAAAGCAATGACACGCAAACGTATGACGAACAGTGTCAAGGCCAGTGCAACGACTCCTTTGAACAAGAAAACTGCGCTTCGGGCAGTGCCACAAATTTTCAAGAAGACACGTCGAACAACCCAGAAATATAGCACCTCAAATAATATCCTTTAATAACACTAATTCAAGCGAACTTTCATACATTATATTTCCAGAACACAATTTAAAATTTTTAATTGATTGCGGTTCCACAAAATCATTTATCGACCCAAATTTAGCAAAAAAGTTTTATAGTAAAAATATATCATATGACCCATTTATTGTTTCAACTGTATTTCAACAATCGGCGCATGAACATAGTGTTAAAATCCCAGCATCCTCTATATTTAAACTACCTAAACATAAACATCTCAAATTTTATTTATTTAAATTTCATAACGTTTTCGATGGGCTTCTAGGCCTTGATAATCTCAAAGAATTACAAGCTAACATAAACTATGACACCGGATTTCTTGTAACTCCGTGTAATAAGATAAAATTACAATTCTACAAAACTCGAGTGCAAATAAATAATATTACTCTGTCCTCACGTGCCGAGCAAGTTGTGAAAATTAAAACCGACATTTTAAACGGCGAAATAATAGTCCCATATCAAAGGTTACATAATTGTGAAATTCCAAATTGTGTAACTATTGCGAAAAATGGTTATGCATTGACCACTATTCTTAATAATACCTGTCAACCAGTAACCCTAGATATTTCGGAACCATTTGTCGTGGAAAAATTTGATCCTAAAATATTCGAAAATATTGATTGTCATAATTTTGAAGATACCCTAAATCTAAACATTTTTGACTCATCCAAAATCCGTACAGACCATCTTAATACTGAAGAGAAAGGACAAATTTTAAAATTATGTAGAGAATACTCTGATATCTTTTATTATGAAAATATGCCTCTAACTTTTACCAGTAAAATCAAACATTCGATTAGAACAACAGATGAACAGCCTGTATATACAAAAACATACAGATATCCATTTATACACAAGCAAGAAGTAGAAATGCAGATAAAAAAGATGCTCGATCAAAATATAATACGCCCAAGCAGCTCACCTTGGTCCTCACCCATATGGGTGGTCCCTAAAAAGGCTGACGCGTCTGGAAAACAAAAATGGCGGGTAGTTGTGGATTTTCGTAGGCTGAATGAGAAAAGTATTGATGATAAATATCCCCTGCCAAATATTACAGATCTGCTTGACAAACTGGGTAAATGTCAGTATTTTACGACGCTAGATCTCGCCAGCGGTTTTCACCAGATAGAAATGGATGAGAAAGATATACCAAAAACCGCTTTTAACACTGAGAATGGCCATTTTGAATACACTCGCATGCCATTCGGGCTAAAAAACGCCCCAGCAACATTCCAAAGAGTAATGGATAATATACTCCGGGGCATTCAAAACGAAAAATGTCTGGTCTACCTTGACGACATTATCGTATATTCGACGTCATTACAAGAGCATATAGAACGTCTGAGGTCAGTGTTTAAGAGATTACGCGAATCAAATTTTAAAATACAACTAGACAAGAGCGAATTTCTACGTCGTGAAGTGGCTTATTTAGGTCATGTTGTAACACCTGATGGTGTACGACCTAACCCAGACAAAATAAAAGCCATTAAAAATTATCCTTTGCCTAAAACTACAAAACAAATAAAAGGATTTCTCGGGCTATTAGGCTATTATCGGCGCTTTATAAACAACTTTGCTAAATTAACCAAACCACTGACAAAATGTTTGAAAAAAGGCGCCAAGATCGAACACAATCAAGAGTTTATCGATTGTTTCGAAATATGTAAAAATCTATTGGTAAATGAACCCATCCTACAATATCCGGATTTTTCAAAACCATTCAACTTGACTTGTGATGCAAGCAATGTGGCACTAGGTGCAGTATTGTCCCAGGGTACCATAGGTCAAGATTTGCCAATAGCTTATGCGTCGCGAACACTGAACGATTCCGAACAAAACTACTCCACAATAGAAAAAGAATGTCTCTGTTTAGTGTGGGCTACCAAATATTTCAGGCCATATTTGTTTGGTAGAAAATTTAATATTATTAGTGACCACAAACCACTACAGTGGCTTTTCAATCTAAAAGATGCAAGCTCCAAATTGGTACGTTGGAGGATCAAATTAGCAGAGTTTGATTACAAAATAACTTATAAAAAAGGAAAACTAAATACGAACGCCGACGCCTTAAGTCGCATAGAATTACACACGAAAGAAACAGATGGATTTGAGAACATCGCCTCCTATATGGAAGAATTTAACAAACAACTAGAAGCTGAGAAGGCCGGACCTAGTAACGACAACGAAGAAAATCTAGATCAGGCGTCAATTGCCGTTCAACCTGACCTAGAACAATGTGCAGAAACAGCTGATGCCGAAGATGATAACAACACAGTTCATACAAACAACGAACAAGATCCGATAGTAGGGGTACCTATAATCGAATCAGCTGTTAATTATGGCGCTAATCAGGTCATAATATCTCAAGTTTTACATTCACCAGCGAAAACAAGAAGAATTATATTATTTGAGAAGAAACGAAGACTCTTAGTACAGCTTTCAGAAAATAACTTCGAAAACGACATTCTTGATTTCGTGCGAGAATATATTGTCCCAGAAAAACTTTATTCATTCTATTTCGAAAATCCAAACACCTATGAGCCTTTTTGTGAAGTGTTAAGAAAAAATTTTAAATGGCCATCTTTGAGATTTAGGCGATGTCTAATAAAATTAGTAGATGTTGTAGACAAAAAGGACATACCCGAAATAATACAAAATTACCATGAAAGTAAAACGAATCACAGAGGTATAGACGAAGTAGAAAAACGCATCAAGAACAAATACTACTGGCCAAATTTAAGGGACTCAATACAAACATACATAAACGAATGTGAGATATGTCAAAGAAGTAAATATGAAAGACACCCCATTAACATGGAAATCAATATTACACCAACAGCGACCAAACCTTTTGATATTATTCATTTAGATACATATACACTAGACAAAGAAAAATTCCTAACAATCATTGACAGTTTCTCAAAATATGCGCAGGCGTACCATTTGCAGTCAATGTGCGCATCAGAAATTTTAGATAATCTAATATCCTTCTTTTCACACCATGGAATTCCAACAAAAATCATCGTAGACAATGGCACAGAATTTAAAAACACCGTTGTCACAGAATTACTACAATTACATAAAATAAAAATTCACTTTTGCTCACCAAATCACCCACAATCAAATGGCAATATTGAAAGGCTCCATTCTACTTTGTCCGAGCATATAAGGTTATTAAATACTCAAGGATTCCTAAAAACACCAATAACCCATAAAATGAAATATGCAATTTTGGCCTATAACCATACCATACACTCGGTAACAAATTTTAAGCCAATTGACATAATTAATGGACATATAAGTACAAATGATCCGTTTAACTTAAAGTTAGACCAAATGCTATTAACAGACTATGTTACAGAACACAAAGACAAAACCAAACTCTTATATTCAAAAATCAATGAACAACTGATCAATAAAAAGGAAACCATTATCCATGAAATAAACAAAGATCGTGACAAACCTACTTTGTTTGCACCTGAACAAAAAATATATATTAAAAAACATACAAGACAGAAATTAGGTGACACCTTTTCACGTCCCACGCAAATCGAAACCATTGATCCTGTACGAAAAACAATATCAACACCTACACATGGTAAAATTCACATGGATAATCTTAAAAGACCCCTAAGAAATAAATATAGTTTCGATACATAACATCAAATCACCAAAATTATCGAAATTACACATGCACACGTACTATATAAAATATAATAATCATTCATTACAGCGGAAAAAGATAACTTTAAGATAACTTTTATTATAACTTAAAAAACTATAAACTATTTTAACGCCAGGTATTATATTTCAGCATCATGTATGCATGCCGTAGCCAAGGACAGGTCATCAGCATGCGACGGCTCGACAATAACCACGGTATTTTGCCTATTAAGCTAGGCAATGCAAAAATGAAAGAATATACGTACACTATGATCCATTATTATGACTTAAACTTGATAATTAGAGAAGTAAACAAACTGCATTTAAAATCAACTAATATTACTGCATTGTTATGCACACATCAGGAGTATAATGCTGATGTTAGTAATTATTTAAAATTATTAAATATCACCCAAAATCGAGTAGACAATAAGTTAAAAGAAATATTACCACATAGGGTAAAAAGAGGGCTGATAAATGGCTTAGGTTCGGTATTCAAAACTGTAACAGGAAATCTCGACTCACAAGATGGAGAAAGATATGAAAAACTTATTAGGGAATTACAAAATAACGAAAACAATTTAAAAGCAAGTATTCTGAAACAAAATTCGCTTTCTTTAGCAGTAATTGAAAAATTTAATTATACAATAGAGCAAATAAGTCACAATGAAAATCTCTTAGAATCCAAAATAAATCAAATGGCCCTCATTGTTCAGAAAACTACTTACAGAGAAAATTCCCTATACATTAAAGACATAATCAATCAAATAATAAATATATTCGAAATAATCGATTCAATTTTACAAGATGTGGAAAATTCAATTACCTTTTCTCAATTAAAAATCATGCATCCTAGCATAATAAGAACAGATGACCTTTTCTATGAACTAAAGCTTTTGCAAGACCGAATAGATTCAAAACAACTGCCTATACCTGTAACATTAGAAAACACACTGCTTTATGAAAAAATAATTCAAGTAGAATCATTTGTTCTAAATAATAAAATAACATACCTTCTCCAAATTCCAATAACGATTTCTGAAACCTTTGATTATTTTCACTTTTATTCAGTACCTATATACTACCAGAGTCGGTTTAAGGTTGTTTTACCAAAAAATAAATTTTTAATAAAAAATCAATTGCATTACGCATATTATGGTCAAGAATGTCAAGAAATTCTTCCGGAGACGTATATTTGCAAGAAAGAAGTCCTAAAGAAAATTCAAGAAGATACTCCTTGCGTAATAAAACTATTGACCTCTGACAAGAACACCTCAGTATGTGAGCAAACTGAAGTTAAACTAACCGAACCGATAATCAATCAGCTTGGTCAAACCGATAAATGGATATTGGTCCTCCCCGCCAAACGAGTAGTAAAGCTTAAATGCGAAAGCCAAGAAGAAGTCCAAAATATAATAGGTACTTACCTGTGCCAAATTCCAACTGGATGCCAAATCTCTCTGAATTCAGTTGTGATAGTGAATGAAAAAAGAATAATGAAGTCTACTCAACAACCTATCCTGTTTCCCGATCTCGAAACAACAAGCATGTTCCTGCCTACTTTAAATTTAAGTCCTCATTTAAATGACTTAAAGTTGGATGAACTTCATCTTCTAAAAAGGGAAATTGAAGAAAATCAACCCCATCTAATCCTTGGTGAAATAAGAAGACTTCCAAGTGTAGGGACCATAATCATATATGTCCTAATCACCATTTGCTGCCTATGCCTAGTATACAGAAAAATGGTACCAAAACTTCTGAAATCCAGATGTAAGAAGAACGCTGGCGCAGAAGATATTGAAATTCAACTTCCTTGTACTTAACTTGTAATTTTTGAAATAAAAAGTTTTTTTAAAAGTTATTATCGAAAGTTGATACTTTAACTCGTGGCTCGTAAAGAGCATATGTACGGTTTTTATTTTGTTTATCCTTTACTTTCTTCTTTTTTATGATATTATTTACTATGTCACTTTCCAATTCAACCCAATACATTAAACTTTTTCTGATTAATATCCAAAAACAAAAAATATTTTAATGCTGCTTAATATATTGTATAGATTCGTAAAAGGAAATATTATAATCGTTAAAAAATCCCCCTTCTAGATTTTTTTAGTTCTTAGTCCGAAGATGCCGAAAAAAATGTTTTCTTAATTCTGTCGGTCTGTCTGTCGGTCTATCTGTTCGCGGCATATCTAAGAAATTGCTAATCCGGTCAAAAATTAAGGGTCATATGTTGGTTGGTTGCATCTTGGTGAAAATCAAATACGGCGAAACAAAATGGCGGCCTAGTGAAATGTTGAAAAAAATTATTACTAAAAAACTGTATATCCAATTTACCCTACGAAAATCAAGTATTATGACAAAATCAAGCGGTAAAATTTTGGTACGAACCCAAGATGGCCAAACAAAATGGCGGCATAATAAAATATTTAAAAATTCGGCTTGAAAAAACAACTTCATGGATTGATTTCAAATTTTTGTGCAATAATTAACTATATTGTATAGATGAACTGGTAAAATTGTGAATTCAAGATTGCTGAAGAAAAAGGCACCAAATATGTTTTTAATCGTGAAGAAATCACCAGGTTTTTACATATCCGTTACATACGCTTGATCCCTAGATTCCAAAAAATATATATTTTTATCAGTTCAGTCTGTCAACTAGTCTGTCAGTCATTTTGTTGGCCTCTCAGTTCGCGGCATTAACTTAGGCTACTTAACTAAGTGACTTTAAATTTTGGTCAAACATTAAGGGTCATATGGGTTCGATCCGCTAATATTTTGGTAAAAATCTAACATGGCCGAACAAGATGGCGCCCTAGTGAAGCGTTAAAAAATGATTACCCAATTTACCTCAAATTTTGCACAAAAATCAAATTTTACATTGGAATGAACTGGTAACATTTGTGTATGAATCCAAGATAGCAAAACAAAATGGAGGCCTAATAAAATATTTAAAAAAATCAGCATGAAAAAACTACTTATTGAATTAATTTCAAATATTGTGCAAGTGTTATGTGTAATATAGAGATAAACTCGTAAAGTAGTGGTACAAATTCAAGATATCGAAACAAAATGGCAGCCAAATAAAACGTTTAAAAAATTAACATAAAAACAATCTTATTCAATTGACTTTAACTTTTGTAGAAAAATTAGAATATGATTTAGTTTAGACTGGTACGAATTCATCATGACGAAAAAAAAAGGCGACGTCACGTGTGTGTCAATATAAAAACTAGGGTAGAGTGCTGTAAGAGTGCGCACTTAGCGTTAATTTACATTTAAAAACTAAAATAACAACATTACTATTAATATTTTTTTAATTTAAACTCTTTGGTATTTCAAATACATAACTTAAAAACTAAATCAAAGGTATTATTAATATTATACAAAAAACTAAGTAAAAACTAGAAATATGCAAATGCGCACTCTTAAAATAACTGGTTTGTAAGAGTGCGCGTAATTATTTGTAAGAGTGCGCAGATAATTTTACATGCAAAAGTCACAAATATATGTCCCTAAGCCAGAATACGCAGTACATTTTTCATGCCACCATTCACCGCATCTTATGCACTGAATCCAGTCTTCAGTTATGGGCTCCTTAAATATTGGCACAGAGGGCAGCTCCACATTTTTTTCTTTGGAGGATTCGACTTGGGTTTCTTTGGACTTGCCTTAGGTTTCTTAAATGGTCCATGAAGAGCAAGTAAAGGTTTTCGTTTCGGTTTTTTCTTTTCTTCCTCTTCTAACAACTGATCTTTAAAAGGTGAGCTGCTGATTATTTCTGACTTCTTGCTTTTGCGATTTGTTGCTCGAGGAGCGTCTGATTTTGGGAATGGCGAAATTGAAGTCAATGAGACAAAGGAAGCTTTCGTTGATTCATTGTCGGAGCAGGATGGTCCAGGTGAGAATGGAATGGCGGACGTTTCAGATACGGCACCAGCATCATGTTTGGTCTTAATGAATTCATCGAGCTTCGGTCCAGCAGCTGCAATTTCAGTTGGACAGTTTTCTTTATCAAGTGTAGCAAATTCTTTCTCAGTTATAGCAACGGATTTTGCAGCAGAACTTGTGCTATCTAATTGGTGTGTTGACGACTCGGTTTCTGCAGAGGACGCTGTGGCTGCGTTTGCAGTTGCTGGATTTTCTCTTTCGGTGACGTGACTGGCCATAAAGTCAGCCTCAGTAAAAGTGTCGGGATTTAGAGGACATATTCCTGTTACTTTAAATCCTTCAACAGCATTTACCATTGTTGCCGCTTTAAAGTATGCTGGTGCAAATATTGAAGCGATCTGATAAACAGTTATTACACGACCTGGATGGTTAGTGAGCCATTTTTCACATTCAT
Source organism: Kuschelorhynchus macadamiae (assembly GCA_030620095.1). NCBI lineage: Eukaryota > Metazoa > Arthropoda > Insecta > Coleoptera > Curculionidae > Kuschelorhynchus > Kuschelorhynchus macadamiae. The sequence goes on from JAUTXW010000647.1 coordinate 59,656, forward strand.
TTGAATAAAATTTCTTCAATGGACTAAAAGAGCACCGGTCCAAGGGCTGCGTGCGGTGGCTGCTATGAGGTGGCAGAGTCAGTGCTATAATATTGTTTTTTCGGAAAAAATCAACTGCCTGAATTGAGCATTGTGACGTGTGATTATCCATGATCAGTAATATAGGTTGCTCTTTTGTGGGTTTTGCGTGGTCCCTAAAATGAGTCGCCCAATCAACGAAAAGTTCGCTGTTAATAAAGCTGCTGTCAGATACCATTCCAATTGAGGATGGCGGCGCACCATCTAAAAGTTCGGCCTTCATCCTTTTTCTAGGGAATATAAAGGTAGGAGGTATAAACTGTCCACTCGCACTCATTGCGCAGACAACAGTCACATTTGTACCTCTCTCAGCACTAGATGTTTTGTTGACACATCTTTTGCCCTTTGTAGATAGAACTTTTGGAGGTTTATTGGGGACGGTTGAAAACCCAGACTCATCCATATTGTAAATCGCATGTGGTGGGAACCTATATGTCTCCATCAGTTTCTGAAGATTGTTGAAAAATCGCTCACATTGAGGCCGATTGAACCCTATAGCTCTTGCAAGACTTGTAGCAGTGGGTTGTCTCAAGGAAACATCACTGTTTCGTTTCATAAATCCCCGTAACCATCCCTTGCCTGCCATTTTCGATGTTGTATTAAAACGATGGGATATGTTATTTTTTTCGGCAAACTCATAAGCCAAGCCTCTCACAGCTTTTGCCGTTAAGCCATAGAACATGTTGTCTATATCTATTATGTATTTTTTTAATTCTTCTTCCATTTCCTTGGTCAATGTTATATCAAACCTCCCCAAATTTGTAGCGACACTTGTTCTTTTTAACCTTTTCCTAAAAGTACTCTCCGCCATACCGAGTGATGCTGCTACTTTTCTTTTACTCTCACCACCATCAACTCTTTTTCGAGCCTCTTCCATAACTTCGGCCGAGCATAGAGTTCTTTGCGAGGTTCTCTTTCGTGATGACATTCTGTAACAAATCAAATTACGTTATTTTTAAACATAAAACTATTCCATTCCTACCCAGTTTGTAAGAGTGCGCGCGTACTCTTACAAACCCTTCATTTGCGCACTCTTACAGACCGGGCATGAATATTAAAATCGAAGGCAGTAACGCCATCTCGGTTATAAGATACGAACAACCGTACCTTAGATGGTTGGCTGAGAGGTTAACTAAATTAACAGTGAAATATGTACGAGTTATTCTAACGTATATTAATGCAATGCAGTTTACAGGATGGAAAAATATTTTAAGAAAACAATGTAAATGCTTCAAACTTACCTGAAAGCTTTAATAACTGGATTTTTTGATGCACAAATTACTAGCGTAGTTATAACATCGTATTTGACAGTAAGGAACTGAAGTTAGTCGCAAATCGATGGTGCGTTCCAAAATGTCACAAATGCGCACTCTTAACGCCCGCGCACTCTTACAGCACTCTACCCTACTTATTCAATTTATTTTAAATTATTCCCAAAAATCAACTTTGGTGGAACAAAACGAAGCCCAATATAAATGTTTGAAAAGACATGTTTTACTAAATGACTATGTTCCGAACTTATTTGGTCATACTTCCCTATTCCTAATAAATAGAGAGATTCATAATAAGGGAAGTTCAGAGTAAATGAAATTTACCGAATTTTTTTATACTAAATTTCAAAAGACGACAAAAAACACCAAAAGTTTTGTAATAAGATTGGGTGTATGTTCATTTCTCTAGACATAGATAGCAGTGGCGGCTATTCAGGTGAAGTAGGTGAAGTATTTTCCTACTATGTTGCCATGACAACGCGTACCCGATGACGTCGAGCCTAGCGCCATACAACGCTCTCGATGAATTGCAGGCGCGCGCAGTCAACTACAACCACGTGTCATTCAGTTTGCGGTGGTTGTTTACTTTTATTTTCGCGGATTTCGCTGCAACCGGTGAGTTCCTTTGCAATTTGGTTGGCTGTTTTGTGTTATATTTATTTATGGTGTTGTTACAACTTCAAATTCAAAGTTAGTAAATGTGATTGTTCAAGACTGGAATAAATTAAAAGACGTCTTTGAATTTATTACAAACCGTGACAAATCTGGTGAAAAATCAATCCGGCTTGAGAAAGGATGAGGTCTATTGACACTCTCTCAATCACGGACATACTATTTGACGTTCTTCAATAAAATTCGCTTGACCTTCATTTTTGCATATCCAATATAAAACGCTGTCGTGAGGCGCTCTGTAAAAAAAGAAATTAACATTTTTTTAATACCATGTTTGATAAACCAAACTCTATTACAGAAATAAATCATCACAAACGTGAGCTTGCTAAGCTTTCACCTGAAGAAATTAGGGCTAAGTATAGAACCTTTTTTTTATGTAATATTGCCATATTTTGAATGACAGTAAGATTTCAAGACTGTGAAAAACTTACATTTTCATGTTTGCCAGGTTCTGCTAAATTTTCCGAATATACACTCACCGGCACAAAATTCCGCCACTCTAAAATTTTGACTAAGTTCAATGTTTTATAACTTTTTTATTTTTTATCCGATTTTCATGATTTTGTTATCAGTTTTTAGATCCATTTAATGTGTTTTTCTTCATTTATTTTGTAAAGTAGCATTTTTCGATTAAACTATATTATACAGGAGTAGGTCAAACTGTTGTTTTTTGTCGTCACTTCAAAACACCCTGTAGAAAAATTGAGGTAGATAATTTTATTTACATACTATTTCTGGTAATCAATAATGTATTCTAAACATTTCGTTTTTTGATTTATACCGTTACCTCATTTCTGCTTCGAGCTGCAAAATTTTAAAAGGAACGCTGATTTGAAGCCTATTTTTATTAAGAAAAACACAAGGTATATCACAAAGATAATTAACAATAAAAATTCAATAACGTGTATTTCCTCCTCTCGCGGCAGTTACAGCTTGCAGTCTTCGTGGCATCGATTGAATAAGGTTACTTATTCTTTCCTGAGGAATAGCCTGATATTCTTCGGCCAGCACCAGTCGTAAGTCTTGCAAAGTTTGTGGTTGCACAGGACGACGCCGTACGGCCCTTTTAAGTTGATCCCAGAGATGTTCGATTGGGTTGAGATCCGGGCTACATGCGGGCTATTCCAATCTTGGAAGTTCAACTTCATCCAGATATTCGCTCACTATACGTGCAACGTGAGGTCTAGCATTATCATGCATTAATGTAAATTGGTTCTCAATGAAAGGAGCAAATGGAACAACCACTTCCTGGATTATTTCCTCAATGTAACGCTGTGCGGTTAGGGTTCCATTTTCAACAAATACAAGATCGGTTCGTGCTTCGGTAGAAATACCCGCCCAAATCATAACTGAACCGCCATGATATGAGATTCGTTCTGATATGGTGCAGTCAGCATGTCTTTCATTCCTACGTCTGTATACCCGCTCACGACCATCTGGCGACCTCAAACAAACCCTGGATTCATCTGTGAATAGTACGTTTCCCCACTGTTCTAGAGTCCAGTCAGAATGCAATCTTACAATCCTTAGTCGCTGTTGCCGATGACGAGGAAGGAGTTGTGGACATACTGCTGGCCTTCGTGAATGAAGACCAGCTTCTGCCAATCTTCTACGTATCGTTTTTTCACTTACATTTACTCCACTAGTCATTTGCAAGTCATTTTTTAGACACACAGCAGTAGATCTTCGATCTCTTAAAGAACTAACGACGACAAAGTGATCATCAACTGCAGTGGTTTTTCTTTTTCTGCCAGAGCCTTGCCGCCTTGTAAAAGTTCCCGTCTGTAAGTACCTATTCCAGGCATCTCGAACTGTAGACCTCGGAATTCTCAGAGTACGAGCGACATAACTTTTGCTACGGCCATCCTCTATTAACGCAACAATTTTACCCACGTCTGCTGGAGTTAATACCATATTGACATACAACACACAACAAATTATAATATTGTCACTGTCAAACATTCTGTCACCTACTTAGCCAACATAGATAATTTTTAACCGAAAGCTTGACATGCATTTTCTAAAAATAACATTGTTTTAATAAAAAATCTGCAGCTCGAAGCACAAATGAGGTAACGGTATAAATCAAAAAACGAAATGTTTAGAATACATTATTGATTACCAGAAACAGTATGTAAATAAAATTATCTACCTCAATTTTTCTACAGGGTGTTTTGAAGTGACGACAAAAAACAACAGTTTGATCTACTCCTGTATAATATAGTCTAATCGAAAAATGCTACTTTACAAAATAAATGAAGAAAAACACATTAAATGGATCTACAAACTGATAACAAAATCATGAAAATCGGATAAAAAATAAAAAAGTTATAAAACATTGAACTTAGTCAAAATTTTAGAGTGGCGGAATTTTGTGCCGGTGAGTGTAGTTTAAATTTTCCGACTGGCCCGTTTGAACATTTGTTACAGTTATATGTGTAAATATTTTCAAAAAGTCAACGACTTAAAAATGAGCTTCGTCTTATATTTGCCAATGAGAGTAATTGGTATATATCGCTACAAGAGCTAGTGAAAAAAATTAATTAAAATAAATATATTTTTACCGAAGCATTTAAATTGTTTTCCCTTATTTTGACAATACCGTCGACAAGTGCTTCAGTGGAAAGAAGTTTTTCTTGCCTCAAGCGTGTAAAAACTTATTTAAGAAATACAATATCTCAAGAAAGACTTCTTGACTACTTCTCCTGGCAATATTTCAGAACAAAAGGAATTTCTGGAGGATGTTATAAATATTTTTGCTGCTATGAAGGATAGGAGAAATGATTTAGTATACAAAATTTAAGTAAGTCGAAAAAAATATTACCCTCCACATGTAAAAAAATTTTGGAAAAAAATTTATTGCGATATTTTCTTGCTACATTTGCACTTCACTTACTTTTTCACCCGCGAGCCGCCACTGAGACATAGCCGAGATTTTAGCAGTTATTCCTTTTCGGTAGATTACGTTTTATTTACTTTAATCTGCAATTTTTTATTAAATAACATTCATTTGTATAGATTGTATATGGAAAATGATAATATAAAACTTTGGGTATTAATCAGTTATCTTTGTCTTTATACTGACGTTAACAAACATATGCATCAAAGCTTTATGTTTCCACAACGGCATTAATTTTATCTTTTAGTGATATGAAAAAAAAAGGTATAACACTTTTGTTACAGTACTTATTTAATCACATGAGAGCATTGTTATCCCTCCTTTATGCATAAAGATTTTTATTTTTAAAGATTTACGAGATTTATTTCGTTACGGTAGAGTAAGCACAATTAATACATTTTCCTGAAATAATATTTGCTACTCCCTTATTTGAGCTTAATTTCGAATTCATATTCAAAGAACGTTGGAACGGAACGCGCACTTCCGTACAAAAAATTAAAATATAGCTTTTTCCTGCTAGACGGCAAATGCGATGCGGCAACTACACAAGCTTATTTCCATTTATTTGTGTTCTCGTATCAAGAAATGAAACACGAAAATATTCTGCTCATCAGTGTACTCGAGAAAATACTGCCAACTGTATTGGAGTTTTAATACGACTATACACTATAAAACATGACTCGTTTCGTGAAAAACAAGTATATTTTACGAATATTATAGGCCAGCTCTCATAGGCAAGAACATTATACAATTAGAAATTGAGAGGTTTATTTTAGCTAGTTATTTTTACTTCCCTCGTAAGAATGAAATATTCTAATCGTGAAAAACTCTCCCTCCGAGATGTTTTCAGAACTTCACGTTTTTTTGTGGTCCTAGATGACAAAAAACATGTTTTTTGTCAATTTTATCTAACTGTCTCTCCGTCGCTGTTTTTGTCTCTCCATCCGTCTGTCTATTTGTCAGTCTGTTCGCGGCATAGCTAAAAAACTACTTTTCCAATTGACCTCAAAGTTTGGTAAACAATTAAGGTTTAGTTAAGAAATCATGGTTCTCAGGTTGAGACCATGTCAAATTGGAATTACTATCCGACGTTTTGCCTCCGTTTGTTCGAGGTATCTTTAGGGATCGTTACTCCACAAGATCTGAACACTGTATGAGCTCGGCGCGAAGGGCCCAATGGCCCAGAGGACCCACTATCCACCCGACCTCCCTCCTGGGAAGCCGCCTCTCGACGATAGGTACTACCGGTTTAACGGGCCTAGGGCCTTAATAAACCATAAGTCATCGCTATCTTAGGTGTGTTAGCTCGTACACATCCGGATGTGTGTGCTCACATCGCACCTCTTCTATATTGTCGCGGTCAATATAGAAGAGTTGTCTGAAAACAGAGAGAAATGTGTATATTGTCAGTGTAATGGTGTGTGATCGCGGGGCCTACGGTGGTAGACCCGGTGTACCCGCCGCTCTTCCTGAGGGTCATAGTCCACTAGCATCCTGAGTTCTTCAAATGGGTGTGCTGCTGCCCGCTCTCTGCCTTTCATGGCTTTCTTCCTGATTGTTGTCTGAAGAGGCTCCCAGTCCAGGTCCCTCTGGATCTGGGCATTTCTTACGTACCAAGGTGCGTCTACCGCAATCCTTATGTACTTATTTTCTGTAGCTGCCAGTTGGTCTATGTAGGTGGGCGCTGCATACGCCCACGCTACTGCTCCATATGTCAATTGTGATCTTCCGATCATTTTTATCATGCTCAGCTTTGTACGAAGAGCTATGGGGCTTCTTTGGTTCAAAAGAGGGTATAGCCTAGCCATAGCCTTATTTTTCTTTGCTTTTGTTGCCTCTATATGGGGTTTCCATGTTAACCCCTTATCTATTATCAGCCCTAGATATTTTATCGAGTTTGTCTATGGGATGTCATCTCCATCAATGCTTATAGCCTCTGGGGGTATCATCCTCCTCTTTTGGAAGAGGATGGCCTGGCTTTTTTGTGTATTTATTTTGATTTTCAAGTGATACACCAGTCACTTATCAGATCCATTTCTTCCTGCTTTGCCGCTATAGCACAGTCGTCGGCGTATAGGGCTATAGAAGTGGTGTGTGTCTTGGGGATGTCATGTGTATACACGTTATATAAGTATGAGCTCGGAGAGATTCACGCAGACTTTTATATCGATTTCCACGTGTGGGGTTGATAGTAACCCGTATCTCTATTGAAAATTTTTGTGTGTTTTGTGCTAGAACCTTGCTTTCCTTTATTTATAAAATGGCCAATGGTATGCTGATGTTCAGCTACAGCAGATTGAACAATTTGTTCCTTGTTAATACATCGCTCATGTTCCTTAAGGCTAATTGTTATTGAGCGTCTTGTTTCTCTCACATACACTTCTCCACAGGAGCAAAGAAATTTATATACTCCTTTTGTTTGAAAAGGTACAATATCTTTCGAGGACCGCAAGCATTGTCCAATTCTCTTATGTGTATTGAAGATTGTACGTATGTTGTACCGCCGAAGTTCTTATCCTTCTTTGTCTGTAGTGCCATGTATGTAGGGAAGTACAACACTACCTACCACTAACGGTGGCTTTTTATCATTCTCCTTTCGCGGAGTTGGATTGCTATATTTTTTAATTGAAAGAGTAGTAACTTCAGGCCATTCCCTCCCAGAGCTTCGGTCAGTTTCGATATTAGAAAATTTTGATCAGAAATCGAAATAGCTTATTAGTGAGTTAACAACCGATTTCTTTTGTGCTGAATGGTGCTGGGAATTTGCATTTAAGTATCTATTTGTATGCGTCGGTTTTCTATACACAGAATGTCCTAATACCATTTTCATTTATTTGAACAAATGCGTCTACAAAGGGATCGTTCCATTAGATTCAATTGCGACAGTAAGTGGAATTTCCATTTTTTATAGAATCTCATCAGTACTTACAGACAGATGCATCGGTTTGTTTCGAATTGAGTGTTCCACTGTTGCCTAATGTTATCTGGAAAATTAACAATATTAGGATATATTTTGTATATTCGCAATACTTCCATAAGCCAAGAGCATGGCACACTATCAAAGGCTTTGCGGTAATTCACAAAAACAGTATGAATGGACTGGACTTGCTTCAGTATTAAAGAATCGATAATCAATGGTTATTTCCATCCCTGATGTCCTCTCTGGTATCCTTTCTATCCATTTGCCAGTACATTCTTGGTGTTGACGTGTTTGTGAATTCTTTTGGTAATGCACGCTGTAAGAATTTTATAGAAAGTTGACAGGTATGTAGTAGGTCGCGATGGATCATAAATTCTTACACCTTTTGGTAGCATATAGGTCGGTCATATAGGTGTAGCCAAGCATTAAAAATGTCAGGATCTGCTTATGAGTGTAAAAGCACGTGCGTAAATTGTTGAGAGAGTCTCGTGCAGCGACTAAAATTTTTTGCCGTAGTAGTTTTCGATTTGATCAGGTCCTGGTACTTCTCTAACCCCACGCATTCTTTCCAGTTCCAGTCCAAATGTCGGACCAGTTAGGTGCTCTTTTTCTGGCAGCCTGGTTTCACCCTTATGTTCGTTATTATCAAGCTCTCTGTAAAGTTGCTTTTGGCTGTTGCTAAAAAACTGAATTTATCTCGTTCGATTTTAGTATTTTATACTTTGTATGTTTATATAGCAAGTAATTATTATTATGATTACTCAATTACAGAGCTTAACTTCATGGTTTTTCTAGTTACGTAAGTTAAATTTCTAGATAAGCGCAAGAGAAATGTTTTAAAGTTTTATAAACATTTATGGGTCTTATGCGAGTAAGATAATGTATCTTAGCTGGTATTATCATTCTATGATTCCGAGCATAAAATGCTCTCTTGCATAGAGCCATGACGATAAAAAGAATCTTTATAAGCGGTCATTTTATCGCACCATTGCACTTTTTAGCAGGAAAAAACAACGCTATAAAATGTTTCTTTAAAAATACATTGTGCAAGTAATGTGCATTATGAATATGAATTTCCGTCTACTACAAATATGCCGACAGCAGAGCTATTTTCATAAAGAGAAATATACTTTCCTAGTCATGATTACCAACACTGAATTTTAATAGTATTTGGTTGGCGAACTCCGTACGTTTTGCCTGCATTCTAAAAACATAAAGAAGTAAAACAATGGTGCGATTTAGCTTATAAAATGCGAATTTGTAATTTAAATGAAAAGCTGTTTAAAATCCAATTAATACTATTTAATTTTTGAAAGAAGATAGCAACTAAGGGGTAATAAAAATTATACATAGATCATTACCCAACCTGCAATTTCTTAGTGTTTAAGATATGTATTTTAAATTCTGAAAATGAACAAACGCATTAAATCTAAATTCTAATTATATATATATACATATATATATATATATATATATATATATATATATATATATATATATATATATATATATATATATATATATGTATATATATATATATATATATATATATATATATATATATATATATATATATATATATATATCGTATATATATATATATATATATATATGTATATGTATATGTATATATATATATATATATATATGTATATGTATATGTATATATATATATATATATATATATATATATATATATATATATATATATATATATATATATATATAAATAATAATAAATCGGCTTTATATAGGAAATATATGAGACATATAAGACAAACATGCATCATTTTAATTCCTAAAAGAGCGACGTTTAGATAGTTCTCTGAAGAGAGGACTTCTATTCTTCCACCTAACCCTTAAAAATATACAACTAACAACAATTCATTGACATTGAAAACGATTGCTCCTATCTAAACTAATTTTTAAAGCTATTTTAAACCTAGGAACTTAAAAAAATAAGCGAAATTTAAGAAAAAACGAAAAAATTTCCTCGCTTTGTTACTAACTAAATCAGAAAAAATCAAAATAAATAAATAAGGCAGTGATAAAACTAAATACATAAAATGCAGACAAACAACAATCAACTCATGACCAAAACCAAAAATCCTACTTAGTCAGCATGATCTTTATTTAAATAGCTTTTAAATATTAATATATTAAATGATTTTATGAAATTAGGAAATCTGTTGTATTCTTTTCCAGAGCAGTACGAAAACGACTTAACCCTTAAAAATGTACACACAACAATAATTAACAGATTTTACAAAAGATTGCTCCTAAATAAGTTAATTTTTAAAGCTGATTTTTAAGCTATTTTAAAGCTACTAACATAAAAAATAAGTGAATTTTAAAAAATGCTAAAAAATTACGTCGATAGGTTAGACATAAATGGGTAGCACTTAGGCTTACTGTGACTCATTGTGCTATCCCCCCAACAAAACGTGTCAGCCCACTCCTCTTTAGAAAAGAAATAAACCTTTCAGGTCGAACACGTCCCACAGGCTCGGGTTCCACACAGGTGTTTGTCCCCAAACAAAGAAGTATAGCGTTAATTAAATAGTAACATCGATAGACCAGATCCTCGGTAGTTTCATCTAGATCGGCACAAAACCTGCAGTATGGATCGTTGTCGAATCCAATTTTATACAGGTAATATTTCACAAGTCAGCGTCCAGTTAGTACCTCGGTAGTAAGTTGGCCTCTGTTTGGTTTTAGAAGTATGTTACACTCAGAACGGCTCAAAGGGTCCGACAGGAAGACCTTAGATGTCTGAGTCCTGCTAGCTTGGGCCATTCAGCGCGGAATTTTTCGATAGTGCGATTCTTAATCCTGGCCTTGACAGCTAAAGGAGCAATTCCAAGAGCATGTTCAGGCCCAGTGAAAACAGTGCAACCTTATCGTACCAGCTGATGTACCCCCTCATTACCCCAACGCCCTACCTCGATAGGTTACTAAGTATATCAGAAGGAATCAAAATAAATAAATAAGACAATAATAAAAATAAATACATAAAATACGGACAAACACCAATCAACTCATAACCAAAACCAAATTTGCTCCTCAGTCAGCATGTTGCTCTTTAAATAGCTTTTAAATGCTAATATATTATATCATTTTTCTTCTTTTATAGACATTACTAGTGCATTTCGAAGACGTTTATATATTTCGAAATACGCAGAAGTTTAGTAATCCTAAATTTATTAAGTGCAGTATCACACTGCGCTATGAGTAGCTTGGTATGCTCAGAGAGCCACTCACATTTTACTTACACGAACAGTCCTGACTTTCGTATGCCTGTCAAATAAATCCAAAAGATATGAATTAAATAAATTCAACTTTGTATCAATACAGGGAATAGTAAATATATTATAAAAAGGAGTATTACGTCGGTCACTCAAAATTAAGGAAATAATTTGTTTAAAATCTCGGTATATAACATAATTTTGTTTAAATTTAAGTTTGTGTTAATTTTTACTTCAATGAAAACACAGAAGTGATCTGATAAGTTGTCAACATCAATAACACCAGATTTCTTTAAGATGGTCTGGTTAGATAAAAATATAGGATCGAGAAAAGATACTGAACCCAAAAAGGAAAAGGGGGTAGGTTGCTGAATAGCTTCAGAAAAATCGTATGCCTCAAAACATAGTCGCATAGTTGGTTTGGGCCTAGCAATAAATTAATATTGGAATCCCCCATGCAGACAATCTCACCAAACATAGGTGAAACATATGAGATATGATTCTCTATACATTTAACACATTCAGCCACACTGGACTTAGGTGGGCGATAGTAGATTCCTACTGAGAATTTTTTTGAACACAATATAAATGAGATCAAAATAAACTCAGGACTTAGGTGGGCGATAGTAGATACCTACTGAGTATTTTTTGGAACACAATATAAATGAGATCAAAATAAACTCTACGGCATTGTTTTTAAGCTGAATATTTAGTTAGTACTTTTGTGTTTAGTTTATAACATAAACTCTGGTGTTATAAAGCCACGTTATAAAGAGTTCTTACGTAAGTGCAATAATAAAAGTTTGCACTTACGACCCGTTGGCTAGCTTATACGGTAGTTCAGTTTTGGGGGAGTTCAAAATTTTCAATCCTTTTCTTTGGTGTATGAAGGAGGCAAGTGAAAATTATAAATATGAAAGAAGGGCGCCAACACACGTAAAACAGAACTTACTGCACCGCCTTCATACACCCCTTACCCGTGTGTTCGTAAAGGTACTGAAACAACCAGTAAAACACTATTTAATATTATGATTTGCTTTATTCAAAAAAAAATACCTGTTTATGAGAGAAGGTAGTTTAAATTGTTTATAAATAGAAATATGTGTGGTATTTTGAAAAAGATAAATTGATCAATAAAAGGTACTACTGTAATATAAAGCTTTTTTAAAAATCTACCAACTGGCAGGAAAACTGGAGTTACTGGGGCCTGGTTGTTGGGCTAGAGGTAAAATTCCAACACCTCTTCGGTAATGAGGGGGCTCTTTCTTAATGTAGAATTACTGCTTCAACTTCAAAGGTAACCCCAACCTTTAGGGTTATTTGCTTCAACCAATTGTTTCTCGTGAAAAGTACCTCACAATCATGTGGGTGCAAAAATGTTCAAAATGCTTTAAAGGCTATAAAAAGCAAACGTGCGCTAAGATGCAAGGTTTTAATAGCAATGTGCTATGTGCTAATAAGTTCAATGTGCACTAAAATGTGCTATTTGCTATGTGGCCGCTGAGCTGTAAAAAAGAGAAAAAATCCATTGTAACCTATTGTTTAAATTAAAATTAAATGAAAGAACCTTGCTAAATAAATTAAAATAATAATTACCTGGCTGTTATTTGACCACTGTTTAACACAAAATTTAAAATAACTATAAAACAGGACCAGCCTTTTTAAAGGTAGTTTTACGGCCACAGTCAAAACGAAATAGCTCGAACTCGTTCCAAGACGATTTTCAGCTAAGGTTTAGTAAGAAAAAAGGTTTAAAAAAAGGTAGGAATTTGGCCAAAAAACTAAACTGTTGAAAGTACTCCATGCAAAACTTGATTTTAATGTCCCTATATTTTGTCTCCTTCCCCCTTATTTATTTGACAAAAATAAAAGATTTTTAAAAAGATAGGCAACTCAGAATACATTATTTATTACAATAAATCTTAATATACATTCAATTCAAATATTTATTTTTGAATCATTTATGTTGTTATTTTTTAATATTTTCCTTTAATCTTTACGTAAGCCTCGTCCTAAATAATTAAACCTTTAAAATGTTAGGTTTTTATAAAAATGAAAGTAAAGTGGTCGGACGGAATCGTATGGCTTTTAGTCATTCATGGAAAAGGCCAAATCAAGGATTTTAGCGTCGCCGCACACAGTAAAACGTCAAACTTTGTTGTCACTTAACCCAATTTATAAAACGAAAATAAACAAGGCTTTTTAAACCAACCATTTGGAGAACTACTTAAATAAATAACACAAACCCTTGTTTAATGAACCCCTGACATGTGTTTACCGGACATTTAACAATATAGGTAACATCTTAAACTACATTTTATCAAAAGGACAAATCATTTAATGAACTGAACGAGATTTAAAAGGCGACAAACGAAATCGGAGGTATATACCAAATGTTTCTAATTTATGTAGCGTTACCAGGCTACAATGGAAATATTGGAAATATCTTGTTTAGTTTGTATCACAACAGCTCATACCCAACTAGGTTTTTTATAACGGATTTGTTTCTGATCAAAATTATGTCAAGGTAAGATAATAGAAAAACTATAGGTGAATGAACATCTAATAATGAAATTCTTATAAAAATATGGCCCTTTTATATGTGGGCATTAAAGAAAGCTTCAACAACCAGACCCACAGCATCTGTAAATATAAAACATAAAATGTATATAATATACCAAGCTGTCAGTTATACAATATTAAGTACTTATAATAATGAAAATAGTCAAAGAATCTAAATAACTTCCAAAAACTTAGTTCCTGACATCTTGGTAAATGACAAAATATAATTAGCAAAATCATAATTAGTTATCGTAAAAGTGTAACGTTACAAGTTCAGACCTAATATAGACTCCTACACCACTACCTCTTGTTTCACGATCAACACGATAAAAATCTTATGTATGTATAGAAATAACTCTGCTATCGATATTTGAATTTAGCCAAGTTTTAGAAACTCCCATTACGCGAAAATCACTTCTTATATATATATATATATATATATATATATATATATATATATATATATATATATATACATTTTTTTATGTACAGTGCAACGTTAATTTAGATTATAATAACAAATAATAGTTTTTTTTAATAGTGATAAATATAGTTGGTTTGTATATGAGATGCTTCTATTTTGTTGTTGCATTTAGGAATACGAATATTGTCATTACTGCTTCACTTGTTGCTACTCTAGTTATATTTTGTAAATCTAATGAGGGGTTGGCTTCCGCGACTAGTCCTTCTCTCCAAAGTCTAGGAACTAGCTTGTCTTCAGAGTCGAACGTACTACGGGACGAGTATTCATTTCTTGAAGAAAAATTTGCAAATAGACGTATGTCAATGTAATAGTTTTAACTTTTGTTAGAGCAATTATCTATAAGTATTCTCTTTGCCATGCTTAGCCTGCAATTAAATATGCATTTTGGGGATGAACTACTAGGTTTGTGGCCCAGATACGTTTCCATAATATTAATTAATAAATCAAATGCACCATCTGCAACAAAAATATAGAGAGTTTTGCATCTGCTATCCCAAGGAGGATAATGCTATACGTTATTTTATACTGTGAATACAGTGAGGAAAATTCCACCTGTTTGAGAAATCATACAGAATACTTTTTTACGCTTTGCTGGTTTTAGGCATCTGCAAGAAAAAGAAATTTCGACTTTAATAATGTTGCAGTATTTTTTCATATGCTTATTATTATATTGCATCTATTACTTTCACCGTTTTACTAATGTAATAAAACATAGAAGATTACCATCATATATTGAAAATTATTATTCATTTTTAATTTTAAAGAAATGCTGATATACTGTGGAAAACGCATTTATTTTTTGTCCCGGAAAAATGATACTTACTTTTCTCAGCATACAACAGCCAGTATGCTTGACGAGCAAAATAAGGATTTCAATGAAGAAATTATTAATTTTCGAACACTTCCAGTCCTTAAGCCAATGGCAGAAAAAAGGAAATCCAAAAATACCACTATGCAGGATACCTATTAGTGTATCAAAACGCTAACAGAAAGTGTTTTAAAGCGTGACATCTATTCAGTTTGTGGGAAGCACGTTAAAAACAAGTTACGTAGCTGGTGGCAAAAGTGTTTTGGAGATTGCTACTGCCCAGAATTATATTATTAATATCTTAACGAAACAAAAAATATTCACGAAGTCTAGGCAAAAATCATAAAATCAAATTAGAAATTACAACGAAAAATACAATTACATAATATATAACTTTACCATAAACAATACACACTTTACAAAGTACATAAATAAACAAACATAACTAAACAAAGAAACAATTAAGTACGAAACAAGACTACGCTTGAGCGACCAACCAGAGACATCGATGTGAATTTTTGATGAGAAGCTAACGGCCAAAACAAAAAAGAAGAGATTATTCTGGACGAACCAGACGAACTGACCTAAAGTACAATGCTACATTACTAGTTACTCAAATTGTATGCTATAACTAATTCTGGTATAGAGATGAGCTAGTAACATTGTGGTACTAATTCAAGATGGCGAAACAAAATGGCGGCCAAATAAAATGTTTGTAATTGTGAAAGAATCACCGTCTCAAGTTTATATATCTTCACGTTTTAACGTCCCTAGGTGCCAAAAAGATATATTTTATCAATCCGGTTCATAAAAATACAATATACCGGAACAAGATGGCGATCTAGTGAAACGTAAAAAAATATTTCTAAAAACTAATTATCAAATTTTGCACAAAAATCAAGTGTTATATAGGAAAGAACTGGTAACATTTTGGTATAAATATAATATATTAAAACAAAATGGCGTCCTAGCAGAATATTTAAAAACAGGAGCCTGGAAAATCTTATTACAGAGATTAATTTCAAATTTTATGCAATCATTAAATGTAATATACAGATAAACAGGTAAAGTTGTGGCACCAATTCAACATGGTGGAGCAAAATGGTGCCCAAAAACTTTTTAAAAAATCTTATTCCTTCAATTGACTAAATTCTACAGAAAAATTAAATATCATATAGGGATAAACTGGTACGAATTCTAAATGACGTAACAAAATGGCGGTGTGTGTCAATGTAAAAGCTACTTAATGAATTTATTACTTCCCTCGAAAAGGGAAGTATCGAGGGAAGTATATATTGTAATTATGAAAAAAATCACCCCCGGAGAAACGTGAAGCGTTTCGGAGTCCCTCGATGACGGAAAACACGTTTTCTCAATTTCGTAGGTCTGTCTGTCTCTTCGCGACATAGCTAAAAAACTACTTATCCAATGTACCTCAATTTTGCAGGAAAGTCAAGTATTAAGTAGTAATTAACTAGTGAAATTTTGGTACGAATCCAAAATGGCGAAACAACATGGGGGCTTTGTAAAATATTTAAAAATTCAGCTTGAAAAACTACTTAATAGATTGATTTCAAATTTGGTGAAAAAATTAATTGTGGCATAGAAATGAAATGGTAACATTGTGGTACGAATTCAAGATGGCGGAACAAAATAACGGCCAAAGGAAATGTTTGTAACCGTGGAAAAAAATGCCGGTTTTAAATATATTTACGTTTTAGCATCCCTAGATGCAAAAAAATATGTTCCATTTTTCTGTCTGTTGGTCTGGCTGTCGCTCTGTCAGTTCGCGGCGTAGTTAAAAACAACTTTCCTTCCTTCACTTCAAATTTTGGTCAAAAATAAAGGGTTATGTGGACATGACCTGGTATTTTTGTAAAAATCCGATATGACGGAACAAAATGGCGGCTTAGCAGTGGCTGCTCGTGAGTATATTGAAGGGTGAGGCTACATGAGGTTAATTTTGTTTAAATGTGAATAAATTTCCACGTCACCCATGAGGTATTATTCTGCGACGCGTTGACCTTTTTTTTTAATGAAGGTCATCGCTAATAGCCCTACTAAACCAGTAAAAACTAAAAAAATAAACTCTAAAAAAAATAAATAAAAAGTAAACAAAACAAGTAAAATATGTACACCTATCACTAAAATATAGCGGTGATTGCGATAATAAAAACATAATTTAGTTTATTAAAACTTAAAATAAATAGTTGTATGAAATAAGATAAAAAAACTACTTTTTGTACATTAAATCTATACGTCTGTCTTTTAAGGTTGCAAATTTATCTATAATTTGGTCGTAAAAGTTTTGGTCTTCACTAAGTTCTGACAGTAATTCCTGCTCTATTGACATCATTGCTAAACCCGAAAGCCGTTCTTGTGTCATTGTGTTTCTTAGGTAGGTTTTGATCCGTTTAAGACATGAAAAATTTCGTTCGGCCGATACACTTGTAGCGGGAATAGTTAAAACTAAATTAAAAAGCTTATATGCTTCCGCAAAAATTGCTTTAAAATCTTTAAATAACAAAGCTAGACTTTTTTCGACATCTAAATTTGAAAATTGTTCATCCCTATACAATACAGAAAGCTCATTCTTTAATCTATCTCTGTCAAAAATGTTTGGATAATTTTTTAATAAATTATTTAATAAGTCGTCTAGAAAGCATTTAACATATTCCGAATATTTTGTGCAATCGACTAAAGCAAAGAAATTTAAATTATTTAAATTTTCAAACCGCGTCCCTAATTGAAGAATTATACAATCTATTATTTCGAAATATAATATTTTATATTTAGTAAAAATACCAAGTCGCTAGAACATTGCCCTCGACGTATGTTAGTTGGCAGAATAGTGGCTTTTTTAGCAATATTGAAAAGTTCTTTGAAATGGTCCTCGTTTCTAAATTCAATAATTCGTTGCTTGGCAAAGTTTATTTGCGAAATGCAGTAATTTATATCTAAATGCTTTAACTGTAATATTTAAAACATTACATCAGTGCAACTAAAAATTTGTTTATAAATATGCGTTAAAAGGCAAAATTAGAAATCATTAAAATGCTTTAGAAATCCTTTTGCACCATTAATAGATTCTGTTCCAGAACTTAAGTCATTAATAATAGTTTCAAATACTATAATTAAATTGTCCCATTCATTAGCCACTAAGTTTAAAATTTTAGACCGTGTATACCACCGCGTTTCTACAGCTCGCGGAATTCTTTTACCTACTATCTGATTAAGCACAAAAGACCGTTTTGGTGATTGGTGGAAATAATTTGGTATTCCTAATAAAGTGGCAAAAAATATACGACTTTGGGTAATCAGTTTTGTTCCCTGTTGTAAAACTAGATTTAATCTGTGGGCGCAACAATGAGTAAACATAGCTAAAGGAGCAATAGATCTAATTTTTGTTTGAAGCCCATTTATTTCACCTGCCACTAGCCCCATCGTAACACTGCGCGACCAATTTATTTTTAAAGTCATAAGGCTCTAAGCTCTCTCTAAGCGAACATTCACTTAAAACTTAATTATTTTTGTTAGGTATTGGATTAAAAACAATTTAATTCTTTTTGTATACTACATTCTGCACTAGTTCAATATACCTTCTGTTTAACATCACAATTATTTGTATAACTATAATAACATAGAGTTTAAGGTCGCATAGTTGCAATTTTGATTTCAATGTCATCGAAATTATTCACCTCGTACATGTGTGTTTGTTTACTTTTATAAGGTTATCATGATTCATTTACTGTTTGCAATGTTATGCTATATTCTAACGTGTGTTTTACGATTTGGTAAATTGATAATTTACATTTTAAAAATAAAAGCTCTGACTTGTCGAAATTATTTTCGATTAATGTTTTGATATGTCTTATTTTTAGGTATATTTTGCTTTGTCCATAAAATTGTAGAATTTTTCTGCGGCAATAAAGCATACTTTTGTTTGTTTGTTTGTTTGAAGCTGTTTTGTATTAAATGAAAAAGGCTCTCTGCTGTTCTATTATCGCTAACGTCAAAAAATCCTAAAAATCTTTCTTTTAAAGATCCGTTGGTCACATACCTAACTGTTATCGAACACTGTGATTTTTCTGTTATATCAGTACTATCATCCGCAATTACGCCAAAAAAACAACAATCGGTGTCATTGATTTCTTTATATATATATATATTCTTGAATATAGTCATGTATGCAACCAATTAGTTCATTTTGTATAGTCTTAGATTGTCCCGTAAAAATATTACTAAATTTAGCACAATGTTCAGTAAGTTCGGCATTTCTTTTTATTAAGCATGCAAATATTTCCTTAAAATTGCCACGGTTAAAAGAATCTGTTGTTTCATTATGACCTCGAAATGCCAAGTCCTGTTTACCCAAAGTAATAGTAACATCAATTAAATAATTTAATAATAAACGGTTTTTTCGAACATTTTCATTATAAACAATTTTATTAAAACTTGCATTTTCTTGTAGTGCATCCGCAATAGTCGCCCTATTTTGCTCCAGTCTTGTAAGTGCTACCGAATTTTTAATATGCTCTCTTGAACTTTCATGCGATTTTACTGCTCGTGAAAAATTTTTTAAATCCGAATATCCGCCCCCTGAACTCCAATTATTTTTGACGCAACCTAATAAAATACAAGGCCAACAATATAAGCTTTCTTTATAAATACTTCCGCATAGCCACCTATAAGTTTCGTACCAAGATATTTGAAAAGTTCTTGAATATTTTTTACCTTGCCTCTTATCGTTAAATATTGCTAAAATTTTCGGCGTTGGACGGCTACCTAATATCTGTTTCTTTTCAGTTTCGCTTCTTCTTAAAAAAAGGCGTTTCAATTAATTAAGCAATAATGTCGTGAATAGGATTCATTTCAAAAGCAAAAAGCAAATACAAAAAATGGAACGGTCCAACTTACCAAATCAAAACAAAACAAAAACTTACTCACGCGTATTTATTCACCTTAAAAGACAGAACGCCCTCAATCAGCGATTATCGCAATCTATTTCCTATTTCTTTCTCAGCCGCACGCACCACGTAAAAAGAAGCCGTTGGAATATTTCGCTAGTAAAATAACCAATAAAAGCATATCCAAGCTACAGATTTATCGCCTCAAGAATGCAATAGAAAACGCGTGCATCGGCAATCGCCATCCCGCTCTGTCATAATCAGGCGACTCGCCGGCATCGGCACCGGCCGTTGATAAATAGGTCAGAAGTCGAAACTTTCCAAGCTAAAATTATTTCGCCTCATTCGAGAGCACTTTCTTTAGGAATGGGTTTGCACGGATTGCACGGTCGGTTTTTTGATGTGGTCAGAATTTATTTTCAAAAATATTTATTATGGGATTATATTTTGTTTTTTTTTTAATGTTATTATGTTGTAAAACTGTTAAAAAGTATATTTCTAATTGGTAATAGATAAAAAGTTATATAAAAAAATTCTCTTTTCCTTTATTTTGGGGGTGAGGCGCGGCCTCAGAGGCCTACCCTGACGAGCCGCCACTGCGGCTTAGTGAAAGTTAAAAAAATTATTACTAAGAACATCCTAGCCAATTTACCTCAAATATTGCACAAAAATCGAGAAATCAACTTATAATATTTTGGTATGAATCCAAGACAGCGAAACAAAATGGCGGCCTAATAAATTATATAAAAAAAGCAGTTCGAAAAACTACTTACTAGATTAATTTTAAATTCTAGGCATCCATTAAGTGTCATATAAACTGGCAAAATTGTGACACGAATTCAAAACCGAGAAGCAAAATAGCGACCAAATAAAATGTCTGAAAAATCAGTGTCAAAATGTTCTTCTTCATATCTGGCAGCAAAATTGAATGTAATACATTTATTTGTATGAATTCAAAATGATGATACAAAATGGAGGTCTTAAAAATTGGGTGTAAAAAAAATTCAATTTATTTTAAATCATACCCAAAAAATATGTGTGGTATAAATAGAAACTGCTAAAATATTCATTAAAAAACATATTTGAAAAGGCGATATACTAAATGACTAAGTGCGGACCTAAATTGGGTTAAACTTTGCTATTCCTATTGAAAGGAAATATTAATAACGAAGGAAGTTCTAATCAACATTAATATTTAAATTAATTTCTAAATTTAACTTTCCTAGAAATGACGGTTTTAAAAAGCTCATCTGTTAAAATCCCCTAAGCCTTGCTCAACTCGTGACGGAATGCTGCATAAACACTTAGCTTTATTTATTTAAATCCTGGCAACAACTGGACATTAGCAATTGCCAGTAAATAGACAGTAAAGCAAATTAAAAATAACATTTTAAATTTCTTAAAAAGACAGCTAAGCAATTTCGGAAAAATATCTTAATAAAAAGATGGGACGAGTAACATGTCGTTTCAAAAGGTAACTTCACCCTTACTTCATCTCAAAAATGTTAATTTAATTAAAACGTATAAGAGTGACCGTTATTAGTAGAAGTGTCAAAACTCAGAATCTAAATTTGTGGAGTTTTAAAATTTTTAATAAAAACTTAAATATTTTATGTCTAACTTGATCCTTAACTAAAATGTTATTATGAGAGTGCAGGATAAATATTGATGTTTTTAGTTGTTACTGGTTCTAACAAAAATAAAAAATATAAGCACGCCGTATATAGAAAATGCATTTAAACACAAACGAATCAAAGACTCAAATTTTCGCTGAACTGGTCTGAATTAAATATGCTATTAGGGTCTAGATCCAGGAATTCTGTAATTTTCCAATTTGTTAGTATGGTAGTTCTTTAATAGAAATAGCCGCTATGTTGTGATTACGGCAGATACCGTACAGATACTGTACAAGTGACTAAGATCACATATTGCATAAAAAAATTGAAATAGAGGTACTTGTTACATGTTGTTATAGAATTTGGCAGAAAGTGTGGAATCTGTTAGTAAATTTCCCGAGGTCGCCTTCTTAACTAGAGCAAAACTTGGTTAGATTCAATATCTGTTAGATTAACACAGTATTTTTATTCAACATTATTAACAATGCAATAATATTCAGAAATGAAGAAAATAGTAAAAAAGTGTTTTCATTTAAAGAGTCAAATGCGGCACCAAGGAAGAAAGAAGACGCGCTCATTACATGTCATCCTCGTAAGAACTTTGTTAAATATGGAAAAGATCTTAAAAATTCTGGAACATTTTACTAGTTTTAAAAAATGTCGTAGCCATTAACCGGTAAAATATAACATTTGTTTCGAAAGAAAATCGTTCTAATTACTGTTTACTTATTGTCACTTTAAACCAATATGGATCTAACCTGTTTGCCAGGTAAATTTACTTTTGAGCTTTGAAACTTTAGAAATAATGACAAATGAAGTAGAGTAGTTTTATTATGTTAATATGTGCTAAGTGGCCATTAATTAACCTGACATGTGTGTGGTGGCCCTTTGAAGTAAATAACGGGCTATGTGAAAATATATCATGAATGTTTTAAAAATTCATTTCTAGATTGGGTATGGGCTAACCTGCGACTTCAATCTGGAGGGTTATTTGAATCTCATGCCAAAATATTTCACTTGTGATGTTTCTATGCCTGTGAACTTCATAACCGACATTACGTATATTTACGTCATATTGTTAACTCTTTATTTGACGAAACTATGGCAATATTGTCGGCTTAATATTTCAAATAAAGCACTGCTGTTACCAACCGGGTAAGTGCTAGATGCGTTTAATATTACTTAATATTTTTTCGTTTCGCTGACTTCGTCCCACTGGGTGTGCAGCCTTAGCGCGTCCCCTGTGGCCATGTCTTAGCTACGACATTGCATGTAATAGTAAAATTACAGCTGAAAAAAGTACACATAAAAAATTAGTCTATATAAAAAGATAACTATATTGTAAAAAATTGCCCCAGCAATATAAAGGCGATTTAACAAAAGTTGCTATTTGTATCTATTTTTTGGTGTTTTTTTACTTTTTAAATAAATGTTTTTGAAAGATTATCCAATAATTCAATTTTCTTGTTTTGTCGGTATTTAATGAAATTTTCTCATTAAAATAGTAAAAAATATAAGGCCCCATCTATGAAATTTGGAATTAATTTTTTTTCTTAGTACAAAAATACCTACATAAAAAAACTTACGTTGGTATTTATTATTTGTTTAAATATGTACAAAAAATAAGAAAAGCCTTTGCATTACACATTTTCAATATATTGGGTTATAAATAAGACAGTGCTGGTTTCAGACAAGTAAATACAAAAAATGAAACGAAAACTGTTAGCTGCATGGAATATGCCATTTATTCTTAAAATAACAACAAAACTTGAAATGATTAAGTAAATAATATAAAACGCCAAGATACTAAAAATGAGAAAATTTAAAGTTTAAAGTGGTATTAGCCTTAAGGTAATATCAAAATTAAACAAAGTTTCTATTATAAATAATAATATTATTATCAAGAAATATAATGATTTATTATTTATAAACTAGTATAAATACTAGTTTAATTTAAACACAAGGTGGTTTTAAATACAAGCATGAATATATTCAAAATAAAAAATACCAATTTAAAAAATCGCTAAATTTGCCTTTATCCACAATTTCCCTCATACTACTTTTTTACTACTACGTTTTACTACGTACATATAAAACAGGTTATAAACGCATATAATTATTTGGTAATAACTTTATACCAATCCTATAAACTGTAATTTATTATATTGTTTTTTAGTATTTAATTAATTTATTTTTTTTATTATTATTAATATTTATTTGTC
Source organism: Kuschelorhynchus macadamiae (assembly GCA_030620095.1). Classification (NCBI taxonomy): domain Eukaryota; kingdom Metazoa; phylum Arthropoda; class Insecta; order Coleoptera; family Curculionidae; genus Kuschelorhynchus; species Kuschelorhynchus macadamiae. Next base: position 83,340 of record JAUTXW010000647.1, read on the forward strand.
ACAACTTTATTTGTATAGTGTATAAAAATAATACCCTTTACTACTATTCTTCCTTAAAAGAAGCGAATTCTTAAACATTTTCTTTGGTTGCTATTTTGTTTTGCCATATAAGAGGCACACTAAAATTTTACCAGTCTATTTCTGTTTCCCACTAATTTTTTATTCAAAATTTCAAGTCAATTGAATATGCCCGGTTTCTGAAGTAATTCGTCAATCGATAATTATTTGTGCTATGAGCTATCATTTTTGTCAAATCTCTGATGTACCGTTAGATATGTTTGTTAACATCCTATTTTTCTAATCGCCAAACAAACTAATATTTGGAAGGACCCTTAAAAAATAAAACATTTATATCCAGTTATAGAAAATATAATGTAATTTATAGTTAATAAAAAACCAAATTTATTGCATACGAACGAAGTGTATTAAAAAGTCTTCAATTATTGGCAATGAATTGTTTCTATTATTGATTATTTGTATATTGTCTCCTACTAGTTATATCAAAAATTGTATCTTTATTTTTGTTAAAGGAAATCTCTCTCGAAACTCTGCATCACCTTATAGATCTTCTCTTTCCGGTAACACCTTGCCCTTGGAATATCTAAATATTCTTCATACGCAGTTGAACTAGAATTTTCTATTTTATGCACTGTCACATTGAACAAATATTCTAAAAGTTAATAATAGAATGATTGTTAGGGTAGAATTAGAATCGTTCAAAACATGAAACGACCAAACGAGTTTTCATGGGCTTGCATTTGTACGGTCAGACCGATGTGTATTGGATATCTGCCTATTTTTTAGATATGTATTAGATAATCACAGGTCTGCAACAAAAAAGCTGTTTGGTTACTTTCAACTGATTTCCACGTATTTTGTTGTGCTAAACACGAAAAAAATATTGAAAAAAATCCTAGACGTCAGGATATTTAGCAAAATGCACAGTTTCTATGGTAATGAGAGCATTTTTATTTTTGTTAATATTTTTACTCATTAACGTACGAGTCTTTGCCAGACCCGTTTGCATTGCATTTTTATTTTTGTATTATTTAATTTAGCGAGTGGTTACGCCACTGACCGGTTCGCAGCACCCGCTCGGATACCCGAGCACGTGGCTTCATTAACCGTTTCTATTATTCTAGTATAAAGCCGGCACTAGCACGTGTTAGTTCGTCGCTCGTAATTGTTTTTCCGTTATTTCTTAAATAAAGTGCTATGTCTGTACGGAAGTGTGTGAATTCGCCTGACAGTTTCTGTTATATTTGTGGTGAATATACAGTTTTAAAGCAACAACTGAATATCACAGATTTTGTTAAAAAGGTTTATTTTGCATATTTCGGCTTAAAACTTGGGGATCAAGATAAAGTTTGGGCACCTCATAAAGTCTGTAAACGTTGTGTTGAAGACCTTCGAAACTGGTTCAAGGGTAAGAAAAAAGCTTTCCGTTTTGGGATTCCTATGGTATGGCGCGAGCAAAAGAACCATAGTGACGATTGTTATTTTTGTTCAATCGATGTGAAAGGGTATAATTCAAAATGGAAACGTTCCATTTTTTACCCCAACCTTCAGTCTGCGATTCGTCCTATTGCTCATGGCGGAGAAATCCCAGTACCCAAAGCCCCTGCTACATTGCAAGAGATTCCAATGTCTGACGAGGAGATACCTGAACAAGATGAGGAGTCAAGTTCTGACTTTGAAGATGATTCAAGTCCAAAATTGTTTTCCCAGGGAGAGATGAATGATTTGGTGAGAGACTTGAATCTTCCCAAAGATGCTGCCGAGTTACTTGGATCAAGACTTAAAAGCAGAAATTTATTGTTGCCAGGAGTGTCTTTTTCGTGGTTCCGATATCGCGAAAAGGAATTCGTTCCTTATTTTGCCCAAGAGAGGGAGTTGGTTTATTGTACCAATGTTGAAGGTTTGATGGAAAAATTTAAAATTCAATATGATTCTTCACAATGGCGTCTTTTTATAGATTCTTCAAAAAGAAGTCTTAAAGCCGTTTTGCTTCATAACGGCGGTTATTATGCCTCCATTCCTGTAGGTCATTCTGTACACCTTAAGGAAACCTATGAGAACTTGGAATTGGTTCTTCGGAAACTAAAATACGAAGACTACGGTTGGCAAGTGTGTGGGGATTTTAAAGTATTGTGCATGTTACTTGGACAACAAGGTGGTTTTACTAAATACCCTTGTTTTCTATGTTTATGGGACAGTCGAGACAGACAAAATCACTGGACTAAGAAGAGTTGGCCGCCAAGGGAGCTCAAAGTTGGTGAAAAGAATCTTCTTCGAGAAACATTGGTACCACGCCATAAAGTTCTTTTACCACCTCTTCACATAAAGTTGGGATTAATGAAACAATTCGTAAAATCACTTCCACGAGATGGAGATTGTTTCAAATACTTGGTCGCCAAGTTTCCAGGCCTCTCGGAGGCAAAGATAAAGGAAGGTGTATTTGTCGGACCAGACATTAGAAGGCTTATGACTGATCAACAGTTTATCAATTCTATGACGGATCCTCAAAAAGAAGGGTGGATTGCATTTAAGGAAGTTATTGAGAAATTTCTAGGAAATAATAAAGATCCAAACTACAAGCAAATCGTCGACAGAATGCTAGAAGCATTTAAATCATTAGGTTGCTTGATGAGCCTTAAGGTGCATTTTCTCCAGTCCCATCTTGACTACTTTCCGGAAAATTTGGGGGCTGTAAGTGAGGAGCAAGGTGAACGATTCCATCAGGATATCAAAGAGATGGAAAAAAGATACCAGGGAAGATGGAACGTTTCAATGATGGCAGACTACTGTTGGATGCTTCAGAGAGACATTCCAGACGCTACCCATAAGCGTAAATGTACCAAGAGAAGCCTCACTGGAAAAAAGAATAGATTTTAGTAAGTTCTAGTAGGTTTATTTCACTTAAAAAATATGTTTAGTAAATGATTTTGTAATAAAAAAGTTATTTTTTAAGTCTATTGCTGTTTATTTTTTTAGAGGTCTCATTTTACATAGCGACCCTAGTTGTTAGAAAACGTGACGTCTCATGACAAAGCGGAAATCATTTTCGGATTCAGCACACCCAAAAACATAAAAAAAACATAAAGTAACAAAAACAGCTCTCAATTTTTTTCTTTTTGCAGACCTGTGTAATTTATGAAAGACCTGTGTTTTATTTAATGGTTAAGAAACCAATTTGACTGTCATCTTTAGTTTATTAGCCTTATTAAATAGATATCTAGTACTTCAGAACCCGGGTATAGGTAGTTTTTCGATACCGAACTTACAATTACAACAATTCCCTTTTAAGAGGGAAGCAAAAACCAAAGGTAATATCTTCTCTTTTATGTTCCATATTCGGCTGACAAAGTCGTCTCTATTTAAAGCAAAATGCTGTTAACCTTAGTCGAGAAAATTCAATCCAAGTGCGGTATATAGAGAGCTGATATCGGTGATTTTATTGAAATTTTTGCAGATTTTATTTCCTTATCCTCCACAAAGCTCATCTCTGCGTATGTAACTATTGACAATAATTATTACATTTTACTTCGGGCATAATGTATTCAAAATAATAAAGAATTAAAAGTTTTCTGGTCAATTATCGTAGCGAAATTATTTTGTATCGTTGAAGTAGGACCGTATTTCAAGTACGTTAATATAATATAACAGCTAAATAAAAATAACAAAATACCAGCTCTGTTAGATATACTGGCATTTATTACTTTCAACCAAAGAGATCATTATTATTATACTATTATTTAAAGAGAAATTATAAGACGCGAGTAACATGTAGTGGATGTTACAACTAGGATACATTAATATTATAGTTCTAGAATGTTAATGATGCTATAAATAATGTCAATAATAAACTCTACACAGCATTTTTTGTTATTTACTAAGATATAAATCGTCATTTAATACATTTAGGTCATAGAAACTAACCCATAGTCACGTATATATATATACAATGTGTCCCAAATTTGGCTTACATGCATTGCTATCTCGTAAACCGCTATAGCTACAGGGTGGGTTAAATTAGGAAAGTTTTAGAGAATTTTATTACAAATTTGATGACGTTTTGAAGTTTAGGATATCTTTTGTGGTTTTCAAGATAATTGGAAAAAATCAAAATGGTGCATTTTCAACTTTTGCCCGTAGCTTCTAAACGACTCGTATTATGGTTTTATGGTTTATACATTATTAGAACACTTTTATTAGAGGAACATTATGCAGGTAAAACGAAGTTTCTAGCTTCAATTGTTTTTGAGATATTGGCATCAACTTTTTATTTTCTTACCGACGCCATATTGGATTATTGTATTTTTGGAAAGATCTTTTTAAGAGCTTTCCAATGGTTTATAACAAGGTAAGATTATTATTTTTCTTGAGCTCTAAAAACCAAAATAATTGTTTTTTTTTTAAGTAGGCTTTGATTACGCATGGCGGCCATAATGAAACAAAAGAATGCCGCATGTCAACAATCATTTTGTGTTCCTGAATAGTACTTGTTATCATTTTCTCATTGTGCCGAGTTTTTACAAAGTTTATTTGAGTTTCTTATACTACTTAAAATGGAGGGTAATTATTCCAACGAAGAGAATTTGGATATGATAGAACTTTATTTTAAAGCAAATAGAAATACACAAGCAGCTGCGCGTTCATACGAAGAACAATTTCCAGACCGACATCAACCAAGCCAAAGGCATTTCAGATTTCTAATTGTAAACTTGTTAGCTTATGGGTAAAAATATTAATTCAACCATCGATGTTTCAGATTTTCAACTAAGATATTATACTAACAGTGAATACCTAGTGACTAAAATGTAACTATCACACTATTGAAAATACCTAAACTAAATTTAAATTAACACATAAAAAAAATATAAGTTACACCACATGCCTCCCTCCATTTTCCACACATTTTTGACATTTCTCCAATACCTTCCGTGTAACCCTTCTTAAGGTGTTCCTGTTAATATTAGCAAAAACATCTCGGACTCTGTCTTCTAGCTCTCTGAGACTTTCTGGCGGAGAAAATTCGTAGATCTCATTTTTTGCGTATCCCCATAAATAAAAATCGGGAGGAGTAATATCCGGTGACCTTGCCGGCCAAGCAACAGGGCCATTATTAGCGATAATATTTTCCCCGAAAGTATTTCTGAGGACCGCCATCACCTCTCTGGTACCGTGAGCCAGACAGCCATCTTGTTGGAACCAAATATTTTGCAGGTCGTTTGGGGGAACAGAATTTATAACTTCTGGAATAATTTGTTCCCGTAATAGTTGCAAATATCTGTTACCCGATAAATTTTCTTGGAAAATGAACGGCCCAATCAAACGGTTATCTAAAATACAAATTGTTATGAGTGATTTAAAGCAGAAGTGCATTGTTTGGAATTACCTATAATGCCACACCATACATTGAACCCAAATTTTGTTTGTAAACGTCTTTCTTCTAAATTATGAGGATTCTCGGTGCCCCAGTAATGAGTATTATATTTATTGAAAATTCCACAGTTTGTAAATCGTGTTTTATCTGTACAAAGTACTTTAGAATGAAAGTTGGGTATTTGCTGGCATTTGTTGATGAACCATTCACTAAACGTGATTCTTCTAGCAAAATCCTTTACCTGAAGACCCTGTACAATAGTAGGTTTATAGAGATGAAAGTGAAGTTTTTTCAAGACTCGTTGGACGGTTGATTTGGGAATTGCCGTTTGTTCTTCAATCTTTCTTACTGAGGTTGTTGGGTTGTCCCTGACACTTTCTATTATAGCTGCGTTTCTTGCTTCATTATCTATTGAATAGGTCTTTGGTTTCGGTTTCAAAAAAGACCCGTAGGCTAACAGGTTAACAATTAGAAATCTGAAATGCCTTTGGCTTGGTTGATGTCGGTCTGGAAATTGTTCTTCGTATGAACGCGCAGCTGCTTGTGTATTTCTATTTGCTTTAAAATAAAGTTCTATCATATCCAAATTCTCTTCGTTGGAATAATTACCCTCCATTTTAAGTAGTAGAGGAAACTCAAATAAACTTTGTAAAAACCCGGCACAATGAGAAAATGATAACAAGTACTATTCAGGAACACAAAATGATTGTTGACATGCGGCATTCTTTTGTTTCATTATCGCCGCCATGCGTAATCAAAGCCTACTTAAAAAAAAAACAATTATTTTGGTTTTTAGAGCTCAAGAAAAATAATAATCTTACCTTGTTATACATCATTGGAAAGCTCTTAAAAAGATCTTTCCAAAAATACAATAATCCAATATGGCGTCGGTAAGAAAATAAAAATTTGATGCCAATATCTCAAAAACAATTGAAGCTAGAAACTTCGTTTTACCTGCATAATGTTCCTCTAATAAAAGTGCCCTAATAATGTTTAAATCATAAAACCATAATACGAGTCGTTTAGAAGCTACGGGCAAAAGTTGAAAATGCACCATTTTGATTTTTCCCAATTAGGTATCTTGAAAACCACAAAAGATATCCTAAACTTCAAAACGTCATCAAATTTGTAATAAAATTCTCTAAAACTTTCCTAATTTAACCCACCCTGTAGCTATAGCGGTTTACGAGATAGCAATGCTCGTAAGCCAAATTTGGGACACATTGTATATATATATATATATATATATATATATATATATATATATATATATATATATATATATATATATATATATATATATATATATATATATATATATATATATATATATATATATATATATATATATATATATATATATATATATATATATATATATATATATATATATATATATATATATATATATAAATTAACTATATTTTGTGATGGCTGGGTGAGGCTGCTTTGGGCGTCGACTTCAAAATGTCTTAATTTAAGGAATAAGTAAAATATTATTTTTTGAGGTCTGTCCTATTTTCTTTTAATATTTTATTTAGAGTTATTTTTCAGCGTTAAGAAAATTAACTATATTTAGAAACAGTTAATTTTTTCGTAAACCAATAAATAAAAACGAGTTCCATATCTTCATAACAACCGAGGGACAATAAACATGACTATGGGTTAGCTTCTATGACCTAAATGTATTAAATGACAATTTATATCTTAGTAACTAACAAGTAATTCTGTGTACAGCTTATTATTGACATTATAACATCATTAAAAATCTAAAACTATTATATTAATGTATCCTAGTTGTAACATCCAATACATCTTACTCGTGTCTTATAATTTCTCTTTAAATAATAGCATCATAATGATCTCTTTGGTCGAAAATAATATAGGCCAGTATATCTAACAGAGCTGGTATTTATGCCCACAGTAAAATGTAATGATTATTGTCAATAGTTACATACGCAGAGATGAGCTTTGTGGAGGATGAGGAAATAAATTCTGCAAAAACTTGAACAAAATCACCGATATCAGCTGTGTATATACAGCACTTGGATGATTGAATTTTCTCCACTAAGGTTAACAGCGTTTTCGCTTTAAATAGAGACGACTTTGTCAGTCGAATATGGAACTGTTGTTATTGTAAGTTTGGTATCAAAAAACTACCTATACCCGGGTTCTGAAGTACTAGATATCTATTTAATAAGGCTATCGACCCAATAAACTAAAGACAACAGTCAAATTGGGGTTCTTAACCATTAAATAAAACACGTCTTTCATAAATTATCTAATACATATCTAAAAAAATAGGCAGATATCCAATAGACATCAGTCTGACCGTACAAATGCAAGCGCATGAAAACTTGTTTGGTCGTTTCATGTTTTGAACGATTTTAATTCTACTCTAACAATCATTCTATTATTAACTTTTCGAATATTTGTTAAATGTGACAGTGCATAAAATATAAAATTCTAATTCAATTGCGGATGAACAATTTTTAATATAACTAGTACGAGACAATATACAAATAATCAATAATAGAAACAATTTATTGTCAGTAATTGAAGACTTTTTAAATACACTTCGTTCGTATACAATATATTTGTGTTTTTAAGTATAAACTACATTATATTTTCTATAACTGGATGTAAATATTTTATTTTTAAGGACTCCTTCCACATATTAGTTTGTTTGGCGATTAGAAAAATAGGATGTAAACAAACATACTAACGGTGCATCAGAGATCTGACAAAAATGATAGCTCATAGCACAAATAATTATCGATTGACGAATTACTGAAGTATCATTTATACAGTACAAAAGAAACTTGTAATGTGAAATAAAATGTGTAAAATGTTGTAGCGATATTTATTCGATTGTTATTTCTGCAACCCATAAAAAGTTATCATTTGGATATATTTATGAATGTTTAGTTATCGATGCGATAGCGCTTAACGTTGAAAAACTGGGCATTATTCAATTGACTTGAAATTTTGCATAAAAAATTAGTGTGAAACAGAAATAGACTCCTATATGGCAAAACAAAATGGCGACCTTATTTTTAGGGAGAATAGTAGTAAGGGTTATTATTTTTATACACTATACAACTAAAGTTATGAAAAATAAATATTAATAATAATAAAAATAATAAATAAATTAAATACTAAAAAACTATATAATAAATTACAGTTTATAAGGTTCGTATAAAGTTAATACCAAATAATTATATGCATTTATAACCTGTTTTATATGTAGGTAGTAAAACGTAGTAGTAAAAAAGTAGCATGAGGGAAAGTGTGGAGAAAAGCAAATTTACCGATTTTTTAAATTGGTATTCTTTATTTTGAATATATTCATGCTTGTATTTAAAACCACCTTGTGTTTAAATTATACTAGTATTTACACTAGTTTATAAATAATAAATCATTATATTTCTTGATAATAATATTGTTATTTATAATAGAAACCTTGTTTAATTTTGATATTACCTTAAGGCTAATACCACTTTAAACTTTAAATTTTCTCATTTTTAGTATCTTGACGTTTTATATTATTGACTTAATAATTTCAGGTTTTGTTGTTATTTTAGGAATAAATAGCGTATTCCATGCAGCTAAGTATTTTCGTTTAATTTTTTGGTAATTACTTGTCTGAGACCAGCACTGTCTTATTTATAATCCAATATATTGAAAATGTGTAAAAGGCTTTTCTTATTTTTTGCAGATATTTAAACAAATAATAAATACCAACGTAAGTTTTTTTATATAGATATTTTTGTACTAAGTACTTGTGGAGGATAAGGAAATAAAATCTGCAAAAATTTCAATAAAATCAATATCAGCTCTCTATATATCGCACTTGGATTGAATTTTCTCGACTAAAGTTAACAGCATTTTGCTTTAATTAGAGACGACTTTGTCAGCCGAATATAGAACATAAAAGAGAAGATATTACCTTTGGTTTTTGCTTCCCTCTTAAAAGGGAATTGTTGTAATTGTAAGTTCGGTATCGAAAAACTACCTATACCCGGGTTCTGAAGTACTAGATATCTATTTAATAAGGCTAATAAACTAAAGATAACAGTCAAATTGGGTTTCTTAACCATTAAATAAAACACATGTCTTTCATAAATTATCTAATACATATCTAAAAAATAGGCAGATATCCAATACACATCGGTCTGACCGTACAAATGCAAGCCCATGAAAACTCGTTTGGTCGTTTCATGTTTTGAACGATTCTAATTCTACCCTAACAATCATTCTATTATTAACTTTTAGAATATTTGTTCAATGTGACAGTACATAAAATAGAAAATTCTAGTTCAACTGCGTATGATGAATATTTAGATATTCCAAGGGCAAGGTGTTACCGGAAAGAGAAGATCTATAAGGTGATGCAGAGTTTCGAGAGAGATTTCCTTTAACAAAAATAAAGATACAATTTTTGATATAACTAGTAGGAGACAATATACAAATAATCAATAATAGAAACAATTCATTGCCAATAATTGAAGACTTTTTAATACACTTCGTTCGTATACAATAAATTTGGTTTTTTATTAGCTATAAATTACATTATATTTTCTATAACTGGATATAAATGTTTTATTTTTTAAGGCTCCTTCCAAATATTAGTTTGTTTGGCGATTAGAAAAATAGGATGTTAACAAACATAGCTAACGGTACATCAGAGATTTGACAAAAATGATAGCTCATAGCACAAATAATTATCGATTGACGAATTACTTCAGAAACCGGACATATTCAATTGACTTGAAATTTTGAATAAGACATTAGTGTGAAACAGAAATAGACTGGTAAAATTTTAGTGTGACTCTTATATGGCAAAACAAAATAGCAACCAAAGAAAATGTTTAAGAATTCGCTTCTTTTAAGGAAGAATAGTAGTAAAGGTTATTATTTTTATATACTATACAAATAAAGTTGTGAAAAATAAATATTAATAATAATAAAAATAATAAATTAATTAAATACTAAAAAACAATATAATAAATTACAGTTTATAGGATTGGTATAAAGTTATTACCAAATAATTATATGCGTTTATAACCTGTTTTATATGTACGTAGTAAAACGTAGTAGTAAAAAAGTAGTATGAGGGAAATTGTGGATAAAGGCAAATTTAGCGATTTTTTAAATTGGTATTCTTTATTTTGAATATATTCATGCTTGTATTAAAAACCACCTTGTGTTTAAATTAAACTAGTATTTACACTAGTTTATAAATAATAAATCATTATATTTCTTGATAATAATATTGTTATTTATAATAGAAACCTTGTTTAATTTTGATATTACCTTAAGGCTAATACTACTTTAAACTTTAAATTTTCTCATTTTTAGTATCTTGACGTTTTATATTATTTACTTAATCATTTCAAGTTTTGTTGTTATTTTAAGAATAAATGGCGTATTCCATGCAGCTAACAGTTTTCGTTTCATTTTTTGTATTTACTTTTCTGAAACCAGCACAGTCTTATTTATAACCCAATATATTGAAAATGTGTAATGCAAAGGCTTTTCTTATTTTTTGTAGATATTTAAACAAATAATAAATACCAACGTAAGTTTTTTATGTAGGTATTTTTGTACTAAGAAAAAAAATTAATTCCAAATTTCATAGATGGGGCCATTATATTTTTTACTATTTTAATGAGCAAATTTCATTGAAAACGGACAAAACAAGGAAATTGAATTATTACATAATTTTTCAAAAACATTTATCTAAAAAGTAAAAAAACACCAAAAAATAGAAACAAATAGCAACTTTTGTTAAATCGCCTACCTATTGCTGGGGCAATTCTTTACAAAATAGTTATCTTTTTATATGGACTAATTTTTTATATGTGTACCTTTTTTCAGCTGTAATTTTACTATTACATGCAATGTCGTAGCTAAGACATGGCCACAGGGGCACGCGCTAAAGCTGCATCAGTGGGAGGAAGTCAGCAAAACGAAAAAATATTAAAATTATGTCAATAGGTTTAAACACTACGTCAGTTTTTGCAACCAGATTTAAACAAAGTTGATTACTAAACACCACTTAAATCTCATGGAGAAGGAGGCTGGTATTTTTTTTGATTTACATATTGCTTCCCCTCAGTTTTTCTTTTCTGTCTATTTTCTGAACGGCTCTTTTCCAGTTTTCGGCTATTCATAACAACACCACTAACTACGTCCACTTTTAAGACTGTTTTTAAACCAAAAAATTTGATTACTAAACACCACTTAAATCTCATGGAGAAGGAGGCTGGTATTTTTTTTGATTTACATATTGCTTCCCCTCAGTTTTTCTTTTCTGTCTATTTTCTGAACGGTTCTTTTCCAGTTTTCGACTATTCATAACAACACCACTAACTACGTCCACTTTTAAGACTGTTTTTAAACCAAAAAATATCTAACATCTACTTTAACAATTTAATTTAATTTTATTTAAAATATTAAGCCGACGATATTGCCACGATTTCGTCAAATAAAGAATCAACAATGTGACGTGATATACATTAGGTCGGTTATGAAGTTCACAGTCATAGAAACATCACAAGTGAAATATTTTGGCATGAGATTCAAATAGCCCTCCAGATTGAAGTCGAAAGTTAGCCCATACCCGATCTAGTAATGAATGTTTAAAACATTCTTGATATATTTTTACATACCCCGTTATTTACTTCAAAGGGCCACCCCACACGTGTTATGTTAATATGGCCACTTAGCACATATTAACATAATAAAACTACTCTACTTCTTTTGTCATTATTTCTAAAGTTTCAAAGCTCAAACGTAAATAATAAATACTTCCATTAAATTGCCCGGCAAACAGGTTAGATCCGTATTTGTTTAAAGTGACAATAAGTAAACAGTAATTAGAACGATTTTCTTTCGAAACAAATGTTGCCGTAGTTAGAAAAATAAGAAAATAAATTACAGTATATTTTACCGGTTAATGGTTACGACATTTCTTAAAACTAGTAAAATGTTCCAGAATTTTTGAGATCATTTCCATATTTAACAAAGTTCTTACGAGGATGATATGTAATAAGCGAGTCTTCTTTCTACCTTGGTGCTGCATTCGAGTCTTTAAATGACACTTTAAACACTTTTTTTAATGTTTTCTTCATCCCTGAATATTATTGCATAGTTAATATTGTTGACTAAAAATACCGTGTCAAGGAAAAGTTCGCGCGAATAGGCATTTTGTACCCTCCGTAAGTATGCCACTGTTTGTCAAAATTCCTTAAAATCTAACAGATAATGAATCTAACCAAGTTTTGCTTTAGTTAAGAAGTAGAACTCGAGAAATTTACTAACAGAGTCCATATTTTGTGCCAAATTTTATAATAACATGTAACAAATACCTCTATTTCAATTTCTTTATGCAATATGTGATCTTAGCCACTTGTACGTAATCCCAACATAGCGGCTATTTCTATTAAAGAACTACAATATGTATATATATATATATATATATATATATATATATATACAGGGTGGCCCATCGAAAACGTACCGCAAGGCATAACGGCCAGGGTAATTTTTTTTTCAAAAAATCCAAAAACACGTCAATTTTGTTTGTGAGGGGGACAATTTTTGCCCTTAAAATGATCGCAAAATTTTCAACCCTCTAAGCGGGGGTGTCATCCCCCAAACTTTGTCAAATGGGAAGAGGGGTCAAGTGGTACCGCAATGAAAAGGGCTTTCTATTCTCTATACATTCCCGCTTTGGTTTTGAAAATCGGTCAAGTCATTTAGAAAATAGAAGGATTGAAATTTAAAATGTTTATTTACAAATTATCAGAGTAAATGATAAGGATAAATTCCTTCGACCAATTCGCTATTTTTGTCCTGTTATTTTAGATGTTTACTGCTGATTTTAGTGATTTGACATGCCACAACGATCAGGTGCGGTAGTTGCTAGATAGCTGTTCTGTAACTTGTGCGTTTAAATTTCTCAATATCATTAAATTTTTTATCAATAATTATGGTGTACTCACTTGCAGAAAAAGTGGAAATAATCGAACTTTATTTTAAAAATAATGAATGTGGCAATCGGGTTGCGCAGATATTTAATGAACGACATCCTGAAAAACACCTTTCCGGCAAAATTGTTCGCGAGTTAGTAGCAAAATTTCGCGAAACTGGAACACTTATGAATAAAAAGAGGCAGATGGAAAATCCTGTAGTAAATGAAGCTATGGAGGTCTTTGTATTGGGCCAAGTTGCCATGGATAGTACGCTGAGTACAAGAAAATTAGCCAATGAGACCGGCGTGAATCGTACAAGTGTCCAAAGAATATTGAAAAAACACCATTTCCACCCGTATAAAATTCAGTTGGTACAAGAACTCAACGAAGACGATTTTGATCGCCGCTTGCAATTTTGTGAAACTATTAGTGAACGAGTGGCCAATAATAATAATTTTCTATTCAATGTGTGTTTTTCGGATGAGTGCACTTTCTTTTTGAACGGTGTAGTTAATCGGCATAACTGTCGGTACTGGGCTGAGAACAACCCCAGGGTATTTCACGAGGTGCACACACAACATCCTCAGAAATTGAACGTGTGGGCTGGTATTTTTGGAAATTCTATTGTGGGTCCTTTTTTTCTTCCTGGAACTCTAACAGGTGATATGTACTTAGATTTACTGGAAAATACCATCGACCCAGCCCTAACTGACATCATCGAAAATAATCCTGGATACGTTGAAGCGGAACTGATATTTCAACAAGACGGTGCACCTCCACATTACTCTCAAAATGTGCGTAATTATTTAAACACTAACTTTCCCGGGCGGTGGATAGGACGAAGGGGTGCCATTGAGTGGCCTCCCCGGTCACCCGACTTGACTCCTTTAGACTTTTTTCTATGGGGACACATAAAAAGTAAAGTGTATAGCACTCCACTTGCCTCATTAGAAGATCTGCGAACACGAATTATTGACGTTTGTCGCGAAGTGACCCCTCAAGTTCTTCAGAATGTTCGAGAACGATTTGAAGCTAATTTGTATTACTGTATGGAGGTCGACGGGCAACATTTTCAGCATTTGCTTCATTAATACGGTAAGTTTTTTTTTATTTAATTCAATTTATGCGTTTTTTGAAAAATGTATTTTTCAAATTTCAATCCTTCATATTTTCTAAATGACTTGACCGATTTTCAAAACCAAAGCGGGAATGTATAGAGAATAGAAAGCCCTTTTCACTACCACTTGACCCCTCTTCCCATTTGAAAAAGTTTGGGGGATGACACCCTCGCTTAGAGGGTTGAAAATTTTGCGATCATTTTAAGGGCAAAAGTTGTCCCCCTCACAAACAAAATTGACGGGTTTTTGGATTTTTTGAAAAAAAAATTACCCTGGCCGTTATGCCTTGCGGTACGTTTTCGATGGGCCACCCTGTATATATATATATATATATATATATATATATATATAGTGTGTATATAGATATGGGGATCTCGGAAGACATATAGTGTCGGTTAAAAACAAAAGTTGCGTATTTTGATACATCCCGTTTTATTTGAAAATGCTACGCCGTTCCGGAAATATCCGAGCAAAACCGAAATATTGAGATTTCGTTTAAATTTTCTTTTGAAGCTATTTGAAAAGATATGAAAAAATGGAAAACACAACTTTTTAAGCTGTACAAATTTTTATTATAACGTTTCGTTTCGATGGAACCACCATCTACTTTGAGTTTTCTTATGGGACGGAAAAAACTACACCCAGTATTAGATTGCGCTTGTCATTGCGAATTCAACGATGTACTACACAATATAATTACTTATGTTTTTATCCAGAAAAATGGCTTTTTAATACATTTCTATCATTTTATTATAGTAGGCCATGAAATCCTAACGATAAAAGGAAAAAAAAACAGTTGAGAACTTTGAATGAATGTATTTATTTATTTATTTAATAATTGTTATATTGTTGTTGTCGTTTTTTAATTTATTTTGTTCTATAATGGATGGAGATAATTTTACAAACGAAGAAAAATGTGATATATTATAACAAATACCCAGAGCGGAGACAACCTGACAAGTGTATTTTTCGGCGTTTGCTATTTAATCTAAAAGAATATGTATCATTTAAAAAGCCTGTATTATCCCGACAAAAACCTTCCAATGAAGAAAACCAATACAACGTTCTACAACAATGTTATTGAAAATCCACAAACTTCCACCAGAGAAATTGAAGACCAGACGGGGGTAGCTAAATCTACAGCTCAATTTATTTTTAGATTTTAGAAGATGCATTAGACAATTTACCGTTAGGCGCTGTACACGGCTGTTGGTTCCAACAAGATGGTGCTCCAGCCCATAACTCCATAGAAGTTCGCCAATATTTAGCTGAACGGTTTTGAAGGAAGATACATTGGGACTTACAGTGAAACACCTTGGCCTCCAAGGTCATTGGACCTCACTCCCTTGGACTTTTTCTTGTGGGCTACATAAAAAAATGAGGTATTTAAGGAATGTTTTGACGAGGAACAATTATATCAATCAGTACGAGCAGCATTTAATACAATTACTCCTTTTAAGTCCTAACACTGGAACCTGTGGTGGAAGATAGATCAAAATACAAGAGTTCTAACCACACTACACCGCAACTTGTTACGTTCTGGACGCGCGTTTCGCTAACCAAGTTAGCATCATCAGCAGATGATATAAACTGATGATATAAGTTTATATCATCTGCTGATGATGCAAACTTGGTTAGCGAAACGCGCGTCCAGAACGGAACAAGTTGTGGTGTAGTGTGGTTAGAACTCTTGTATTTTGAACAATTACTCCTGAAATGTTAAGTAATATTTTGGAGTCTACCGTGAGACGGGCGTACTTCTGTTTAGAAAATGGAGGCAATTTGTTTGAACATTTGTTATAGTTAGTAAATAAATAAATACATTCATTCGAACTAGTCAACCGTTTTTTCTTCCTTTTATTGTTAGTATTTTATGCCCTATTATAATAAAATGCTAGAAATGTATTAAAAAGCCATTTTTCTGAACAAAAACGTAAGTAATCATATTGTGCTGTACATCGTTGAATTCGCAATGAAAAGCGCAATCTAATACTGGGTGTACTTTTCGTTGGTGGTGGTTCCGTTGAAACGAAACGTTGTAATAAAAATTTGTCAACGTCACCTTGTACAGTTTAAAAAGTAAGAATGAAAAAGTGTTTTCCGTTTTTTTCATATCTTTTCAAATAGCTTAAAAAAAATTAAAAGGAAATCGCAGTATTTCGGTTTTTCTCGGATATTTCAGGAACGGCTTAGAATTTTCAAATGTGTAAAACGGAATTTTGTTGGGCATCAAAATACGCAACTTTGGTCTATCTATATATATATATATATATATATATATATATATATATATATATATATATATATATATATATATATATATATATATATATATATATATATTTTAATTTAAGAAAATTCAAAAGAGATATATGGCAGCATCGCTAATGCGCAACGAATCCGGAATTAAAAATATCCCAAGTAGTACCGATTTACTTTTCGATAAGTACACCTTTTCTCGGCGGTTTGACAAAATTTATCCAGTGTCCGGTTTTGTAGCCATATAAAACGAACGTGTTTTGAGTTTATTTATTTATATTACATCGATTTATACATTAACGCTACGGCTGTTACTCCATTTGAGATTACTCCCCCGTGATTCCTTTTACCTTCCTTTTCCCTAAACCTTTATTTTCCTGGAGTGAGAAGAAGACAGTGACAGCAGAGCCTTTCGGTAAGTCCATTCATAAAAACAGTCCACATTTATTTAAAAACTGAGCTAAGCGAATATACAATATATATATATATATATATATATATATATATATATATATATATTTATATATATATATATATATATATATATATATATATATATATATATATATATATATATATATAAAACACTTTGAACCAACAGAATATAATTTTCACAAAAAGCGAAAGATTCTATCCTCCAGGTTCTTGGTTAGGTGGGGATGCAGTCAAAGAAAAAAATTTTTGAACGGCCTGGTGTGAATTATGTACTTGATGATTTAGTGAAGGATTGTTTACAATACTTACTTTTTTATATGCCTTTTGTTAAACGTTACGTCGATGATCTAATTTTAGCTCTCCCTAGGGACTGAGTAGAGATTACGCTTGAAATGTTCAATACATATAACCCACACAGACAATTTACAGTGGAACATGAAAATGAACAAAGCATTCCTTTTATGTAGATATGCTAGTTACACGTACCAATGAAAATGTTTTAAAAACTAAATGGTACAGTAAGCCTATGTGCTCCAATAGATTCATTAATTTCCACTCTTACCATCGAACTCACATGAAGATTAATTTAATCTTGGGTATAAAAAGAAGGGCAGTCAAGTTGACTCACCCCGACTTTAGAGAGAGCAGTCTTAAACTTTTAAAAAATATCTCTTCTGTTCATGATCATAGTTTGTTTTAAATGTAATGTTTTTTTGAGTGATGTTTTTACCAATAATGTTGTAACCAATTTAAATAGTAACTATACATGTTTTTATTGTAGAAAATAAATATCTTGAGAAAGCTCAATATAATGAGCGAAACGTCGATTAAATTATAGTTTTACTTCTTAATGAGTTAACCTATGCCTACCCTAAATATATATATATATATATATATATATATATATATATATATATATATATATATATATATATATATATATATATATATATATATATATATATATATATATATATATATATATATATATATATTTATATCTATATATATTTATGAAAATATATATATATAATCAATAATCAATATAACATTTTATTAGATCGCTATCATTGCTGGAAAACTACTAATTCTATTTAGCTCAAATTTTGCACAATTTTGCTTCTTCTAAAAAACAGTTTGTTAGTAAGATATCCAGCGAGATACATTGAGGTGAAGTATGTTAGAGGTGGCTCCCATATAGCCGATTTATTCGGGACATACTTTGAGAGTGTTTTCGTGCCTGAGAGGTATCAATTTAATCATATATATATAAATATATGTTTATATTTATATATATATATATATATATATATATATATATATATATATTTATACAAAACGAAACCAGTAACGGTAAGGATTACTCCTTCACCATTTTGTCAAGAATCGACCAAAACATGACGCTATGTTTGTTTCCAGGGCTAAGGTGCCAATCTGCTACCGTGGTATCTGCCCCGGCAAGGCTCATCAGGCAGTTTCCAGATACCACGGTAGCAGATTGGCACCTTGGCCCTGGAAACAAACATAGCGTCATGTTTTGGTCGATTCTCGACAAAATGGTAAAGGAGTAATCCTTACCGTTACTGGTTTCGTTTTGTATAACTTTTTACGACCAAGAACCGCACAGAAATTGAAATTTCTGTTTCTCTTTTATATATATATATATATATATATATATATATATATATATATATATATATATATATATATATATATATATATATATATATATATATATATATATACATCTCATGTCTAATATGAAGCCCGGTATGACCCACAGACTATCCTAACTACTTTGGATATAAAACTTTATTAAAAAATGTGTGGTTTTTTACATATTTAAAATACTAACTGCTCTCAAGTACTATTTTTAACAATATGATTATATAATACAAGAAAATGTTTATTATTTTTTTTGGTGATACCTTACCACTCACCAGAAGGCTATACAAAATGTAAAGTTTTAATAGTGCAATATTATTTAAGTCTATATAGTTACTAACATATTAAAACTAACAGCTTTCAAGTACTATTTATAACAGTCGGATTAGGGGGATTATTAGAACCAATTGTTCAAAAAAATTTAAAGCTCCCAATCAGTGGGGCATTTATGGCGTCATTCTAATGAAGGTTTTGTTTTGAAAATTAAAAAGTGCACCAAATGTGTTAACAATACGTGTTCGTAGTTTAATACAGATTCAGGTAAGATACGTTTGATCTCTTTTATAATGCAAAATAGATCTAAAAGGTACTAGATAAACCTTAAATATTGTGAAATGAGATCTTCTATCTTAGTTACGAATGAATGATTTAGACTTGTCTACAAGGATACATCACCCATCCCCTAACAAATTTTTTCTAATGTTTTCAAGAAATCAGTGATTTCACAAGAATCGAAGGAAGCATCCATTTAGTACGAAAGCTCTCACGGCTGGAGTCAACTAAGAATTCATGGTTTTTAGGTTTAGACCTTGTCAAATTGAAATTTCTATCCTATTTACAAAATTAGAATTTGACCATTTTTTCCCATTTTCCACGAGCCATGTGTGCCATAACCAAGCATAAATATAAATTTCCACTAATAAGTTCTAAACAGTTTAAAAAATTAAATTAATGTAAAAGACCAAGAAGTTACAGAACAGAATAAGGAATTTTCATTTATAGTAAAAATGGTTAGTGGCACTGTAGTAAAAATTCCTGTGACCATACAGTACAGGGTGTCCCATTTTCGTAGGTTTTACGGGGTTTCCAGCTTATGAGTAGAGATAGAGAGATGCGGTTTTCGCGACACCGTGCTACTTTTCGATGAAACTAAAGAGGCCGCAAACAGATTTGCCCTAACCATTTTAGTTTCCGTGCTACAGGGTGATTTTGAAAATTTGTCATTTTCGGACACCCCCTGTAACTCAGCTATCGTAAAATATATTTAAAATGTTTCAACTGGTATTTATAGATTTTTTCACGTAGAATTCAGTGGCGTACTCAGATTTTTGCTGAGAGTCATAGTTTTTGACATATTGGCATAACCTACTATTTTTTAAATGGGACACCCTATATATTATTTTTTCATCTTATTCTTCGTGTCGAGAGCTTTTCAAAAACATACCATAAGTCATATTTATTTTCATAAATAACATGAAAAAATGCATTTTTCTTTAAACGGATTTATGGCATAGCAGATCAATCGAAATAAGAGAAGGTGGCTGTGGAGCCATGGAAAAAGTTAACAAATATTTATTAACGAAATAACAAAGTAACAGCATCAGAAAAAATTAGGAAGTAGGTAAAAGGTAATAATTATAATTTCATTAAAACTACAAATATTGTTCAAATTGTAGACCATTATGTGTCCTACAAGTGTGACAAACTTTAAAAATTCTTTTTAATGCATTTTCTATTGTAAATGACTGTCTTTGTAACTCTGCAAAAGCGTTTTCGGTGGCCATTCTTAGTTGTTCTAAGTTTTCGTATCCCCTTACATAAACCTTGTTTTCTAAATAACCCCACAAAAAGAAATCTAAAACTGAGAGGTCAGGGGATCGTGGTGGCCATCGAACAGGTCCGTGTGTTTCTATCCATCTTCCAGGAAAATGGTCGTTAAGCCAGTTTTGACTTATTCTGGCATTGTGGGCTGGAGCTCCGTCTTGCTGGAAATAAATCCTATTTAGTTGAGCCAAGGGAACATCATCCAAAATTCCTAATGCGTCTTCTAGGATTCGCACGTAACCAATCGAATTCAGATTTCCTTCATATATTTGGTAAACTATTTTTCGGTTGAAAATAAAACAGGAGACATTGAATCCAAATCTGCCCTGACGCTCCCTAGGAAAAATAACATGGTTGTTTTCTTGACTCCAAAATCGCGTGTTGTGTCTATTTAAAATCCCTGAACTAGTAAAATGTGCCTCGTCTGACCAAATAATCTTTTTTTCAAAATCGATATCTTCTGCCTTCATATTTATAAACCAATTGCAGAACTCCAATCTGCGCTCTGCATCACCAGGATGCAGATGAGGCACAAGTTTGTATTTATAGGGTTTGAATTTGTGCTTTTTCAAAATTTTCTGCACTTTGGTTTTCGGTACACCCGCCTCTTCGTCTATTTTCCTGCAAGATGTTTCAGGAGCTGTTTGAACGAGGGCTAAAACGTTGACCTCAGATTCTTCGTTGTCTTTATTGTAAGTTCGCGATCGAGGCTTGTTAAAAGATCCATATTGGCAAAAATTATTTTTAATTTTTTGAAAAATTCTTTTTTCTGGTTGTCTTCTCTCGGGATATCTAAGATAAAATAAAGCGAACCAATAAAGTCAAAATGCAGGAAGATAAAAAAGAACTAACCTGTTCAGATAAAGCTCTGCCGCCTGATCTGCATTTTCATTAGACAATATAAAACACGCGTCCATATCATATTTCTCAAAATATTCAAATTTTTGATTCTGAGCCATATTAAAAACAATAATTATAATAGACGTCAAGAAAAATTTAAACGCAATAATGCCAAAAATGACAGCAGTAATGGCTGCCTGATCATATTTTTGTTGGCGTTGCCATGGCTACCACAGCCACCTTCTCTTATTTCGATTGATCTGCTATGCCATAAATCCGTTTAAAGAAAAATGCATTTTTTCATGTTATTTATGAAAATAAATATGACTTATGGTATGTTTTTGAAAAGCTCTCGACACGAAGAATAAGATGAAAAAATAATATATAGGGTCTCCCGTTTAAAAAATAGTAGGTTATGCCAATATGTCAAAAACTATGACTCTCAGAAAAAATCTGAGTATGCCACTGAATTCTACGTCAAAAAATCTATAAATACCAGTTGAAACATTTTAAATATATTTTACGATAGCTGAGTTACAGGGGGTGTCCGAAAATGACAAATTTTCAAAATCACCCTGTAGCACGGAAACTAAAATGGTTAGGGCAAATCTGTTTGCGGCCTCTTTAGTTTCATCGAAAAGTAGCACGGTGTCGTGAAAACCGCATCTCTCTATCTCTACTCATAAGCTGGAAACCCCGTAAAACCTACGAAAATGGGACACCCTGTACATCAAATGTTCCATAATAAAAACTAAAAAAATTAAAATATTATCACTCCCTATCTCAAAAACGAATGCATTGCAAGCACATGGTAATATGAACTTCTAGCCCTAAAGTGAACCAAAAATTATGTCCTGCATTTTTTGTCACCAACCAAAAAAACACTCTGTATCAAAGTAAATACAAAATTTGGACACTAAATTCAATTTGATATATGCTCGAATTCTGGCCTCATGTTTCACTGCTAAATCTGCTTAAAAGCAGATGATCTTTTTTTGTATATATATTTGTCCTGTTAATGCTTAGAATATACTCTTGCTAGTGCACAGGCGGGACTTATGCTTCACAACCGTATGCAACATATGGAAAAACTTTATTAAGTAGGTATACATTAAGAAATTTGTATTTCTGATTAGAGTTGGTGCTCATAGAAAAAATTAGTTTAGACAGTAATAAACTTTAGATCAGATATACAGGGTTATCAAAACATATAAACAAATGGAATTCAACACTAAAATTACAAAAAATACAATTTTTGTGGTGGCAGTTTTAAAGTTCAGCAAAGTTTTTTCATATATGTTATTTTTCACTATAAATAACTCCTTTTAACTATACTAAATACGGAAACATTGTACTTAGCTGTCAATTACGATCTTTTGTGCAGACCTTTCAAATTGCCTAGCACAGGATTGACACTAAAGAAAAAAACTAGGATTATTTCTTTAAACTAAACGTTTAAGGTCGTTTTTGTTTCCATGCATTTCGGTTGAGTTATGCTCTGGTTTTTGATTGGTTTGTATTGTTTTTATGTGGTATGAAATTTATGGGTGTATGCTTTTAACATACTGCCGTGCGATACACTTTTGAATATTTTTCTAATTAAGTACATTTTCTAATATTGTGTTTTATATTTTTTTCTGTATAAATTTTCTAAATATTAACCCGTAGAAAATAGTTGAATGTTAATGTAATTAAAAAGATAATGATATTAACCTAATAAGAATGTGTCAAAGATAAAAATGAGGATCTTGTAGGATTTTTTATTTTGTCTTTAGCGCAAGATATGCTAGTATTATTTTCCCTACCGCTTAACAATTAACCAAAACCATTTCGCTGTACATTTTTTAACGTTCGTACAAGTGCCTAAAGTAAGTTCTAAAATTCGCTTTGAACGTTTCATTAATATAAAAACATTCCAGCCACAATTTGTTATCTCCTCTATGTCACTAATATTCACTAAATTCACCTTCGCATGTTTTTTTGAAGCCCGGGCCCGGAATTCCCACTTCGAATTCATAACCACAATACACAAATGTCTAATCTTCTTATTAAAATTTAATCCAAATTTTCTGTGACACTGCCATGTCGACGGTACGGCTAAAGTCGTCGTATTTAGTGGAGCTTTTCAAACCCGTAGAACCTATATAGAGTTGTATATCATTTACACACAACGACTAGAGCGCCAACTACAGTACGATAACGTGAACCCTGACGCGTATGTTTTTAGACAGTAACATGTAAATATGAAGCCGAAGCAAAAAATTAGGTACAGTTTTCTTTAACTTTGGTGTGAACGTAGGAAAAATTTATACACGTTTGTATTTAGGAAGCCCGAAGGTGGGCTTCCAAAGGTCGCAATGGGCTTCGAATGCCCGTGCAATATGACATTTCGGGCTTGCGAATGACGGAAGATGTGTATATAGAAGTATATATATATATATATATATATATATATATATATATATATATATATATATATATATATATATATATATATATATATATATATATATATATATATATATATATATATATATATATATATATATATATATATTATTTGGGCGCCGACTTCAAAATGGGACAAATAAAATATTATTTTCTGCTTTTTAGCGATTTTATTTGTTTTGTATATAACATAATACATGAGATCTTGCCTCTAAATTACCTTGTAAATATAATAGCTTAAATATTAATATCAGAGTTGTTTAATTAGTTAATTTTTGTATAGTGTCATTTAATATAAATTAATGTTACATGTTTCTTTTATTACCATCTGTATATATACATACAAATTATAATAAGGGTAGTCGGTTAATAAAGTTTTCATACCGAATGTTCATTTTTCTCCAATGTCAAGTAAAATAATATATTTTAAGGTTGCACATTTTCATGGTCACCCTGTAAACGTAAAATTACATAACGGGGTAGCAAAAGAAATATCTTTTGGCAAATGAAGTTGTATGTCTATTACACACCTCAATACATTAATTTAAAAAATTTAAATTTAATTGTAAAACTCGCTTCCTTCATCACCCTGATCCGCTTTTTATTTTTATATCATTATTACAAAAGACGGGTGGACGAATTTAAAATCAAAATATATGGGACCACTTAAGAAATGTCCCATAAAATTTGCCGTTTACGCAAACAGAGAAAAAAATACCTACAGGTCGAATTGAAAACCTTCTCCTTTTTTGAAGTTGGTTAAAATCGTTCTCATTTTCCAAATATAGTGTACAGGTCATTCCTAAATAGTTTGATGAAAGGACAAATTTCAAATAGTGATCTGACTTCATATTTAGATATAAAAATAAAATCTAAACCAATTTTCTTCGTTATATTTATGCGTATCTTTAAAAATAAGGGTACTTTACTATTGAATTTTTTTTTAATAACGCAAAAGTCTAATTACTGCAACGCCAAAAAACATATTGCATAACAAACTTTATTTCCTTATTTTATCGCATTAAGATCTGGCTTTCTGGTGGGGATAGCTCATCATTGTTTCAAATTCCGAATTATCAATTTTTCAGAAAAGATCGTGAGGGCAGAGGGGGAGGATTGGCGGTGTACGCTCAAACAGGATATGTCCTTAATATTATTACATTTCACTTTAATATAAATGTACGGTTGGAATTCTTAGCATTTAAAATTAAAATTACAAATAAAACGTATGCTTTTCTCGTATTTTATAGACCACTTTCTTTGAAATTCAATAATCTGATACCAGATTTCGATAATATATTTTTTTCATTATTTCCTACTGTAGACGAAGTTTTTTGTTTGGGTGACTTTAACATTAATCTGCTAAACGTACAAAACCCATTAACATCTCTTTTGAGAATTATAACCTTGTACAAATCATAGAAGAACCTTTTCGGATATGCGGGAATACAAGTACGTTAATTGACGCACTTTTTGTAACAAACCAGTCTTTAGTAACTAAAAGCGGAGTTTTACCGGCAGATAATATTTCTGACCATAAAATTATTTATTGTGAGGTGAATTTGCGGAAAGTTCCAATTTGTTCTCAATTAATTCAATACCGGTGTTTTAAAAATTTTAATTTGAATGATTTTTTAAATGACATGTATACCCTACCTTGGGTGAATATAATTTATCTTATAATTAATCTATCAATAAACGACTCGAACTAAATTTTGTTGATTGTGCGAAAAATTTGGGTTTACTGTAGGATACTAGACTTAGATTCAAGGACCACCTTAAAAAAATATTTCAAAAAACTTACTGTCGTTAAAAATGTTACAAAATAACAGACTTATATTAAATATAGATTTAAGAAGACATTTATGCGAATCCCTTGTTTTGTCCAATTTTAATTACTGTGACTTTATCTATGGATTTTGTTTGGATCAAGAGAGTAAATCTCGAATACAAAAAGTCCAAAATGCCTGCGTGCGATTTGTGTATAGCGTAAGAAAATATGAATTATTTAAGAAAATTTATTCATTATTTATTTATTAAAATTAAAATATAAAATACATCTAATGAATTTGCAGAAAAAAAACTGATTTTGAATTAATTGATATTTTTTAAATGCACACTTAAATATATTATTATTACTTAAAAAGTAAAAATATTTTTTTCTGTTCAGTCAGGTATTTTCATTGAAGCTATTATTTTTTTTACTTAATTATTGTTGCAAATCATTAACTGTCCTATTAACTGTTAGAAGTTTTTTTTTGCTTAGTGCTTACTGTTACATTCTTGCCAAAGAAATATGTAAATTAATAATTAGTTTGTCCCTGCCTGGTTGAGTTGAGTACCTATTAAAGCTGGACTAAAAGGCATTTATTATTATTATTATGACTTGTTGTCTCACAGTATTCCTGTGGTTGTATTTTATACTGACCAGATTATACCAAGTCAGTATAAAAATAAAAATAAACAAAAGGAAATGGAAAAAAAACAACTATTGTGTCTTAAGAAATGATCTAACGATGCTACATGTTTTCAAAATAACCGATTCTTGGATGTTCCTGTGAATGCCTGTATTAATTTCTAATTGAGCCAAATGCGGTGTAAACGTTATTGGGGTGAGACCTGTTACTGATATGACAAGATAAACAATGATGACTCTTTCCTGTTTCCACAGCTTTTTTACTGCCACTGCCAAGTCGGTGTATTTGGCGATCTTCGTCAAATAAGTGATTTTCTATTTTTTGGATTGAAAGGTGATATCAGGTCTGTTTGCGGGGATTGTTTTATCTGTGTGTATGTAAATGTCCCAGTAGAGTTTGTTGTCTTCCTTTTCAGGTATGGATGTTGGTGTATAATGGTAGTAAGGGTCTGTCTTCTCCGTTAGTTTGTGTGTTGTGACTAATGCTTGATGAACGACCTTCGCTGCTGAGTTGTGTCTCGCGGTGTATTCAGGTCCGGCCATTATTCTACATCCACTCGTTATGTGATCGATTGTTTCTTTCTGCTGGTGGCATCTCCTACATCTCTTGTCTTTAATGGTTGTGTCGTTGATGATGATCTTTCGGTAGTTTCTGGTTGCTATGACTTTGTCCTGGAAGGCTTCTGTTTCCGAGAACAGCTGCCGTTTCTATAACCACGTATATGAAAGCTTTTTATGTATGTGGTTCTGCTTTATGTGGTATCTGTATCTTCCGTGAAGTGTTTTTTCAGACCAGGCGTTCATCTTTTCTAGTCGTGATTGGATGTGACTGTGTGCGTCTGCTGCGTGGCTCGTTTGAGACAGGTCGAGCGGTGTATAATCCTTGTCTACTTTCACTATAGCCTTGTGGAGGTTAGTTTGTTTGGTGTGGAAGAATTTTCGTAAATTTGTTTTTTATTTAGCGATTGTATATCTATAATTCCCCTCCCTCCTTCTTTTCTCTCGATGGTGAGTCTTTCCTTGCATGCGTTGGGATGTAACTTCCTGTGTTTAGTGAATTCAGAGCGTATGAATATGTGAATGTTTTCTATGTCTGTGTGTGACCACTTAATGATACCAAACGAATACGTAAGAATAGGTATGGCGAAAGTGTTTTCGTTAGATTTCTGGAATTCAGTTTTGTTTTTAGTAGCTTTGTGAGTCTGGTTTTAAATTCCGTCTTGAGCTCTGATTTGATATGAGTGTGGTTAATTTTGGTCCTTTGATGGAAGCCTAGGTGTCGTGTCTGTATGTTTCTTCTTTGAGCATGCTATCTATAGTTTCATTGTTGATTGTTTCCCTCGTAGGGTGGTCTTTCCACTGTCACTTGTTGATATGAAGTAGCTTGCATTTACTTACATCAAATTCCATGTTGATGTCCAGCGTAAACGTTTCTGTTATTTTAAGGAGTTCCTTTAGCTATGCCTTGCATATAATTTTATGTCATCCATGTACAAGAGATGGTTAATTTTGTGTAGGTTAAGTTCAGTGTGTTTGAGATTGGATTGAGACAGAGGCAGAACCACAAAGGGCTGAGTAAATCTCCCTGGAATATACTCGTCTGATGTAGATCTCTTCTGTTTCGATGTGCTCTTTTTGTATTCTCAGGTTGATTTTAGTTTTCCACGTACTCATGATTTGCGTAAGAAATTGCCTGATGTTTTTATTGACTTTATATAATTCTAGCACTCTGGTTAGCCAACTGTGGGGTATCGAATCAAAGGCTTTTTTATAATCTATGCAACCAATATGAAGGTTTCTATAATTTTTCCTGGTTTTTGCCACGATGACGCTGTTTATAATTAGCTGCTCCTTGCATCCTCGGCTGTTTTTCCTGCGCCATTTTTGCCCTTCCGTTAGAATGTTTTTGTGTGCTAGATGTTGTTCTATTCTCCTGGTAATTGTAGCTTTGATGATCTTATATAGGGTTGGAAGGCACGTAATAGGTCGGTAATTTGACGGGTCCTTATTGTCTGAATTTTTGGGTTTAAGGTATTATATTATATATAAGGTATATTTATTATTAGTGTGGTAAATAGTATTTTACCACACTTAGTGCGGCAACGTGACACTTTAATGCGGTAAATAGCCATGTATTCTAAATCAGACACAGACAATAAACGTTCCATTATTTAAGTTTATTCATATTTAAATAACAACTGTCTAATACTTACAAATTTCAGATTTTTAAATTTTTAACAAGCATTTTAAAAACACGGTTGAAGATAAAATATTATATGAAACACGTTCTAGGTACTTGTCTTGTATATCACGCAAACACATTTGTTTCGAAATATATTATTAACAAAAGTAGCACCATTTTCTATTTTGTTTGGTTATTTACGAAACTTCAAGTAAGATTCAATTATTCTTAAATCATATAGCTGTTGCGAAAAACGAATTTCTTTTCTATTCTCGAAGAATATTACCAATCAAATTATTCTATTTCTTTTCAGAAAGATGAAATAAGATCCATTAATGTCCAAAGCTGTATGAAACTCGGTATACAAACTTTATACTAAGGTAGGAAAATAAGCTTTTATTTGAAAAACTTAGACACATCCTTAAAAATGTGGGAGTTTAGGCAGTAGATTTTGACTACTACCATGATACTATGGCGTTAGATTCCGTAATAAAATAAATACGAAAATAATTAAAGAAGAACCTTGTGCAGAGTGGTCATTTTGGCTTGTCCACATTTTAATCTGCTGACTTTTCAAGATATCAAAATGGTCTAAAAACGAATTGTTGGGCTAGTTACTAAGCTTTTATCTAACAACAGAAAATAAATATCAAAAACATCTTCGTGGTTCAGAATATTAATATAACTTTTCTTTGAGGCACTGTACTTTTACGGATTTTACACATATCAGGTTTATTACCTTTATTTTTGTAGAAATGAGGTAAGAGGGAAAGAGAATCACCAGCTTTCCTTAATTTTTTTAAGATTAAGGTAATAAATCTGTTATATTTAGAATCATAAAAAGGTAATCTATATATGGAAATTAAAATCTGCAGGGTGTCTATATATGGACATTAAAATCTGCAGGGTGTAAAGAAATACAAGTTCTATTTATATGTTTGACAATTGATATTTTGATTTCTAATAAAAAGAAAACTTGATAACTGGCCATATAATTTGTGTGTTGTACAGGGTGTTCCAGCGAGGACTGAACAGGGACCTATTTTCGACCTTCCTTGTATTTTGGAAAAATTCAAAATAGCCAATCGATGTATTTTTTCCTGTAGAATCCAAAAATGTCATCGAAAAAATATTTGAACCAGAAACAAAAGAGTTACGCTATGCATCAGGTGTTTTTTAAATGGAATGTATCGTTTTTTATACGATTTTTGGAAAGAGTGATTTTTTTTATGTCCGTTCTGATCAAAAGATTTGATTTTGCGATAGCTGTTTATATTACATTTTAATGTTTTACAAACTAAAATTTTAGCTTCACCTGTTTAAAATATACGATAGGTTGGTATAGGTGATCAAGATAAAATGACGTTTGAATGCTTTGTCAATAAAAATTGACATTATTTTAATTATTGTCGAAGTCTTCACCTAAAAAATATATTGATCGAAATGAAATAAATACTCTTTGGACGAGCGACTACAGATTGTTATGCTATTTTACAAGTGCCAAGAAAATGCAAGAGAAGCAAGAAGAAGATTTATTGCAAATTTTCATAGAAATATATCCATCAATACAATTCTAATGATAAAAAACCTATTTGAGGAAAATAAAACTTTACATGATAGAAAAAGAAATTCAATAAAAAATAATTATTAAATAATAAAATAAAACTACTAATAACATAAGTTTTCAATGTCGTTTTTCTCGAAACAACATCGATAACCCCTTTGTAGCCTTTCTAAACTTGCTGTTACAATATGATTTTCCTGGTTAAGGCGGTTTATTTCATCGACAATTTTTCCCATGATCTCTTGAATATTTTCGTTTCGTTGTCTGTATACGGCGTTCTTCAAATGGCCCAAAGAAATGTATCCAAAACTGAGAGGTCGGGGCTATTGGGCGGCCAAGCATATGTTCCATTTCGCCCTATCCATTCGTTATGGCGCCGATTTAAAAATTGAACCACATCATGCACGGCATCGTGTTGCCAAATTAAATTCTGATATTCTGCCAATGGTAAGTCTTCCAAAAAATTTCCAAAGGTCCAAACAATATTTTTGAATAAATCAGGGTCTTCGTTTTCTTGCCGAATTACCATTTGAGAAACAAATTGGAAGCGAAGTTCTTTTTGTGCCGGTGTTAGGTGCTGAAGTGGAAGGATACGAAAAGGCCTAAATTTATGAATTTTCAGAGTCCTGTGAACAGTCCCTCGGGTAACTCTTCTGCGCCTTACACCGCCAGCGTAGTGAACTTCCCGAACTGCATCCGAAATAGATTTGGTTGGATTAACTTGAAAATAATTTATAATGGCCTGGTCTCGATTTCTTCTCCTTTGTATATTTCTTTTTCTATCATGTAAAGTTTTATTTTCCTCAAATAGGTTTTTTATCCTTAGAATTGTATTGATGGATATATTTCTATGAAAATTTGCAATAAATCTTCTTCTTGCTTCTCTTGCATTTTCTTGGCACTTGTAAAATAGCATAACAATCTGTAGTCTCTCGTCCAAAGAGTATTTCATTTCGATCAGAGTCAAATATATATTTTTTAGGTGAAGACTTCGACAATAATTAAAATAATGTCAATTTTTATTGACAAAGCATTCAAACGTCATTTTACCTTGATCACCTATACCAACCTATCGTATGTTTTAAACAGGTGAAGCTAAAATTTTAGTTTGTAAAACATTAAAATGTAATATAAACAGCTATCGCAAAATCAAATCTTTTAATCAGAACGGACATAAAAAAAATCACTCTTTCCAAAAATCGTATAAAAAACGATACATTCCATTTAAAAAACACCTGATGCATAGCGTAACTTTTTTGTTTCTGGTTCAAATATTTTTTTGGTGATATTTTTGGATTCTACAAGAAAAAATACATCGATTGGCTATTTTGAATTTTTCCAAAATACAAGGAAGGTCGAAAATAGGTCCCTGTTCAGTCCTCGCTGGAACACCCTGTACAATTTTGATATCTTAAAGAATAAATAATGATGTTATAGCAGGGTAAAATGTAGATAAGTAAAAATAACCACGCTGTACTTGCGTATTGCAACAGCAAGAACTTCCTTTATTTTTTATTTGGTATATTACTGACTTCCTGCAATACAATAAGTTTCTATTACGAACGTAACTTACGAATTATAAAATAGCCGTTGTCTCAAACTGCACCGGATCTTGACAAACCGTCAAAACCCTAGTATTTTTTTAAACTAGTGTTTTATTCTGTTCTTAGACTTGTAGATATATTAAATTATCTGTTGTTTCGACCACGTCGCAACCACAAAAAGGTAACTGGATCAGTTCAAAAAATATTTCCTAATTCAATGCCATTTAAAAACATTGTTAATCACCAAACAATCGAATCGTAGCTCACCAGTTCAATATAATACCTCTGTTACAAAAACTTGACTTACACATTATTTTTTAAATCGTTAACATAATTAGTGGCCCATTATTTTGTCTTGTTGATATGATATCCTTAAAATCTGGAAAAAGAACTTTGAAGCGTTATTTTCTTCATCACAAAAATATAGGCTTACAATGAAGTAACTGAATTATACCCAACACGAACTATAGATTTATATGGAATAGAGTTCAAATTCTCACTATGCATTTGTAATAAAAAAAGATTTATTCATGTATAATTTGCAAATTAAGTTGGAACTTTACTAAAAACAACCCTTACCTTTTTATTATATCAATCAAAAGTAAAATAATTTTTACTTCCCTTGTAAGAGTAAAAAAATCAATTTCCGGAATTTTATCAGATTTTCAAGTTTCACGTTCTCTGGACGCCGAAAAAGCTGCTTTCTCAATTTCATTGGTTTGTCTTTTCAAGGCGTAGCTAAAAACTATTAAACTTAATACAAAAATAAATTGTCATATGGCGATATATTGGTAACAATTGAGTAAAAATTCAATATAAAGGAAAAGAGGTGCAGATTAATACATTTTATTAAAATCATTGTAAAAGAATCCACATTTTCAATGGACTTCATGTTTTTAAAAGCATATTATTATTATTTCTGTTATTATTATTGTTTCTGTTATTCTTGTTATAATTATTATTTTTCTTCTATTTTATAACTTGAAACAAAATAGAGGCCTAAAATAGTAAAAAAAAACTATTTTTTTAAAACAGAAATTAACTCATAACATTTTTGACATGAACCTAACATGGCGGCTTCATAAAATTTTTAGAAAAGCAGGGTAATTAAAATCACTTGGTGCAAAAATCAAGTGTGACGTAATTTAAACTGATATAATGAGGAGCCTGAATATGACGGAGCCAAATGGCTTGATAAAACTTTTAAAAATCAAGGCAAGAACTAAGGATCATTTACAAATCAGTTTTATCCCAGCTGGCACTAAAGTAGCTATAACTGTTTCCACTACTACTCTTTAAGAGTTTTTACGTATTTGTTACTAATAACCTTACTATATATCAATAAACACTTTGGGTTACACGTTTTTAAGTATTATGTATGTATTTGTTACTGAGAGTTATATACTTTATAGTAATTTTCCATGTAAAGTAATTATATAATAACTAGTGCCAATCAACTATTTACGGAATTGACTCCAAGGTCGTTATTTCGTGGCATAATAGTAATTATTTAAAGTTACTGTTTCTAATCTGTTTACTAAATTACAACTTTTAAGTATCAGTACCTTCCTGAACCTTGCAGAGACTACTCTATTACATCCAAATATACGCCTATAACGTATTACTATCAAGTAAGACGAGTCGTTGCAGAGTAGAAAAGGTTATCGTCTAATGTTACTTTAAATTGGCTATTACCAATCGTTATTCTTCTGTTGCAACTTTGAAGTAA
This sequence comes from Kuschelorhynchus macadamiae, assembly GCA_030620095.1. Taxonomy (NCBI): domain Eukaryota; kingdom Metazoa; phylum Arthropoda; class Insecta; order Coleoptera; family Curculionidae; genus Kuschelorhynchus; species Kuschelorhynchus macadamiae. The sequence goes on from JAUTXW010000647.1 coordinate 116,729, forward strand.
GAATTACAGTAATTATTTACTACAAGTAAACTATTACCTCTTGTACTTGAGGTTCCGGAGATAGGGGGCGCTGCTAAAACCGTTTTGTTTACTTTTTGCCTTCGTGGGTTTTTTTATGATATTTGTTGTTTGGGTGTATTTTTTGTATTAGTTTTTGTGATTATTGATTCAAACAATAAGTTCTGAACGATTGGACATATGGAGAAAAGTGTTTGTGATGAATTTGTAAATAACTATGACCGTAAATGTCTTAAGTTTAAGTTTATTCCAAGAAAATTTATTAAATATTGTACATTATTATATTTTGGTTTTATTTTCCTGAAAAAGCAATATTGTTTCATGTCTTAGTGTATGTTATACTTCATTAAGCATCTAAATTTGTGGTAGAAGCTCTTAAAGATTAGCATAAGACAAATTTTATTTTGTAGGCCTTCTTCAGCACATATTACATTATTAAATTAAGTTAAAAATCCAATTGAAAAAGTAAGTTTGCACTAGATAGATAGTAAAACATTAACACAACCCTACATTTACAACAGACGCTGATAGAGGTCGTGAATCTGAAAATTTAAAATTCGAATGACTGAAATGAATAATACTAATAATATTTGAGAAAAACTAACGATAATATGTGTGTGCCCATTTAAACCTTTAGAAAAAAAGTAGCTTTCGTCATTCATCCACATTTTATAGAAAATTAAAAATATCACATTCTGGTTATGTCATACCTAAACAAAACAACCTAAAGAGGTATTTTAAGGAAAAGAAAAATGAAAACGAAACAAATGGTTATTGTTATGACAGAATTATAGAAGTGGCTCAAGTACCGCAACTCTCCGGATGCTACGACGCTACGCGCACAACGCATTAAATTTTAAGGAACCTGCGGAATATTCGCAAATCGTAACCGCTTGGTAATAATATATAGTATGGGATTAATGGGATTTTTGTAGATAACTAAGTCTTCAAAGTAATTGGGTATAAGTAACGGTTGCGTATTTAAAGAATCCAAAACTATAAAAGCGTATGGGGGCAGTCGTAGGCACTTGATGTTATGTAATTTTTTCAGTAAAGAAGTGCAGCTAACTTAAAAGTAAAAGTCCAATACAGCGCCATTGTTTTTTTTTCATCTCCCCTAAAAATATTTAGCTATGACGATTATTTTTGTGAGTATAAAGATTAAAAATGCATACAATATAAACATCACTTTAAAGAAAGAATCACTCTTTATAATAAGATATATAATGATAATTACTATTTAAACCAAAGCACAAAATTACATTTTTGAGACTTAATTGGCCAATATATTTGACCAAAATCTATTGAAAATTAAGGAATTTTTAAGGCAGTAAATAGCTAGAAAACTAAGTGAAACGCATATATTCTACCTAAAGAAACAATAACGTATCCTATACGCTCTTCACTATATTCCCAATTTGAGTATTTGTAGTCGCCATAACTGTTTGGTTTGTATTACAAAGAACTATACATATTTTTAAAATGGATTAAATAAAGAGAGAAATAAGGAAGTAACAAATAGGGTGAATTATTACTATTCGGCTACTTAAATAGAACTACACAATTCCGTACTATCTACTTAATAGTCATAGTCACAGTTATATGTTATTCAAGAAATAGTTATCTTAAAATTGTTCCCCATTTTCGTGATGACTACGTAGTCTCAGCATAAACAGAACGAGGTGACACCAAGTTCCGGTTACTTCAAGGAAAATACTTGTGATAACAATGACGTACTCATGACTAAATGTGCTACTTGGGATCTAATTACCTGGAAGTTGCCTCATAATGAGTTCTAATTATTATTCAGAAAAATAAAATATAACAGTTTTTATATGCAAATATTACTTAATGACTGTATGTATGTATCTAAATAGCACCAGACTGATATCTCTGATAAAAACAAGGATTAAAAATGAGAGAAGTTCTCGGCAAGGCTAACTTACAGGTTTTTAAGAACTGATAGCTTCCCATTTTAAGAACTTGATTGTCAAATAACGGGGTAATTTTCTCAATATATCAGGCTAAATATCTAAAAAATTGCAGACAAAAATATTCAAAAGAAAATACTTATTTATTTTCAACAAGACTCTAGTTTAGGTATTTCTTTCCGTTAGTGTTCATTCCTTACGTCTTTTTACGAAAAGTTTGAAATAAAGTGATAATACACCCAAGAGAACCACGAAAACCTATTTAGTCTAACATTAGAACCTTTGTGTTTTTATTATTAATACCAAATGAAATAAAAAAGCGACAAATGCATTTCTCTATACTAGAGAGATGTTATTCTATTTTAAAATACGCTATTTAATCATAGATAAAAAAATCAGCAAATATCCTTTACCCCGAACTTCCCTCGAATACCCCAGCCATTTGTGTCTGCCTTTAAGGCGGACTAAATTAACTGGTATACATGACAAATAATCATCACTTGTGAACACTTGTCATGTCGTGTGTATGATTTACTTGTACAAATGTTCGGTATTGGTTATTTTCCATCGGTTGTCGGTAAATACGGCACAAGTCAAAGGGCGACGTGTAACTGTATTCAAATATTTGCCAATAGACTTTTGAGTCTGCAATAGATGTATATATATATATATATATATATATATATATATATATATATATATATATATATATATATATATATAGTACAATATGGATTTGCCGAATTCAAATCGAGGGGAGTGAGGTCGAGTAATCTCGCTGGCCATTCTATTACTCCCCGTATTCTCGTATCGGTGCGGCATAATGCGGCTCTTTCAGTAATATCTGGATCTTCTTCACCAGGGAATAAAGTAGCTAAAACTAGGACAAGCTTAAATTGTTTTCAAAGAAAAAGTGTCCTAGAATCCTGTTTTTTTAAATTCCGGTCCGTATATTTACTTTCTATTGGTGCTAAACACGTACCTGTTAACCTCTTAAATTCAATACGGGTTCTGGGTTAACCAACACCTCTAGTTTTGGCGATTGACTATTCCATTTAAACAAAATGTTGAGGCAACATTTGAAAACATGATATTTAGCTCAAAATGTCTATTGCAAATGCTTTGCATAAACTTATAACTTATAACTAACTTATAACAAACTTATAAGGGTGATAGTTTGCTGGTTTTTAAATGTTCTGTAATTTTTGTAGCTAATACCAAAATTTAATTCAAGTTGTCTCGTACTGGAATGGGAATTATGTTGGGGGGCAACAAAACATTTAACTTGGTCTCTTTGCTATTTCTTTCTCCAAATTTTGAAAGTATTTTGCTTACTTGAGACGTGGATATTGTCTGTCGATCTTGACGAACATTATTAAACAATTCGTATTCCTCAACCGCAGATCTTCTTATCGTCGTCATAAGTATTTCAATCCGATCTTTTTTACTACGATATATATGTATATGTATATATAGAAAAGTACTACACACAGTCAATAATACAAATATTCCCCAAAATCCAGGAAATTTAAATCCTGAAACTAATTTTTTCTTTGGATCAATTCCTTATATCCATAATTTAAGTCCAAGAATTATTAAAATTTTTAAAAATGAAAACATTAAAATATCTCAAGAAAAGATCCAGTTTCAAACAAATCGGACTGTGTCTACTATATTCCTTGTAATAATTGTGACAAAAAATATATTGATCAAACTTCTCAAAAAATTATCAAAAGGAATGCATTACATAGAAGTGACGCAAGATTAAATAAAAGATCTTGCGCCCTATCAGAACATACAATTGATACTGGCCACACATGCAATTTCCTACAAACTAAAATCTTACACGTAGAAAATAATACTACCAAAAGAACATTTTTAGAAATGACAGACATCAAAAAAGAACCTTTGGCGATGAATAAAAAAACAGATATCGGAAATTCAAGTTCAATTTACTCTTATATTTTATTTTTAGATGAAACAAAATTTTCCAATAATGATAATAGTGGTAATAATAACAATTATAACTAATTTTATGAATGATTCTAAAGTTTGCTTTACTATACATACTCATACAATCTTTACCTAAAATTTAAACATATTTTTTGAAATATGAACATTTTAACCTTTCAATTTTTTGTCATCAAAAAAACAAATAAATTATTGTCATTTGACGTTAAACATCAAAATTCTACGTATAGAAATATCTAATTTAAACAAGCATTTTTCTCAAAATTAGTACAAGTCTTTTTCGTTTTTATTATATGTAAGTCTAGATGCACATATTACTAATATTATAACTAAATTTAATTGTTATTAATCAAGAACAACAAGCGTTGTTAGCGACGTACTTGCAAAATAATGCCGAACAGTGAGCCGAAATATGTCATGACACTCTGGCTATGGCACTGGTGTTTTTTTGTTCATGTTTGTAAGTATTGCTGCAAATAAAGTTTACCAAACTCTGAATAAAATGGTATTTCCCTTATTTGAGTTAAATCTACAGAATGAACGGCCCTGGTCGTAATAATTCTGTTTTATTTTATTGAAATCACTTTGATACTGTAACAGTATAAAATCCAACTTATAAAATCTAATAATGTTATATACCAACCTTAATAAGATGCTCCTGTTTGTCAGAACTTTACCTTTATGCCAGTGAAATTCAAGACTGAAGTAAAACACTAAATGAACGTTGTAATTGCTTTTATAATTCTAGGACTTAAGTAATTATGCATTTTCTAATCACCTGATGCTTCTGAGATAGCAGAAATTGACGATTAACCTTTTTCTAAAAGGCGTAAAGTTTCGCTTAATAGTCCCTTGCCAGAATTCTTTACAGACCTCGTTAGGAAGGCTGCTTTTTATTTAGAATTTAGATATGTGGTACAAATATATTGAAGATTAATGTGTAAATTTAAGGATTATCGATTGTTAAACCCTGCATACGTGACTTAGCTAGGAGTGTGAAAAATATAACTGTTTTATTGAATCGTTTGTATTTTTTCAACATATCCGGTTAATCCTACACAATCCTTAATAGAAACGGCTTTCAGCATATTTTTTTTTTCTGAAAATTTGATCTTGTAGTTCCGATCATCCCGACCAAAAATTCTCATGGTCACAACTCAACCCCAGAGGCGCTCAGAGGGGGTAAAATTTCAAATGTTATATTACATATTAAATTACATACATATTATTATAGTAAAGCTATAAAAAAAAGGTTTTACTTGTTTTTGCCCCTCCACCTGGACAAAATTCCGCGAGCGCTTATGCTCAATCCTGTGAATTTTCTCTATATTAAACGCTAAATTTGAGATTTTACATTGAATTTTACTTCTTAAGTTTTTGATCATGTCTTAAAACTAGACTGTCTAGTTTTAAGATAAAAGCAGATTTTTTTTTAAAATGTATTAGCTAAAAAATTACATATTTGACAGAGACAGAGTATATTCGTCTTTTAAGATGGTTAGGGGTTAAGAGTGGTAAAATAAAATTTCGTTTCTACTTCATATCTGCAAGTAATTTGTTTAGCTTAGGTTTATTTACAACATTTTTAAAATAGTTTTTGGAGCAATCATTAAGTTACATAAAAAATATTCTGTTACTATTTTAGTTTAAAATGTAATGTGGACGATGTTTTTTTTAATTAACTCTAAAAGTAGTTTTTATACCAAAACAATTGAGTAGTTTCTTCTTTGACTAAAATTGTGTCAATTGCTCCTCTAACTAACCTAAACCAGACACTAGGCATTACAAGGGCATATTCGTGGCATAACCATCTAAGCAAAACGAAGCCCTGCCATTTCTTTACTGTTATATCAGACTGTTAATAAAAATTTGGAAGTTGAAAATGACCACAACAACGCAAATTGATTTAAAAAAAAAACATGAAAAATAAGCGAATTGTATAATAATTGTCGTAACAATAAAACTTTTAATTCACAAGATATGTTTTGTAATTTTGATAGCTCGAAAAAATGTGTACTATTTTCACATGTTATCTTAAACCCCTCTCTATAAAGCTAGACATAATCCTAATTTAAATAATTTTAGTGAATATGGCAGTATATATTCTTTAAGTTCCTTTTTAGCTTCCTCGGATGTTATATCTCGAATGAATAATCCTTAGGGGTAAATATCTATTTACTTATCTACGTGTAATACAATTGTTCTTCAAAACTTTCCAATATTACTAAACTTTTTCGCTTATTACAAAATTTGATAAAAAATAAATCTTGCTTTCACAGCGTTCCTATATGTTTTGCATAAGCATTGCATCAGATGTATCTGATGCAATGGCATATATTTTAATCTCTCCCGCTCTCATGTAATTCTTTATGAATGAGAATTGGAATCGCTCGGTTTTCCAACCACACATGATTTGAGAGTAGAGGGAAAAATCGAATGTTCAGGAAGTACTGCCAAGAAATTCGATAAAATACATAATATTCAGAGCTGGCGGGAAGCAGACAAGAAGTGTAACGCATATTGTCACGCGCAGTAGGTAACCAGCAGCAGCCTGCCGTTTTGACTGATAGTTGCTTATTGTCATCCCAGTATAAAAATGACGACTTTTTTTAGCCATGGGTTTCTGATAGTCGCTTATTGTCATTCCAGTATAAAAATTACCGTTTTTTAGTCTTCACTGTTAGTTAGTAATTGGTTGCTCTTCTTTAATTTTGTTAAAGGCAGCCCGGAAAAAAATAATTTCACGCGATCCCGTAAAATCCCGCACCGCCGCGTGCCGGCCCCGCAAAATCTTGCGCCGACTGTGATAGGTTTGGTTTTGTTTAGGTTGTTTAAATTTCATTGTTTTCTATTTGGTACGATTTTACGGTTCTCATTTGATTAAGTTCTTAAATGTATTGATATATTTGAATGGATTTAAATTTGAATTATTTAAGTCGTATTTTCTGTACCTTTTGTACAAAGGAATCGTGGAGAACGGCCTCTTTTTCAAAACGACTTTGTTTGTAATGTCATGTGGGAAACGTCTCTCATTTGTTTTTCATTAATTTTCTAAATTAGCAGCCAAAGTGCTGGATTAAACTTAAAAATCTCACAGCAGGTCTGGATTAAAGGATTTTCATAAGCCATAACATTTGGTGAGTTATTTACTTCGTTAGTTTTTCAGATATTTAAGGATGTGTTTTATGAGAACGAAGGCTGATGGTTTCCATTTTGTTTCGTATTATAAAATTATTACTACGACGCATACTATATTTAATTTAATGGTTTCTATTTAATTCAATATGGAGTATATTTAACTTGCTGATTATTTGGTACGATTTTACTGGTGGATTTTCTCAACTTTTTGAGGAAGAGGCCCTTAAATGTAGTATGTGGCTGGACTAAGTTTGTGTTGGACTTCCTGCTTGGAGTTAGATGTAGACTACAGGAAATGACGCCAATACGAAAACCGTTTCCACAATTTTGCTTGAAAAAATATTCGTAATTTTAATAATTTTGTTTTTTTCGCTTATTTAACTGAATTGGCGTATTGGCCAGACACTAATTCCGAAATTATCTGACCCCTATACTGTTCTTACATGATCTATATAAACATGTACATATATTAGTTTATCCTCAAAATTTATGTAAATTCAGTATTACAAGATTTATGTTCTTGGTGAAATCTAAATATGTGTGTACATTCTGAATTTGGTACATGTTACCTAAAAAACCCTAGTATCATATTTTTTCTACTTTTATCTATATGTATAGTATATTCTTACGCACTTTCTACAATTATCTGGTATACTTTTTAATTTTTATTATTTCAATAAAATATAGAAGATTGATTAAATATTGTTATATTGTTAAATTAATATATAAATTTCTTATCATGGTAAAAATTATCAATTCTATGGAAGAAAAATGCTCATATTTGACATCAGAAAAGAGTATTTTTCATGTTGTTTATGCGCTTTGTAATAAATCTAGTTAAGCTAAGAATTTTTATGAGATAAAGTGTATCCTTTACAGATTATAAAGTACCACCTAAGTCGTAACTATTTTATTTGATTTATATCTTCCTTATAAATCGGAACCTAAAACATAATATATTTTTATATGTATGTCATTATATCTTTCTTCTGACGAGCACATTTACCTCTGGCGCACAACTGTTAATTTGTTTAAAAAAACTCTTAACATTTTCAATTGGCCGGAAAAAAATATAAATATACATAAAACTCAAACTATTATCTGTTAGCCAAGGCGAACTTACAAATTTATAACAGGCTTTTGGTAAATTTTAAAAGAGTCATTTAACACCAGAGTTAAAATAGATCAAACAACCCCTTATAATACAAAAACTTGTAAAGTTTATATTCTAGCTATAAAATTAAAATAATATTATTTTAATATATTTATCATATGTGGGTGAATTGTTGAGTTTTACCTGATCGTTTAATAAACATTTTTAATATTTCAGTTTAATTATTTCTAGATTCTTTAGTCGATTTAGTTTACGACTCTTAGTTTTTTCTTGTGTGAAATTTTTAAATTATTATCAAGTAAAACCTGTGCTCGTTTATTATTTCACCAAATACGTGTTTGACCTATGTACGTTTCGTCACAATCTGCACAATTTAGTTGATATACAACTGATTGTTTAAGTTTGTCGAGTTTAATTTATTATTTTTAATTAAATTACTTAAGTAATTATTTGCTTTATATGCAAATTCTAATATTGAAACCATTTAAAAATTTACCTATGTTAGAACTAATCATATCAATAGCTTCTTTTATACCTAGGATTTTATCAGTAAGATTTATTGAGTGTTTTTGTGTTGTTTATTGCGATCTGTTTAAACTTCCTCTGAAAATAAGTTTTACCTAAAAGTGAGATTAATCTATGAATTATACTATGAAATGCGCCTAGTTTATATTGAATTGCATCCAGTAGCTTACCCCGAAAAAAGCTTTAGCAAGTCTTAAAAAGAAAAACACAAGTATTTGAAATGAAAACTTTATTTAATATAACTTATACCACAATAAATTATATGGTAAGTTCCTAATAAAAAAAACGCGGATTCAGGAACCTTTAAAATAGTTTTGTTTTAAACATTTCATTCGGCAAGTCAGGAAATTAATTATTCCGACAGAATTTTTGGTAGGAAAATTACAATGGAAATTACCCAGACCTGTCATTTCAGATGTCACAATATAACATTAGGTTATTATTAGTGTTATTTTCCGTACGAAAATAAATTTTTTAAATATATTGTTTTTTGTTTAAATTATTTAATGTTTAAATACTAAAATTGGTAATAATAAAATTATTAGTAACTAAATTTATATGTTGTATTTCGTCTTAATGGAATACAAAGAGGATTATAAAAGAAACTTTTTAAATGTTTGAATTTAACAAAATATATAACATATTAAGGTTATATTCTGTTTAATTTTAATTTAGATAATCTCTTAAATTTGCTTGAATATTTTCGTGAAGTTCTTAAATATTTCTAAATGCAGTTACATCCGATGATCCTTTATAAGGAATATCTTCAACTAATTGTGGCAAATAACTAAGCAGGTATTTTCCTATGTCAAAATATTCTTTACACAATCCGTATTTTTTAGTCCTGAATCCCAATTTGTGGAGTGCGATTTATTTTTTTTGTTGTTAGTCATGTTTTTTTTTAATATTACTCGAAATTAAATCTAACAATCGTGTGTTTGCCCTGACTATTTTAGCAACTTTTATTTTTCCATAGCTGCCATTCGTTTCGTTCATGCATGAAATAATTACTTTATATGTAATAAGTTTCAATTAAAGGAATATAATCATTAAAATGCCAGTTCATTCCTCCAACATAGTAGACTAACTCTAACATAAAACAAGAATATAAGTAGTTTAGTAAATTTTTAAAAACTTTATGTATCTAAAGTGAAAAAAAATAGCATTTTATTTCACTAAAGAAATGTATTAAATCAGGCAGGAAATTAAGCATACAAACTTCAAGTTCTTAAAATTATCACAATTAAATGATGGTCTATTAACATTAGTAGATTAAAGTTAATATAAGTCATATAAAATATATGACATATTTAGTATATTTGTAAAAGTTTGATATAACTAAAATAGGAAAATAACAGTTTACGTCACTAATAAATTTCTAAGTGAACAACTTTAACCCCGTAAAACTTACGCCCTAATAATTTACACGAGCACTATTTTAACAAGTTAATATTTTTCTCCTAGAAATTCATGTTAAAAATAAAAGAGAAATATTAGTTGTCGCTAGCAATTTACATTTAATTTATTACAAAAACTCAATGTTTTAGTATTATATAGGTGCCTTAAAAAAATGCTGCTATATTTGACATAAATGTAACAATTTTTATCTGCATATTAACAATTTACCCTTGGTTGATAATAAAATTTTCATAAAGATATATTACTCTATGTAACATTTTTTATTGGACCCGATTCAAGTTTTAAGCTCTTTATAATATAAAATAATTTACAACCTAAAATAAGAGTTAATATTTTAAGACCGCCCTAGATAAAATAAAATTAATTATAGCCATCAAATTCTACCTTAAATAAATATATGCCGAACTTTAAAACTGGTGTATTTTAGTATATCGCCAAAAATGTATTAGGTGAAAACTCGCAAAACTCGAGAAATTGCACAGTTTTGCCTCAATATAACCAATTTAGTTTTTGTTATGGTTTCAGGAATCTCTGTATTTCACCTCGAATTTTTGTAAAAAATAAGTAAAACTGATTTTTTATATGGACATCCTGTTAAAGACTGATGTATCTTTTTTGGCAAATAAATGTTTTTTGAATTTGAATTTAATGCCCTGTATGTAGCAGGATTCTGCTTTAACAACATGAATAGAAATGAATATAAAAACATGGATTATTTTTTGCCCTTTAGGTGACTAAGTTGTTTGACAAATCATGATTCCAATTTTACCCAAGAACCATGATTTCTTAATTGATTCAAGCCGTAAGAGCTTTAGTTCTTTGTTTTAAAAAATTTAAAGCTGCCTACTAAATACAACCAATTATCGGAGAGATAATGTAAATGTTTTTATTTTGCTTTAGCACAATAGGGAAAACCTCCTGTAAACAGGGGGCCCCACTTAACATAAAAACATATCTCGGTTAATTTTTAATGGATCTTCTTCATCCTTGGAGTGATAATATGGGGTTAATAAGCTATACTGTATAGGGTGTCTGTTTATATTTTGCGCCCTCTAGAGCTTTTACTTCTAGATAGAAAGAAACTTTAAATATTAAAGTTGTCGAGTTTTCCCTGAACAGGTAACGATGACTGATTATTTGCCATTGTATGATAACGTGGAGCTTCATTAAGATCGGGGAATATCCCCGATATTCCCGATGAGTTTCGGAAATATTTACTTTTTTTGTAAAATAAAACTGCATTATATTAAATACTAAAAATCGATAAAAATGCGCTCTCACACATCTTTATCAAAAGTTCTTGGCCGGAAAAGATATATGTATAATAGCAGAAATATATAATTTCTGCAGGTGCAAAACGGTACCCTGTGACATAATCGAAAGCAATTCTTCTTTTAGGCCGTTTTGCACCTGCAGAAATTATATATTTCTGCTATTATATATACATTATATTAAGTTTTTCTTAAGTTCAATGTCCCATAGTACAATGAAATTAAATAAAATTTTAGATTTAATAATTACAGCTAATCAGTCATTACCTGTGTTTTTTGACACATTTGCGATGTTCATTTATTTATTGTGATAAAAAATCCTGGCGGTTCGGGCAAGACCCTACATCTATTACAATTACCCAGGTTTTCACTAATATTAGTTCTGGATTGTTCACAACTTGAAATATCAAAATGCCAAAATTGGCAATGATTTGACAAGAAGACGTTTGCGCCTCACTACACAAAACTATCTTCAGATAATTTTTTAACATATCAGAGTTAATGCATTTTTATAGGCCCTTTCGAATAGCGTCGATTTTATTCCCATATATCAAGCAATCGTCGAAATTTTTTTAGTGAATCGTAAAAAACGACATAAGCATGATAGTTCATACATTACTTACTTACATCTGTAAAAACCCGGTAGAAATATTCGCAATTTAACTTTACATAACTGTTTTAAAAATGAAAATAAAAAATAACCGAGTTATCGTCAATTATAAGTTGGACACCCCGTATTAAAATGGTTCTTAAAAAAAATGCTTTCAGAAGTATCTATGGAATAAAAATGAATATAAAAATGAGATCGAAACGAAACCGGCTCCGCGAGGATCCCAGGTGGAAAATCTAACTTCGACTTAATTTGTTTTGGCCGCAAAATGTCCTTTGTGGCAAACTTGGAAAAGAATACATTCATTTTAAGAGCTCTACCGATCTGCTCGATGCGTTCACTAGTAAATTGTTTTTAGCAGTGCGGCGTATGTGATTTGTCCGACTGTATGAATTATATTTCAAAAACAAAACTGACAAAGATAATTGGCATTATTAAAAAAAAAGCCAAGGTATACTTTGTAACCATTATAATAATACGCTTAACTATAAAATAAACACAATTTTTTACAAACAGTTTCAGCATGGCATGTTCCGCTACACACATAACTACTTCGGTAGTTACATCTCGAATGAACAAACCTTAGGAGCAAATGTCTGTTTATCTACGTGTCATGCAATTATTGTTCTGACTTTTTCAGTAATATCATTTTTTCCACCAGACCAATAGTTTCTTTCTTTTTAGCGTCGTCCTATAAAATATCCAAAAAACATCATTCAAGCATACTCACAGTTATTACCAAAATATCCAATTAAAAACTAATTAGATTTAATTAATAAAATTGAGATGCTGGCGATACTGTTTCAACAGTTGATAGAGCATATGGACTTTAAAGGCGGTATTGTAGAATTGAGCGAAACCTATGGGAGTACGAAAAAACCACGACAACCAAATGCACCAATTTACAGCTAACAACGCTTCACTAGAATAAAATAAAGGTCCTTTACGAGAATGAACTAAGTCCTATACAACTTGTTTTTAAACCCTGCTGTCGAAACCCCAGTTCTCAGGTCTTATGTCTTCTCTGTACTTTTGAACGGCATGGACGTATGAGCCCTCACAGTCGCGGCAAGCAAGCACTTGGAAGCGTATGAGATATATGGTGCTATTAGCCCATGTTGAGAATATCGTGATCCGTATTACAAATGATAGTTATTCAACGGATGGGAATGAACAACAAATAGGCGAACTACGCAAAGAAAATTAGCAGACTTTGGACATGGAAGGAAAAATACCCTTTCCTCCAGCTTAACCTTCAAAGGAAAAATAAATTTAGGAAAATGTCTAATATCGTGGCATTTTAGACAATGGACCAGAAAGACTTGATGAAATTTACTCCGAATAGTAGTCGCCAAAGTTAAGTGGTTTAACGAAATAGCCAACAACGAAAGAGGATAGGCAATAGCAGAAAATGAAGAAAATTCAAAATATTCGTTTATCAAATAATGCGAAACTATACGTACTCTTGCTAAAGATTCCATTGAAGTAAAAAGTAATATTTAGTCTGTGACAGGGCCGTAGCCAGGGGGGGGGGTTAGGGGGGTTGTGACCCCCCCCGAAATTTCAATAATATGCAAATTTTATAAGCTATTTAAAAAAAACTTGCCGTTTAATTACATAAAAAAAATTATTACCTTTAAATAATTTCCTAACTATTTTAACGAATTTGTTAAAAATTATTGTAACTGCCGCTCTCGCGTCGAAGCCTTTTTCTGAGATGTACACCTAGACTAATATTTATTGCAGCCAGCCGCGCGCTAACACGCCAAACGTCAAACGTGTACAGACGATATTTGATTTGGTTTCGGGGAATCACCAAGATCTGTTTTGGTTTTTCGTTACGGCCTGCAGTCTTTTTAAGTTATAAGCACGTAACGTACTGCTGCACATTTTGTGAATAAATAAAAATAATGTCGAAACGCAAGCAAAGCACAACTCTGTTCGATTTTAGCTTTGAAAAACGTAGTGCTAGTAGTGATGTTAGTGATAATATTGCCAATAAAGATAACCACGAACACGAACAGAATACTACAGACGTTACGGCTAAGGTCGGTGACGTCCCATTAACTTCTAAAACCGATGTTACACCTTGTAGTAGTTGTAGTAATACAGAAAGTGATTTTGACATAGGAAATGGTTTACAAAAATATATAACTGATGACTTAAAATATACATTGATTGAATCGCCTTGGAAGCCCAAGACTTCCTACGATTTTCCAAAACAAGGTAAGATATAACTTAAATAAAAATCAACATTTTAATAAAAAATAAAATAATTAAAAAAATAGGTATTGTTTAAAAAAAAACGAAAATTGATTGAAAATAGATTACAAGATATATACGTATACTTTTACCTTATGACTTACTTTTTACCCCAATTGATGCGTTAACAAATTTGATAAATACGCATTTAAAAAAATTAATAAATTTTTTATGCCTAAAATAAATACGTTGTTATATGTTTAACAAATAATTATTTACATTATTAGGCCATTTTATTTTAGATTCAAAATTGTCAGTATGAAAAAAGATATCAGTAATCTCGGATGCACTTTAATAAAGCGGGTTTTTTATTATTTTCATGACCTTTTTTTCTATTTCTGTCCTTGTCAAGCCCATTAAAAAACCCAAAAAAATGTGTAATCCGTAAGAATCTACGAATTACACATATTTTTGCTTTTTTTATAGGCTGGACAAGGGTAGAAATTAAAAAAATCAGTCATTAAAAAAATTATAGACCCGCCTTATTAAAGTGCATCCAGATTATTGTTTTTTTTTTTAGGTAGCAGAAACTTAAAATTTCAGTATTCTTGGTTTACTAGATTTCCGTGGTTAGCATATACCAAGCTTAATGAACAAGAAGCATTATGTAAATATTGCGTTTTATTTGCAAATGAAGCAGCTGGAAAGGAAGGAAACCAAAAGTTGTCAGCCTTAGTAAAAAAACCTTTTAATAAATACAAAGATGCAATAGAAGTATTTTCACAACATGAGCAAAACATATATCATAAAAAATCTCTTTTATTGGCCGAAAATTTTGTGCAAGTTTTTTCTAAAAAACAAACCAGTTTAATCGAGCAGGTTAATCAAAGTTATAAACAGAAAGTGATGGAGAACCGCGAAAAACTAATTTCGATTATTGAAATAATTAAATTGTGTGGCAGGCAAGAGCTCGCTTTAAGAGGCACAAATGATAGTGGCAGAGCGATTAATACAAACGATTCAGAGCCTGATATAAATGACGGAAATTTTCGAGCGTTATTGCGTATGCGTGCAAAAACCGATACTGTTTTGAAAACTCATTTGGAAAAAAGTGGAGTTAATGCGCAATATATAAGCCCAACTGTGCAAAATGAACTTATTAAGATTTGTGGGTCTATTATAATAAAAGAAATAATAAAAAATATTTCAAAATCGGGTCTTTTTTCGATACTAGCTGATGAAACCACTGATGTCTCCAGGATAGAACAAATGACTTTGTGTATAAGATATATTGATATTAATGAAAAAAATCAACACGTTATTAAAGAAAATTTTTTGGGATTTGTACCCGTTAAAGATGCAACTGGAAAAGGATTATCTGATTTAATATTACAAACACTTAGCACTTTTGGACTTGATTGCGGTATGATGATTGGTCAGGGTTATGATGGTGCAGCGGCCATGTCTGGGTCTTTTAGTGGTGTTCAAGCCGAAATAAGAAAATTATACCCTTGTGCTTTATATGTACACTGTAGCTCTCACTCCCTTAATTTAGCTATAAGTCATTCTTGCCAGGTTCAAAGTATCCGCAATTGTATAGGGACGATAAAATCAATTGGTAACTTCTTTAGACTTTCCGCTAAGCGCACTGCCTTACTTCAGGAAAAGATTAAACAAAGTTATCCTGAGACGAGTTGGTCGCGACTAGTACCGATGTGCGAAACTCGATGGGTGGAGAATCACACTGCTCTTATGAGGTTTAAAGAAATTTATACTACGATTGTAGAAATATTAGAAGATCTCTCTGAATCCAGGGATATGGAAACATCTTCAAAAGCTTCTGCTTTTTAAAAAGTGTAATTTCAAGTGAATTTGTTATTAGTTTGTGTGTGGCAGAATCTTTGTTTGCCTATACAATAAACCTCAGTAAGATACTCCAAAGTGTCGATATTGATTTGCCGTCTGCTCTTGCTTTTATTGAAAACGTTAAACTTCAAGTCGAAAAAAATCGCGAGAACATGGACATTTTTTTCCATGGAATTTTTGAAAATGCCACAAACATGCTTGAGTCAGTGAATGAAGTCGTTACCATCCCAAGAGTTAATAAAAGGCAAATTAATCGTGTAAACATAAGTGTTCACACTCCTGAAGAATACTACAGAATCGCTATAACTATCCCCTTTATAGACGATTTTCTTTCACAAATCCATAGCAGATTTCTTAAGCATAAAGAAATATTTAAATCTTTAAATAAATTGTTGCCAAAAAACCTAAAAAATATTGAAGAACTTGTTGATGAGGAGCTGCAAAGAACCATTGATTTTTATAGCAAGTTTGTTGAAAAAGAAGTTGCCATATCGGAAATAAAAATTTGGCAGACTAAATGGGAAAATCAATTCTGACTACGGCCCTGGTCTTTGAAGTTAAATAGTAAAGCTACAGAAGAACCCCACCCTCACTGATCAAAGGGGCAAGCAAAACATACTTAATAAAACTTATATAAACAAAAAACTTTAAAAAAAGCTTGAGGATTTATTTTAAGTTTGAAACACGCCTCAAGCTTTTAAGAAAATATTCTAATTTTTAAAACATATATAAGTTTTATTAAGCATGTACTTCTTGCCCCATTAATCAGTGAGGGTGGAGTTCTTATGTAACCTATATTTTTTACAGAAACCAGTCTCCAACGATAATGAATAACTTAGAATACAACTAATAGTGCAATGTTTTTGTAACTAGAATCAATAAAAAAAATTTAAAATTATAAATTAAAAAGACAAACTGCGTGAAACAGCGAGAACGTAAACGATATAAACAAAACGGAATACAATAATAAGAAATATATAGGGAATAAAAATTTAAAACACAACTGAAAATAAAAATTAAAAGATTAGAAGAGAACAGAAAATAAACTGTGTCTTTTTTTAAACATAACGTAATATGTTGCTGAAAAGAGACAAATTTGTAACCTAACAAGTGAATTTTGAGAGTTGTTAGAAAAGATGAAAGATAGACAAAAAAAACATTAAAGAAGTATAAGAAGGAACGGTTAGATGGGAGAGCATAAATATACTACACTAAATTATTGCGATAAAAGGTAAAGCAAATAACAGCTTAACAAAAAAAAACACATAAATGATAAAGTCAAGCATAAAGGGAAGCAAAGAAGAAAAATATATAAAATCAGGTAAAGTTTAAAATTACATAAAATGGAAACAAAACAAAATCAGAAAAGCTAATATAAAGATGAAAAATGGTCTACTTTAATCCAGAGATGTAGTAATCTGGAGAAGTTTTGCTACTCATAGTCCAAACGCACCTCGTTAATCCGGACGGGGAAAGAGGACACGCCGAATAGCAATTTTACTTATTTTAAAGTATTAAAAAGAGCCTTTTAAATAACTTACATTAGATTAATATTTATTTTTAAAGTCACCAATTTTTTAAAATATTTTACCGAATGTACTCCATTACTGTATTATTCCAAGACCTGATTCCCAAATGATCATTTTTAAGATTATTTTCTAGTTATATTAATTTTAAATATTACAAATTGACTATAATATAACGTTCGTGTCTAAAGGCAGAACATCCCCTCAACTTCAATTGTTTGGTATATTTTTACAAAAATTTGAAGACTTTAGTAAAACAACATAAATCAATATTTAAGCAAGAAATTACAAATAAAAAGGCCATTTTCAGACTTTGTCATTTTTGAATGCCCTCTGTATCTCGGTTAACAATCAAAATAGAAAAAAAAAAAAAAAACTTAAGTTAAGAAGTTTTATAGATTTTAACTTAATTTCGGAGAATTACCCCAAGGTTGGGTTTGCTAAATGAGATTATTATATATTTTTAAACATTTTGATTAGAAATTAATTTACTTTTTCATCAATTCCACACCCTTTTTTTTTAAAAATATTCAATTTTTTCTAACAATAATTTTTTATAAAAAATGTATTATAAAAATAAAATCGTTAATTTATGTATTAATATTTATTCAATAAACAAAGAATTAGTCTAAAATAAAATAATTTTTTCCCTAAAAATTAATAAAATAACCATCTAAAATGCAAATCCAAATAATACTTTGCTATAATAATTAATTGTCAAGTAGTCAACAGAAAAATATCTTAAAGTTCAGTTTGTTTAAATGACATTAGTGAAAAATAAAATTTTGACTATAAATTTTTTCTAAATTCCCTTTGAATTTTTAATTTAATGAATATTCGGTTGATGTCGTTAGGAATATCTCCTCGAATACAAATTCGAAGCAGGGATACAATCCTTTCGTCCAGTGACGCTGCCAGAAATTACGCTTGGGTGGGCGGGGGGTACCTGATTTATATTAAATTTTAATACATTATGCGTCTCAAACATTACTAAAACTCGATTTTTTTGTAACAGAGTTGAGGACTAACACTGGAACCTGTGGTGGAAGATAGATCAAAATACAAGAGTTCTAACCACACTACACCACAACTTGTTACGTTCTGGACGCGCGTTTCGCTAACCAAGTTAGCATCATCAGCAGATGATATAAACTAAAGTAACTTATCCTAACCGAGACTATTTATAGGTAAATGTGGTCACACTTGGTTGCACCCGACTGCACCGTTGTCAAGTAAACAATAGAGGGGACTATAGGGAATAGGCCCTCTGTCTTTATTTAGTGCTTTCTTACCACATTTAACTATTTCTATACTCTCAAATGCATCCAATAATCTATTATTAGATACATTTTTAATCAACTTAAGATTATTTATTCCTATTCGGTGATTGTTTTCCAAAGCATGTTGGGCAACGCTTCACTTTTCTGTTCTTCCGTATCTTAAATGTGCCATGTGTTCTTTAAAACGAATGTTTATGGAGCGTTTAGTTTGCCCAACATATTTTAGATCACAGTCATTACAGCTAATTTCATAGATGCCACTCCTCTCCCTCAAGTCGACTTTGTCTTTGGGGTTTCCAAGGAGATTTTTCAAACTATTCTCCGTTTTGTAGGCTACTCTAAAACCTACGTTTTTAAATACTTTTTCTAGACCTCTCGTATATCTGGGATCATATGGGATTACTATGAATTTATTGGAAGCCTCAGGTATTTGAAGAGAAGTGGCATCTTTTAATATTTTCTTATGCTTATGTCTATTTACTAGTTTATGTACAAAATCATCATTATATCCATTACTTTTAGCTATATTTTTAATCCGATTCATTTCATTGTTAAAACGTTCTTTACTTAGTGGAAAATTGACTAACCTGTGAGTTAAAAAATGGAATGCTGCCATTTTGTGTTGACGGCAATGAAATGAGTCGGATGTTATATATCTATCAGTATTAGTAAATTTCCTATAAATATCAAATTCTAATTTATCGTTATTTCTAATAACTAACGTGTCGAGAAAAGGTAATTGCCCATTGTTCTCCTTTTTCGTAAAATTAATGGATGAATGACTTGTCGAAATTAAAATTGATATGGAAGCTTTGTCCATAAAATTGTAGTTTACTTTTGTTTGTTTGTTTGTTTTGTTTAATGTTTCTAAGAAAGTGTCCAAATTTTCTGTTTTAGTATCAAAAATAGCAAATATATCGTCTACGTATCTATACCACACCCTTGGGAAATACTTGAGTTCTTTTTTGAATTGGGTTTCTAATCTGCCCATAAACAAATTTGCAAGGAACGGAGATAAGCAATTGCCCATCGCAGTTCCCTCTAGTTGTTTATAATATTTATTGTTGTACGATTCATACATAATTTTGTGAGAAGTAAATACTCATCAATAATTTCTTTCTTCAAATTATTGATTTCAAGTAGTTCCTTTAGGTACTCTAAAGCTAGTGGTATGGGTACACTAGGAAACAATGAGCTTACATCAAAAGATATTAAAATTTCACCTTCTTTTAAGTGAACATTCTTAATTTTATCTAAGAATTCTAACGAGTTAGTAACCTCAAAGTTATCATACGAGATATTTAATTTGCCGAATTCTTCTAGTTGAGTTGAGGATGTCACATTGCAATTGCACTCTTTCAGTTATCAAATGCCGATGTTTTTTAAAATAATTCAAAATTTTATTATTCGCTAATGCCTTTACGTAAATGTCATTTAAAAACATAAATTTTCAGATATTTTTCCACCAACCTTGATAAATAATTATGTGTTTTTAAGAAGAATATTTTATGTTAATAAAGATTATTTATTTGTCTATTTAACAAATAATAAAACATTCATAAATAAGCAAATCATATTTTTTGTTACTTTTCTTATAACAAATTATTATATTAGTAAATTACTGAATATTAACTTCATTTAAAAAAATTGTGGTATTTGAAATGGTAAACTAGTTTCTTATCAAAATTTTCAAAAATATACAGTGTACCATTAAAAAAAATTCAACCACTACGAGCCAAATTTCCGTGATTTTTTTCTATGTCTTATAAATTAGCCAAAACTCAGTAAACACGTCGAAAAAGCTCCCCCCTGTACATTTATACGTACATGTAAATATCCACCTAAGAAAATTACCCCGCTGGGGCTACCAGCTAATAAATAACAAAACACCATCGAAACACGGCCTTGGAAAAAATCTAGAGACACGATTTGTAATCAGGGTCTAGCTTATAGCATATATTTATTGATATTGTCAATCAGTTATAACTCCGATTGGTCTGAATTCTGGTTTTGCGGAAGAATCTAGGAGCAAAGGATGATTCACATATAAACGGCAGTGACGGACCCGGGAAACGTAAAACACACTTGGCAAATAAATAACGACCGGTGGCGGCCATATTGATGCTTGGTCATAAAATTTTTTCTATGACACTCTACCTATCTAACAACACCTTTCATAGTAATACAACATGAAAATCCCTCAAACCATTAGTGCCGGCCTTAGCTATCGGTACGCCCCGGGCGAGATTTTTTCTGGCGCTCTGGTTTATATTAAGTTTAAAACAACAGAGGCGCCGAACCGTTCGCCGCTTCTTCTTACATGGCGCCCCGGACAGCCGCCCGGATTTCTTCCACCCTAAAGCCCAAACTACAAACCATTACACCTACGAGATGACCAAAGGAACAAATACACATCAATGCTAGTAAAACTGCTATTTCTCATTTATCCCAATTTTTCCCTATTTCACGTTACTACTGCACAGCCGATCTAATGAACAGTCATAAAGCGTAGAATAAGACTTGATATTCCATTTTTTAGAACATTTCTACAACTTTAAATACTACGTTTTTTATGCTCGTTTTCCTAATTAGTATTAAGTCTTAATCAGTCCGTAGTAGATAGACCTCTTTTAGTAATTTCCCAAATTCTATTTTCAAATTATGAGTTTATTTCTTATATATATTGTTATGTTAACATTGGATTGGATTCGTTTTTGTCATTTATTTTCAGAGCAAAGTTTAAATTTTTTTAACCTCGGTATATATATAGATATAAATACATACATGTTTTAAACGTCTCTATTAAATCAAACGATTTGATCCTGAAAATAAGCGGATTTCATTACAAAACAAATCCTTCCCATTATCGCTAGTATTTCTTAGCTCAATCTTTACCTTGTAAATATTTATATATAATAATGGTGATCATCGATTCCTGTTTAATTATTTTTCACTTTTTCCGTCTTCCCATTTATCAACAATTATAAAATTTTAATTTCGATCCGTTATGCAACAACATACCATTTTTTAATTAGTAAATGCAACAAGTTCTTTAGAGGCGAATCCTAACTTCCTTCTGAAATGTTTGATTACTTGCAAATCGAACCACATTAAAAAACTAGGTAAATCCGACAACGTCTCTTGGAGGCAAACCCTACTCATACGTTTGAATATTCTATGCACCTTGGAAGCAAAAAGTCCTTACTTTATAAGGAGTCTAACAGGCACTAAACATGAAAAATATCCGTATATGATCAGAGTGAGATATTGCTTCCCCTCTCGATGTGCCCTTGTTCCCTGAAATATAGGCAGTCTAAAAATACAAGTTACAATACTCTAAGTTCATCCGTTCTGGTGGAAGTGAGGACGCCATATACTTGTAAGGAGGCGAAGAATGTAGAATAGCAAAAATATATAATTTCTGCAAGTGCAAAACGGCCTACAAGAAGAATTGCTTTCGATTATATATATATATATATATATATATATATATATATATATATATATATATATATATATATATATATATGTGTGTCCGAAATTGGTTATGACAGTATTGGGATCTCGGAAACCGTGATAGTTACAAAAACGTTTAAATGGAGAAAGTTTTAAACAATTATGTTTGTAATGTAACGCCGTTTTGCTCGCGATTTTATCGTTTTTAGTTTTTGAGATATTTTGAAAAAACCAAAAAACTGCATTTTCGAAAAAGTCCTATAATTTATTTATTTTAGAAAATTTTCAAAATCTGTAAGAACATTATTAAGGCAACTTTTTTACGTAGAGTGCACCTATTAAGTCAGATTTTACATACGACGTTTCGATTTTCTAGAACCATCATCAATTTTGTTTTTTCTTATGGCCGCTGTGTTCAATTTTAACAGTTTTGAAAAGAGTATTTCTTTAGCTTTTCAACGGTATATCACACTTTGTAATTAGGTTATTACTAAAGGTGCAAAAAGTGCGTAGGGAAAATATTTAAACGTTTTTTGGAATTATCAAAGTAAAAAATTAAAAATTAATAGTGTTAAAAGGCAATATGTAATTCAACATCCAGTTCTACAAAAAATTAGTAAAAACTACTCAATAACATTGCACAATGTTCACAAATGTTCAAATGACCAGCCGCAGATAACACTAACATCTTTGCTCAAGTAGGCTTTGCAAAAATGCAACGTTTAAGTTTTATTTAACATTCATCGCTGTTTTAATAAGGATTACAATGGCGTTAAACTTTTCTAATGAAGAAATGTTTGATATGTTAGTGTGTTATATTAAAAATGAAAGAAATGCAAACAGGGCCATGGATGTGTATTTTGACACGTACCCCGAAAGACGGCAGCCTGGCAGAACTTATTTTCAAACGCTGGTTAGAAACTTGCTTGAGTTTGGCAGTTTTAATAAGATTCGCACAAAGAAGTATGCAAAAGACAACGAGCAACGCAATAGGCAAATCCTAGAATACTTTAATGAAAATCCGACTTCATCTACAAGAAGAAGCGAAACAGAACTTCAAATTCCAAAATCTACCGTTCATGGCGTCTTAAAAGTAACTAAATATCGTCCTTACAAGCCAACAATTGTGCAAGGAATTCAAGCAGGTGATTTCGAAAGAAGAATTGTTTTTTATTATTGGTATATCAATAGATGTCGAGAAAATCCCGCTTTTTGCAATAAAGTCATTTGGTCAGATGAGACTCATTTTACAAACTGTGGCATTTTTAATAAAAAAAATCACCATTATTGGACTATTGAAAATCCGCAACGACGCGATCCACGCAGGCTGCAAGAGCGATTTGGTTTTAATGTGTGGTGCGGGATGCTTGGTAAAATAAACATAGTCTAATTGAATTGCCTATAATTCAATATTTTCCATTACTTTTTAGGAAATCGTCTCATTGGTCCCTTTATTTTTGATCAGACACTGACAGGCCCAAGATACCTTGCCATGTTACAGAATCAAATAGTTCCTGCCATTCGAGAAGCTGTGCCAGATGATCAGTTTAATAGCTTGTGGTTTCAGCAAGACGGTTGTCCTGCACATAACAGCAGGGATGTACAAACCTTTTTAACAACAACTTTTGGTGAAAACGTAATATCCAACAGTGGTCCTGTCCGCTGGCCAGCTAGATCCCCGGATATCACGCCGTTGGATTTTTATTTATGGGGATGTGCGAAAAATGAAATATACGAATTTGACCCCCCCCCAGAAAATAGGCAAGTTCTTGAGCAGCGAACCCGAAATATTCTAGAAAATATAAATAGAAATACCATTCAACGGGTAATCAGAACAGTTGAAAGGAAATGCGGACACTGCATAGAAAAAAACGGTCAACATTTTTAATCCTAGTATTATGTAGCATTTTTTTATTAATTTTATTGAGTAGGTAGTTCATACTGATTTTCTGTTAATTCTTGTAAGGTTAGTACTTTTAAATCGCCATGAACGGTTGACTTCAAAATGTGAAGTTCTGTTTCAATTCTTCTTATGGAAAACCAGATTTTCATTAAAATATTCTAATATTTGCCTATTCCATTCCTTGTCATACTTGCATACTTTCTGTTGCGATTCTTAAAATTGGCTAACCCTAGCAAGCTTCTAATCAGTGCAGCGCTTGAAAAGAAGTTCTGTCGACAGTCGTTCTTCGGGGTACATTATGTGCAATGCACATAGTATTAATGTTACTGAGAAGAACTTACTGATTTTATGCAGAATTTAATGTCCATTTTAAAAATATTGCTATTTGAAACTATTAAATTTTAATTTATATCGATAATTCGAAAAAATGTTCAAACAGTCTTATTTCAAACGCAAAGCCTACTTGGGCAAAGATGTTAGTGTTATATGCGGGTGGTAGTTTGAACATGTGTGAACATTGTGCACGAATCAATTATGTTATTAAGTAGTTTTTACTGATTTTTTGTAGAACTGGATGTTAAATTACAATATATTGCTATTTAACACTATTAATTTTTAACTTTTTACTTTGATAATTCCAAAAAACGTTTAAATATTTCCTCTACGCACTTTTTGCACCTTTAGTAATAACCTAATTACAAAGTGTGATACACCGTTGAAAAGCTAAAGAAATACTCTTTTCAAAACTGTTAAAATCGAACACAGCGGCCATAAGAAAAAACAAAATTGATGATGGTTCTAGAAAATCGAAACGTTGTATGTAAAATCTGACTTAATAAGATGCACTCTACGTAAAAAGTTGCCTTAATAATGTTCTTACAGATTTTAAAAATTTTCATAAATAAATAAATTATAGGACTTTGTCGAAAATGCAGTTTTTTGGTTTTTTCAAAATATCTCAAAAACTAAAAAAGATAGAATCGCGAGCAAAACGGCGTTAAATTACAAACATAATTGTCTAAAACTTTCTCCATTTAAACGTTTTTGTAACTATCACGGTTTCCGAGATCCCAATACTGTCATAACCAATTTCGGACACACTGTATGTATATATATATATATATATATATATATATATATATATATATATATATATATATATATAATTTGTTTCTTAAACCTTTTATTTATAATTACTTCGAAAATATTTCTTGGGTCTAGGTTTATGCATTGAAACAATAGTGGTTATATTTCGCTCGACGTTTCGCTTTTGATTAAAAGCATTTTCAAGAGCATTTATTTTAACTAAAACGAGAAAGAAAAAGAAAACAATATCAGTTCGATACAAACTGGTTTGTTAAAATTGCCGTTTTGTCAATTATAAAAACACTGATAAAGTAAAATTTCTTCAATTAATCCTAAAACATTTAGCAGTCGAACACTTTTCTAAAATGACTTTCACAATTTTACACATTAAAAAATATTAAAAAACTTGTTTACATTATTGACGAAAAGAAAAAACACAAAAACATTTGTACAATTTGGTTTAAAGCCGTTAATTAAAAATAGGTAACCTACCTTGG
The DNA here is from genome assembly GCA_030620095.1 of Kuschelorhynchus macadamiae. Taxonomy (NCBI): domain Eukaryota; kingdom Metazoa; phylum Arthropoda; class Insecta; order Coleoptera; family Curculionidae; genus Kuschelorhynchus; species Kuschelorhynchus macadamiae. The sequence goes on from JAUTXW010000647.1 coordinate 142,542, forward strand.
AAAACAGAGCTTCATTTTTAAATCTATTATATTTAAGGCACCTATAGTATCAGTATCATAATGTCTAGGTTGGTTTTGGGTGACATTACTTGATCTTAATAATTGTAAAGTGATACTGATATACAAGAAACGGTACAAAGTGATGGCGATAAGACAAGAATTTTTATTATTTTGTTAGTTTTTTTTATACGGATTGGAAGCTAATATTATTATTTATACCAGGGTTATTATTTTCTACTTATGGTTAGAATATACGGGTGATGTTGATTGAGTACTATAGTTACGTTATTAAATTAAATTATAATAGATTTGACTTAAATTATTTATGTCTTGCTTATCGTTGACAGCGTTTGGTTCTTTCTTTATGTGGAACATCTCTTTTATAGCTAATTTATGATAGTTTGACTTCTGGCATAGAATTTCAGTCTCTACAAATCCAAACTCATGTTTTTCATTTTTTTCGTGTTTGTGCAGAGCAGTCGAAGCATTTTTTGTTCATAGCAATTGCTATGAACGAGGATTTCCAGGCACATATAATAGAACTCTCGGAGCATTGCCTCAAAAATACTTATTTTTCTTTCAACGGGCAAATGTATAAACAAATGGATGGTGCTCCAATGGGGTCCTCGCTATCACCAGTAGTCGCGAATTTATTTATGATATACTTCGAGAAAGAAGCTCTTGAGTAGCAAGTTTAAAACCCAAATTATGGATTCGTTATGTGGATGACATATTTATTATATGGCAACATGGTCATGCAGAGCTCGAAAAATTTCTGACTCACGTAAATTCAATCCACCCCAGAATACAATTTACTCTAGAGTTAGAGGAAAACAACAAACTACCATTTTTAGATGTTTTGGTCACAAAACTACATAACGGACATTTCGAATACACCGTGTATAGAAAACCAACACATACAGACAGATATTTAAATGCAAAATCACATCATCACCCAGCACAAATTCAAGCTGTGGCAAATACTCTACTATCTAGATCCGTGCGACTAACTGAAACACAGACGAGACAAAACGAACTTAAGGTAATATCTAGTGCTTTAAAGAAAAATGGCTACACAAATCGCACCATAGAGAAAGCTATTAATGCACAAGTTTCCCGAACAACAAACAACAAAAAATATGAACCGGGAAAGCAACGAGTAGTCTTACCATATGTAAAAGGCACAACAGACAGAATCGGAAGGATTCTGAGGAAACACAACATACAAACAATACACAAGCCACAAACAACTATAGGTAAACTACTCGGAAACCCAAAAGATAAAATCAAACTGGAAAACCACGGAGTGTACAGTATTCCGTGCCAGGACTGTGAAAAGTTGTACGTAGGGCAAACTAACAGGCGAATATCAGCAAGAGTGGAAGAGCATAAACTCAGCATCAGAAATAAACAAACAACCTCAGCTTTATTCCTACATCATCAGGAAACCGGCCATAAAATAAATTTCGATGGGTGTAGGGAGATTGCCAATATAGAACATTATAAGACCAGAATAATCCGAGAAGCCATAGAAATTGAAAAACAAGGTGATTTAAATAAAAGGGACGAATCATTAAAACTACCAACAGTATGGAAGACAATAATAGACAAATCTAAAATCGCAAAAACTCAAGCGCAATTAGCGCAACAACAACAGCACCATCCGGAAAACATAAATAACGACCAACGCCTGCGCAGATATAACCTTCGGCCCCGAGTGGGGGTATAAAAGGAAGCGTCGCAGTCACCAACACTTCAGTCTCTATTCGGACGCGAGAAAGAAAGCTTCGAAAATGCCAAATGTGATTTTGGCGAAACGTCAGCAAAACTGTTCTTTTCAGAACGACAGTAGTGAACGGATGTACACCCGGAATGAAAACACATTATATATATATATATATATATATATATATATATATATATATATATATATATATATAATTAGTTCCTTTCGATTCGCACCATTTACTGAATAGTTCATACTGTTTTTCATACTTGCTTCTTGACTTCTCTGGGAGCAAATTAAGAGTAACTGACTTTGTAGTTTGTGCAATTCTCTGCGGAGTGCACGAAATATCCCTGATATCGTCGATTTCCATTGAATTTTCACGGGAAGATGGTTTTATCGTACGACAATGTTCTTGAAATCACGTTGGTTACAAAAATGTTGACATGTGTGAAACCCCTCAACGCCTAGTTTTAAAATTATGACCAATATTAGGAATACCAGACGTTTTATGATGGTTTTCAAGGTAATAAGTGGAGCGAGCGTTTTTCTTACTCGCTCGATCCTCTGGAAATTGCTACTTTGTGCGTTTTTTTTTTTGGAAACGAAAAATCGTACTTTGTGCTCGATTATAGAAAAATATTTTTAGTTCAATAGTTTATAAATAAGTCTTCTTAACCTACTTTGTATAGATCATATTATTTACACAGTTCTCCAGCAGCAGTGTTGATTTGCAAAAAAAAATAAAAATAAACATCTTAAAGGAAATCCGTTGGTCGTCGGAAGGAAATATTATGTTACTCGTGTGAAAGAGATCCTTTTTAATACTTATAATATAATATTTCTGTCACGCTTACAGAATATGATTTTATTTTTAAGTAACTCATTGTTTTAGTATCTATAATTATTATTATTTTATATTTTGTGTATTTATTATTTTTTAAAACTAAATTTTTTTTGTATGGCAGTATATAACACCAAAGTATTGTCCCTAGAATATGAAAAACAGATTTTTAGAAAATATGTATATATTTGTATGCATAAGTTATAAAAATAATTTCTCATTATATGTGAAACTAGTAACGGCATTGATTGTAGACCAATACAATTTAACATGTAAATATTATTTTATCCGAATTAAGATTTCAAGATTACTAAAATTTCAAGTACTATCGAAAGGTGTATACACATTATTCTCAAAATGTATTCTTTCAAGATCAATCAACTATGATGGCAAATGGTTTTTGTTTTCAATATTTCCATTATCTTAATCAGTATACATTTATCACATGTTACCAGTATATTAGAGCCATTACTTAACAGTGATAAGGTCACCCACTTAGGTACTAGACGCGCGTAGCGATGCTTGACACAGATTATCGTCCGAGTTTGGACCAACGCAAGTCACCGCCGGACTGCAACATTTTATTTAGTTTTTTTTGGTTTAATGTAGCAATTAACAGATAACCGTTGCATGCTCTCAATTAGTTCTTTTATACTTTTAATTTTAAATGAATTCTGGATAATTGGTTATTATTCGCTGCAGTTCTCTCTAAGTTGTAGGTAACTAATAGTGGCATAATTATTCAATAGCAGCAAATATTTCAAAATAAGCCCAGCAATAGTTCGGTCAAAGTGAACCTACTAAACGATGTGAATTATGGCTTAAATATAATTTACTACTGCTTCCCAGTCTGATACCAAACAAAGCTGATATATAGCTAGAAAAAATCTATAGTTTAGCTAAAACAAAGCTGTCAAGTCGGTTCCTAATAAACAAGTTATTGCTAAAATGCTAATAAAAACATAACTACAACTAGGCTATTAAATTCGATTTCTATCCTAAGTTTACTCAAAGGTAGCTGGCAAAACTGTGCTACTTAACTAACGGCGTACAGTTTTAACCGTCACTACCTATTAAAATATTAATCATTAGTGGAGGTAATTTACATGTTTAACTAGAATAGACGTCAAGGTTCAATAAATTGTTTACAATTAATTTAGAAAGAGACTACATACAGTGTGTCCTAGATTTCGCTTACATGTATTGCTATCTGGGAAATTGTTATAGATACGGTTGGTAGGTTGGTTAAATTAGCAGAGTTTTAGAGAATTTTATTACACACTCAAATCCACTTTAAGATTTAAATTATGTTTTGTGGTTTTTGGGATAATTAAGGAAAACTCAAATCATGAATTTTTATCTTATGTCAGTAGCTCATAAACGGCTAGTATTATAGTTTTATCGTTAATACATTATTAGGACATTTTTATTAGAGGAATTTAAAGCAGGCAAAAATATTTTTTTAGTTTTGTTTTGGAGATATTTACATAAACTTTTTATTTTCACATGGAACCCATATTCGATTTTTACATTTGTGAAAAGCTCCTCAAGAGCTTTTCAATGACATGATACAAGTCTGGCTTATTATTTTTCTTAAGCTCTAAAAGCCGAAATTAGTTTTTTGATAGCTTTGAGTACGACGTGTGGTCGAGATTATGCAACAAAATATTGCCGCGTCTGAACTAACTAATATTTATAATTCAGAGCGTTTTATACGTTTTAAAATGCTGATGCGGCACCTTCCAGCTGTGGGAATTGCAACTCAAAGGTACTGCTTACAATACATTCCTTGAAATGTTGAAATTGCTACATCCGATTCCGTGTGACCGAAGATCATTGCTTACACGTGGCTATAAACGGATATTAGAACTCCCCCTTTTGGTCAAAAGTTAACACCCTGTGTAAACTTTTGTAAGATCATTATATTTCGTCTTCGTCTTCTTCTCCTTGGTCTTGAGGGTGGATGGCTGGCCGTCTTCTCGCAAGGATGCTGCTTAGTCTGAGTTTGACTGTCTTTCGCTGTTGTGGTCTAGGCGGAGGTGGTGAACCGTCATCCAATGGAGTAATGGTGATGCTGGGTAGTCTTTTACGGCGACATTTATACATTATGTACAGGACGAGCAGACTGACTAGAACTATCGTGACGATCGTGAACCATGACAGAAGTTTATACACAAGTTGTGTGTCTAGTTCTTCGGAGTATTGGTCCAATTTGTGCTGAGCAATATTGAGATCTTCTACGCCTATCTTGTTCAATTTTAGGGGTTTAAGATCTGGAATGTGAAGTTTCGATGAAATATGTTGGCAGCATTTGTATAAGATTATCACTGGGTGGCTTTTATAAGTAACATTTTGATACTTTGGCGTGTTTCCTATAAAGGCATTACAATATGGCTGAAGTCTAAGAAGGGAATTGACATTGATGATACTTGTCCTGATCTCTTTTCCTTCGCACTTTATTGTAACTGGTAGTGGGTCTGACACTGTAAACAACTAGAAGTTTTGGTCGATGTCCTTAACGTTGTATCCCTTTGCTTGTTTGGTCCTCTAAGTAGCTGAGCTTCGCAAATCCCTTCACTGTCTATCGGGTAGGGTAGAACATCTGAGCAGATCTTTTGGCCTCGTCCTAGTGATTTGCAGCTTCCCAGGTTTTGAAATGAAATATATAACATTGAATCATCGTCCCGCGCAATATATTTTTCTGTTGTAGGGATTATATGATGAAATTCTGTTCGATGATCTAATAGGAGTATTGGATAGAGATGATACAGAGTATAGCTTTCAGGGTTTACTAAGGGTATTTTTAGAATAAACACTACTTTAATATCAGATTGATATGGTTCAAGTTCGATACTACGCAACGTACTGGGCAAGCCTTGAAAAGTATACAGGTAAAGGAAGATTATTTTTTCTGAGGGATTGTGAAATTTCTTGAAGGGAACTAATCAAATCTCCCGGGGTCATTATTGAACTGTGTAAGATATTTAGCCTAGCGAATGATATCGCGTTCAGAGCGTCGTTAAGAAAATTTTCTATAAAAGAATAACTCTCCATTAATGATTCACATAAATCTTGAGTTCTTATCTGCGCATGGTCCCGATTAAAAGTTTCTTCGTCTATTTGAAGTTTTTGTATTAACGCGTTTAAGGTTTTTATTACTGAGGTGGTAACCGATATCTGATTTGTAAGATTTTCGATATGTCTTTCGTCTTGAGAGACTTTATCAATGCATTCATTGAAGTACTCACCGTCGGAAGCATCGAGGTTTCCAGTTATGGATTTCCAGACAGTGCCTATACCGTTGAATATTCCGCGCTTCTCCCTGTAACTATATTTTTTCGTATCCGCGATAATTTCTTTGTATTTTAAATTGACAATCTCGGATATTTGATTAAGCAGGCTGACATGAGTTTGTATTTTGAATTTAAAAGCTAACATTCTGGGCGAGTCAACGTCTACAAAGCCATATAATAATCCTTCTAGGATCTTATCATTATTCGCGATAGCTTCCTTTATGTAAGAAAGATCTTTATACACGAAGAGTGTCCATTTGTCGTTTGACACTTTTACAGAACCTTCTCGTGGAAGAATATTCTGAGTGTGTTGTTGATAGGTGTAATCGAAAATTGGGTCAGGCCTACCAAGAGGAGCCCGAGCAATCTGTAAAGAAGAATACTTATTCAAAATAGGGTTTTAGCCTATCGAAGTTGACTTTAGTTTATTGATTTGTTCGAGGATTAAGAAGGAGAGCGGAATTTTGAAAAACTTCTGTAATTTCCAAAGGGCCATTAAATGTGTTTTCGGCTTTAGATTTTATTTGCGACTCTTTAACATACACTTTATTTCCGACTTTGTATTCAGGGATACTAGTTACGTGTTCGTCAAACCCGACTTTTGCTTTTTCTTTTTGTCGTTCTATACGCTTATTAAGGTCTCTTACGTATTTTGATATTAATTTTTCCTGGTTGTATAAAGTTTCGGGTGGTCTACTTGACGTGTGAACAAAAATAAAACCCATGTGTTTTATTTTTCGTATTGTTGTAGCAGATCACCGCGTAGGGTAAAACATTAAAGGGATGTTCTTTTGGGTTTTAGGCTATATTTGCTCTAATCATTTCTGATAAGGTTGCATGGAACCTTTCAATGGACCCATTAGACTGGGGGTGATTGACACTAGAAAAAGTTAATTTTATGTTAAATAGTTCACAAAGATCTTTGAATAATGAGTTGTCAAATTCGCGCCCATAGTCGCAATGTATTCTTAGGGGTGTACCGAAGTGTTGGAAAAATATTAATAAGGTATTTACAATTATCGACGCTTTTTTATCTTCGACTGCGTAAGCCTGTTTGAATTTTGTAAGTTCGTCTCGAATCGTGAGTGCGTAATATCTGGTTGGATATTCGAAGATGTCAATGTTTATCCTTTCAAATGGGGTTTTCGGAGTTTCCGTTATGACGAGAGGCGTACTTAGGTTTTTTCGGCATATTTTTATCTTTTGGCATATTTCGCACCCTTTTATTAATTTTTCGACATCTTTTGTTAAGTTCGACCAATTGTACTTTTCTCTTATGCGCCTGACTGTCTCGTTAATTCCCCTATGCAAATTAGTTTTGACCGAATGGTAGTGTTCTAAAATTGGGGGTATTTCGTCGGCGTCTAGGGTTTTTACAGCATTTTGGCAGATTTTAAGTTTTATTTCTTTGTCGGCGAAAATTAATGAGAAAATTTCGAGGATAGGTAGTGCTAGGTTATTTTCCACGTAATACGTTTTGGAAGGGTCGAATTTATTTTGGGCCTTAAATAGGACATAGAACAAGTGTTGGGCTACAATTTCCGGATCAAATGGTATTGGGATAATAAAGTATTTTCTATCTTTCACGGTTTTGCTAGAGACAATGTTAACGCTCATGTTTTCAAAATGAACGCTTCGAAGATATCTTCGATTATTTTATAATGCGTTTCTTCTAGTTTATTTTGCCAGAAAAAGGTAATAATTAGTTTATGTGGTTTATCTAAAAGCTGTGAATTTGAAAATTCGACCTTGGAATAGTCAATTATTGATTTGGTTTGGTACAGGTCTACAAACTTGTTGTATTTATGTGTAATGTACTCGTCGTCTATCTCGCCGTCATTGGACTCTGGCTGGTTTTGATTTTCGTTTTCGCTATTATTTTCATTGGCTGCAAAAATGGGGAATTTTGAACGGAAATTTGCGCATTCTTGGAAATAATTAATTTTTATTCGCGATAGAGCATCTGCATTTTTGTTTATTTTGCCCTATGTTCTATTTCATAGTTGTATTCTTCTAATTTTAAACGCCATCGCGCAAGTCTGCTTGCGGAATCTTTAATTGAAAACAACTACGTTAATGGTCTGTGATCCGTAATAAGCGTAAACTTTTGTCCAAAAAGATAAGGGCGGAAATGCTTTACTGCCCATAAAATTGCTAGTAGTTCGCTTTCAATGGTGGAATATTCAATTTCTGCACTACAGAGTGTTCTGGATGCAAAGGCTATTGGGAGATCTTTTCCGACTGGTCCTTGGGATAACACAGCGCCTATTGAAAATGCGCTTGCGTCTGTGGTAAGGAGGAAAGTTTCTTCAAAATTAGAGTAGATTAGAACGGGGTCTGAAATTTGGGCTTTCTTTAATTCTTCAAATGCACTTTTACATTCAGAATCAAAGAAGAAACATCTTATTCTTCTTTGATTCTTCTCTGATCTTCTTTTTTTAAGAGTTTAGTTAATGGCTTGGATACTTTTGCAAAGTTTGGAATGAATCGGCGGTAATAACCCTTTAATCCCAGAAAAGATTTAATGTCCTTTGCTTTTTTTGGTTCTGGGAAAGGGTTAGGTTTAACACCATCCTTGGTGACGAGGTATCCCAGATAGGCAACTTCTTTCCTTAAAAACTCGCATTTATCTGGTTGAATTTTGAAGTTTGCGTTTCGGAGACGCCTAAAGACTTCTTTTAGTCGGTCTATATGCTCGTGTATGGTGGACGAGTAGACGATTATGTCGTCCATATATACGTCCATATCATCAACACTGAGGTCATTGAGCTTTCTGTAGTCAATAACTACACGCCATTTTTGTTTCCCGGGCGCCCTTGCAGGTGAAAACCACGGTGAAATGGAAGGCCGTGTAATCCCCTGGTCTAACATCTTTCCCATCTGTGTTTTCACTTCCTCTTTATGTATCTGAGGATACCTATAAGATTTTGTGAAAACGGGCTTTGCATTATTAGTTTCTATAACATGCTTGATTTCATTGGTGAAAGTTAGTTTATCACCTTTGATGTAAAATATGTCAGAGTATTCTAGACAGAGATTTGTGATCATTTCCCTTTCTTCGGAATTAAGGTGCTCGGTTCTTAACTCGTTTCGAATTATCTGTATTCTGTCGATTTGATCGGCTTCATAATTATCTTAAGTGTTTAGGTTTAGGACAACATCATTAGGGGTAAATGGTTCGATAGAAAGATCGGAAAAATCGATGGTTTTTAGCATGGCGTTAGCATTTAAAATAGAAGTCATAAATTCACCGCTTTCGTTAACATGTACAATAGCATTTGGTAAACGAACTTTTTCTTTTTCTTGAGACATGAGGGCGTCTCTATTTTTTAAATTACATGTTAATTTAAGAAAATTTTCTGTGCGAGCGTCAATAGAAATTTTGTTCTTTAACTCTTTTTTATTGACTTTTTGTTTGTTGTAATAGCCCCGACTTTATGCAACGGAATGGTTTTTATTGGTTATGGTTATTAAACTTTTTGATTTAACATCAATTATACACTCATAATGTTCGAGAAAAGCGAGTACTAAAATTCCATCAAAATCGATATCTAAGTTATAAATGTATACCTTGTGTGGGTTACCTATTTCAAAAGGGACAAGAGTCGATTTAAATATAGACAATTTCTGATTTGTTATTCCTTTATAAACGTAACTATTACGTTTTCTGGTGACCTGAGGGCCAACTTTTTCACCGTATTTTCTTTAAAAATAGATATCCCTGCTCCGGTGTCAATTAAAAGTTTGAATGTATTTGAGGCATCGTTAATATAGTACAGGTTCTTGGGGTTAACAGTAAGAAACGGGTTTAAAGGAACGCTTGTTCCGGAAAATTCACATTGGTGTCCAAATCGTCTAAATTCATTGTCTGAATCTGACTCTGTAGTTCCGACACCGAGCTGATCGATTGGGTAGTGATCTCTGGAGAATGGTTTTTGTAAAGGGGAGGTGGAAAATTTTGGAAATCTGAGTTGTCAAGTTGTTCGATTTGTGTTTGGTCGTTTTCAGTATAATATTCTTGGTATTCCAAGCTGCTATCATCTTGAGAATATTCGTCGTAATATTGTGGTTCTTCGTAAGATTGGTAATCATAATTTACATGGTGAGCTCTTTGTTGATTTAGAGAGAAATTCAAACTTCTTTGCATTAGAGGTGGACGAGATGCAGTACGACTTTGTTGGGTAGCTGCGGGTGGTCTATATTGAGACAAAAATGTGTTGGGTCTATTTTGCTGTGAAAAATGAGGCACTTGGCTAGAAGAAGGAAACTGCCTTTGATAATTTATGTTACCATTATTTTGAGAATAACTAGTATGAGACATTGATTGGGAACGGCATTCTGCCGCTATGTGGCCGTTGCGTCCACATTTTAGACATTTTATAACTTGTGGTAACTGTTTCCTAATTGGTTGGGGAGGTTTCGGAGAAATTTGTTTATTTATTTTTTGAGTTTCGAAATATGAGAGCTGTAGTTCACGCCTAATGCGGGAGTGAGCTTCTAAAAGATCTCTTGGATTACCTGCACGAATAATTTGGCCTAGGCCAGATTCTAGTCCAGTTAAAAGAGTATTTAGGCTCATTGTCTCAATTAGTTTGCTTTGGGCAGCTTTTTGATCATTACTTAGGTTGGAAGCTTTCTGAATACTTGAAAGCATTTTTGCATTTAAAACCTGTAAGCTATTGTAAAATGTAAGGGCGGATTCGCCAGGTGGTTGGCGGAGTCTTTGAAGGTCTTGTATAAGAGGTGGGTCCCTCGAGTCGCCAAAATGAAGGTTTAAGATTTGTTTAACCTCGCTATAGGTTGCAGTGTTTCTTGAATTTAATAATTGCGCGGGTCTACCTTTTAATCTGTTTTTAATGTGAATGGTTAATAACAGTTTTTGGTCAGTTGCTCCCATTTGTTAGCACAATCGCACGCGTTTAAAACGGTACCCAAGGAGATTTGATCGCCTTCAAAATCAGGCACTATAGAAAATATTTCGGAAGGCCTGTAAGGCTCAATTTCTACGTCAGCACCTTGTATCGGTTGCTGGGTAGGTGGCTGAGTTTGTTGGGTTTGTTGAGCTTGTTGAGATTGTTAGGAACGTGTCTCAGGCATTTTGCTAAATACTATTTGTTTTTAATTTTCAAAAATATAAATTGGGGGAAAACAAAATATTAGGCAAGTTTTGGAGAAAGAAAATTAGCATATAAAATTTACCTTTCTTTTTAAATTCATAAAACTAAAATCAGGGAGTATGTAGAAAAATCACGTATAGAAAATCGAACAGAAACAGAATAAAAATAAGATACAACATTTAAACGGGATAATTCAATGTCACTTACGTTAGCAGGAGCATTAGTCGTCTTATTCTCTCAGGGCTGCCAGGGGTTTCACAGGACGCCTTAAATGTGGTTCTTTTCTTCGTTAAGGGATTGAATCTGCCGTCAACAGTTAGGTCTTCCTTGCTCTGCTGACGTTAGACCAATCCTACCGACTGCGCCAATTTGTTACACTATTAATTCAAAAATTCACTTTTTAAAAATTTATTATTTAACTTTGAAATTACTTTATACAATATCGAAACTTACATTAGCATAAAAACGGTATTCCTAATATTTACAATTCAGAGCGTTTTATATGTTTTAAAACGCTGATGCGGCACCTTCCAGCTGTGGGAATTGCAACTCGAAGGTGCTGCTTACAATGCACTCCTTGAAATGTTGAAATTGCTACATACGATACCGTGTGGCCGAAGGTCATTGCCTACACGTGGCTCTAAACGGATATATATATATATATATATATATATATATATATATATATATATATATATATATATATATATATATATATATGTGTGGTTCCAGCAACATGGCTGTCCGGACCACAGTACCAGAGACGTGATGGAGGTCCTCAGAAATATTTTTGGCGATAATATTCTTTCCAATATTAATCCCATTAGGTGGTCGGCCAGGTCCCCGGACATCACACCCCCCGATTTTTATTAATGGGGATACGCCAAAAATAGGGTTTATGAGTTTTCTACGCCCGAAAATCGTCAGAATTTGGGAGACAGGGTATGAGGTGTTTTTACTACAATAAAGAGAAACACATTAAGAAGAGGTACTCATAAAGTGTGCGAAAAATATGTGGAAAATAGAGGGAGGCTTGTGCCGTAATTTTTTATACATTTTCGTTCTACAGTTTTTTTTTAATTTACCCATACCTTGATAATGTTAGTGTATTCAAAATAATTATAAATAAAAGTCGCATTCCCCTTCATTAGTTTCTGTATAAGTTTTGGTTGTTGTTTTCAAAAGAGGCATAAGCTGAGAAGTTCTCAACTAAAAATCTAAAATGTTTCTGGTTTTATTGATGTCATTCCGGTAATTGTGTTGCAGCTTTTGTATTTCTGTCAGCCTTAAAATAAAGTTTTATAATGTCCATTTTTTTTTTATTGAAACACAGTCATTCAGAAATACTTCCGAAGGTAAAAACAGAAATTAAACACGCAATTTAAAGATTTGTAATGTAAATATCTGAGAAGCAAATGAAACTAGAAAATATTTTGCCTGCGTTAAATTCCTCTAATAAAAGTGTCCTAATAGTGTATCAACGATAAAAACCATGATACTAGTCGTATACAAGCTGCAGTCAAAAGTTAAAAATCCACCATTTTAGTTTTTCTTAATTATCTCAAAAACCACAACACATAATTTAAATCTGAAAACGGGTTTGCGTTTGTAATAAAATTCTCTAAAACTTCGCTAAATTAACCATCCTGGTAGCTATAACGGTTTCGGAGATAGCAATACATGTAAGCCAAATCTGAGTCACACTGTATAAGGCATAAAGGAAGTCAACTAATGCCCCGTATAAGTTTTCTTGCAATAGCATACAACGCAAAACTTCACCTACATAAATCACGGTGAAGTTAAATATATCTTCAAACTATCTTATCAAGTATAGTCAATCTTTTGAAAACAGGAATATATCGTTCCGTGTCGATGAATGTTTCTGTAAAAATTGCCGAAACGTAATCGGCTTCGAGAATGTATAACGAATGACACTTTGGGCGTGAGACTAATCACAAAATCGATGTCGGATTTACATTATTCATGTGGGATCAGGAAAGCCAGAAAATCTAATAAATGCCCTTTAATTCAGATTGAAAAGTCACGAAAATAAATCATTACACAAAAAATAAAAGTTTAGAAGTACGTGAATATGATTTTAAACTGTTTTGTTTAATTTTTTATAGATTAAAGTTACCTACGCTATATTAATCAACTAAAAGAAAGGAACACTGATAGTCGTTTGACAGCGGCCATACCAAAGCGTCTTAGCTTTTTCCTCAAGTCACAAATAAAAATATTGGCTTTCTCGGACAAACCAGTACATTCTCAATGAGACCACTTGCTGCATTTTTTGCACTTTAATATTCGTAACCCGTTGATTGGTTGTATGAGATATTAGTAGAGAGCGAATAAAAAAAAGCTAAAACTGAAAAAAGCTTTTAAAAAGCATACCTACTATTATTAACATATAAATAAATGTTTTTTTCAAATTATCCGTTGTAAAATTATGTCTTGCGACTGCTAGAATGTTTTTGCACGCAAAGAACCTACGTCCTACATCTATAGTGGTTCACATTTAAATTTTGGTATTTTTTCAAAATCGGAATCTTGCTCACCACTCAAAATAGTAGATATTGTTTGCAATGTTTGAAACCCTTTATTACTTTTAATATTCTGAACCAATTTTTCTTTCATAGTTTGACCAATAGATCCTGAAATTCTATTCGCTACAGCTTCAAAATTTTTAATAACTTTCATTGATTTTATTAATGGTATCTGCTCTGTTTTTAAAGTTTGATTAGTCTAAATTGCAAAATTGCTTTAATAAAGGGCAAATTGTTTGCAAGTTGGGGTATTTGTTAAACTTCCTGACATTCTTAAAAGGATTTGCTTTAGGTACCAGTTCCTTATCTTGCTAAAACAGGTTCAGGGGGTAGAGGAATATCAGGCAATCTCTCTTTAAAAAAATGCACTCTTAATGGAGCTTTTTTAAATATTTTTTTGCCATTTTTGCTAATTTATTTACCCACGGATACAGCAAATTTATAGTTTCAGCTATACGGTTAATCCCATGAGCTACGCAGGTACAATGTATTAAATTATCGTAAACATTTTTATATATTACGAGGTTTTTATAAAGTATGTTGCAGCGTCGGAAAGCATAAATAAAATTTTCTCACTACCTCGGCCAAACTTGGTTAACTCTTCCTGAACAAATCTAGAAATAGTGTTACTATTCGTTTTTGTTAACTGTTTTGAACATAAAAACATTTTTATGACAATATCTTCATTCAAGACTCCTATAATTAAATTGGCTATACAGCGTCTAACAAAAGTAAGGAAACAGCGAAATGTCTCACGCACTGCTTACCTGAATTTCATAGAACTATGTACACTTAGATATTAAATTATGCTGGATCCAATGGCGTATTGCTGCCAAGTTTACCGGTTTTCTGTTATAAAAGAAAAATTACTTTTTTAAATGGAACACCATCTATTATATATATATATATATATATCAAATTCTCAATACTTTTTATTAAGAGCACTTTTTACGAAAGTCATCTGTTTTTGCATCCAAGCAATCCATAATTTAATTTAATTACCTTTTATTAAAATACCTGGACACAAAAGGTTACCTAATATATTTGACAATGTCAGTTTTGTTGATTTACAAAAATGGATCGTTTAACTGAAACCCAAATAAGTCAAATTATAATTATACTGGGTTATAGGGATACTATGCGAAACCTGCAAGATGTTTGTAACATTTTTAATGACATATCCTAACGGAAATCCAATAACTAAATCTACCGTAAGTAAAATTAACAAAAACGGGAAATGTAAACAATGCTATACGTTTTGGCAGATCTAAAAAAGCAACAGATGGTGATAAGGCTATGAATGTTGTAATCAGTTTAGAAGAAAATCCGCACCTTTCTACCAGAACATTAGAAAGAGAAAATGACGTCTCACACATGTCCGTAGACCGACTTCTAGGAACCGAAAAGTTTCATCCATACAAATTAACTTTGGTGCAAGAACTTTCTGAGGATGATCACGATAGATGCTTGGAATTTTGTGAAAACGTTATGGAGTGTTGCAATATCAGTGTAAATTTTGAATTTTGTCATTCAAATTATTTTTTTTGACGCAGCAACTTTTATTTTAATGGAAAAGTTAACAGGCATAATTGCCGATACTACGCCATCAGGGAAAATCCACATTGCATACGTGAAATACGTAAATATTTTAAGGACCGAAATTGTTCCAGCTACTGCAGAACTATTTCCGAATAACTGTAAGTTCCTTCCTTCACCTGCTGTATTAAGTATTTAAACTTGATTTTTTTAGGTAATGGTGCATCAAATGATGAAATATGGTGTCAGCAGGATGGTGTTCCACCGCACTTTGCTCGGAATGTTCGGAAATATTTAGACAATAGTTTTTTTTGAAAGATGTAGGCTACAATAGAGTGGCCACCTCGGTCTCCGGACTAGACAGCACTTGATTACTTTTTTTGGCGATACGTTAAAATTGTGGTGTATAAAACTAAGCCCAATGACCTCGAGGATTTAAAAGGCAAATAGAAATCGAATGTAGACGGGGAGGCTGGCATTCGTTTTAATATAGTAAACGTTTTCCCACAGTACTTGGTCTACTGTCGGGAATTAAATGGGCAATATTTTAAACATTTTACTTAGATTCATTAATTTATTGTTTATTGTATTAGTATTTCTTTTTAGTAGTTTATTGGTTTTATTATTTTTTACAACCTGCGTTTTAGGTTGAGACGCTGTTTTCTCTTGCTATGTTTTGGTAACAAGATGAAAAAAAATTATTGTGCTTTCCGGTGTGCCAGAACGTACAGATGCCTTTTCAGTTTCACGAATTTTTTTGTTAATTTTACTTACGATAGATTTAGGTATTGGATTTCTGTTAAGTTATTTGTCAGCCTGAAAAACTACTCAATGACGGATTTCAAATTCTGTGCCATCAATAACTGTGGTATACAGATAAACTAGTAAAACTGTGGTACTAATTCAACATGACGGAACAGAGTGGCGGCTAAATATAATATTTGTAAAAAATCATCTTCTCAGGTTTCAGCGTACGTAGATGCCAAAAAAATATGTTTTATCAATCCCGTCGGTCTGTTGGTTTGTCTGTTTGCCTATCAGTATATGGCATAGCTTAAAAACAACTTATCAGAGTGACTTCAAATTTTGGACAGAAATTAAGGCTTATATGGGGATAACCAGGTAATATTTTGATAAAATTCCAATATGCCGGAATAAGATGATGGCCTAGTGAAACCTTAAAAAATTATTACTGAAAAAACTAATTATTCAATTGATAGAAATGATGACTTGATAACAGAACAACTCGTAACTAACTAAACTAAGAAAGCATGACATACCATAAGGTAAAACGGCGGGTTATTACCTACGGGCATACGGATTCTTCTGAGAATCACGCTATGTCTTACGCAGATGCCGAATTTACTTTATATAAACGTTTTTTTCCCGTATAATGTTTTATATCATTTTCAGTTCAAGTAAGCACGAAGGAGAAAGGGAGCGTAAAATCACGAAAAAACGCATAAAAACACCTAGCTCAATATTTTTAGTCTTGCGTAATTCGTATAGAAATTAAATTATCTCATGGTTGCTTATAAAATTCAGCAATAAACACATTGCTTAAAATCCGGTTTCTAGTCGTTGGGGTACAAACTTGATAAATGTTATGAGTTTTACGTTTATTATCTTCCTAAGTTATATGTATTGGGAACAGCTTGTTTACTTGTGATTAAAGACGGTCTTTTAAATTCGATTTAGTTGTTAGCGTATGCTTAGTTTCAGCTGCAAGGATTTTCTTGGCTTGGTCGAAAATCCCGTGTAATTTTCTTCGAACTGATCATTCTTATTCTACAGAGGAATGCTGGATTTAAATCTCGGGTTTCTATAAAGCTATGAAGCTCATCTGCATGCTTAAATACTGACCTTTTTGATCCTTGGAAGGTAACTGCCAATCAACTTCATTTGGAACAAAATGGATTTATCTTTCCCATCTTAGATTTTAATAAAATGTACCGTTATGAGTTACTGTCCGGACCCTTATGAGTCCGGGAGATGGCAAATTGCGGTACAGTATGAACTAAAATATTGACTTGGAAGGTGAGTTATGAGACCCATGAATGAATGCATTATATCCGGTTAATCAAATTTGGCTACATGCTAAAGTCAATAAGATATTTTATACATTTAAAGAACGCAGGACAATCAGAGATTGGGTTGGAAGTGGTAGGCCACGTGTTTTAAGCTCAAATTATGATTAGAAATAACAGAATGAACGTATGGACAGATATCATTAATGACTGAGTTTTAGGGTAATTTTTACTTCTATTGTAATCCGAGTTTTTTTCAGATCTTTATTTTTTAGGATCCCTAGATGCCAAAAAAAAACATAATTTGTTGTCCTCGATCTGTCTGTCTGTTCGCGCCGTAATCAACTACTTACCCGACCCGATAGATTTAGGTATTGGATTTCTGTTAAGTTATTTGTCAGCCTGAAAAACTACTCAATGACGGATTTCAAATTCTGTGCCATCAATAACTGTGAAATACAGATAAACTAGTAAAACTGTGGTACTAATTCAACATGACGGAACAGAGTGGCGGCTAAATATAATATTTGTAAAAAATCATCTTCTCAGGTTTCAGCGTACGTAGATGCCAAAAAAATATGTTTTATCAATCTCGTCGGTCTGTTGGTTTGTCTGTTTGCCTATCAGTATATGGCATAGCTTAAAAACAACTTATCAGAGTGACTTCAAATTTTGGACAGAAATTAAGGCTTATATGGGGATAACCAGGTAATATTTTGATAAAATTCCAATATGCCGGAATAAGATGATGGCCTAGTGAAACCTTAAAAAATTATTACTGAAAAAACTAATTATTCAATTGATAGAAATGATGACTTGATAACAGAACAACTCGTAACTAACTAAACTAAGAAAGCATGACATACCATAAGGTAAAACGGCGGGTTATTACCTACGGGCATACGGATTCTTCTGAGAATCACGCTATGTCTTACGCAGATGCCGAATTTACTTTATATAAACGTTTTTTTCCCGTATAATGTTTTATATCATTTTTAAAAAAGTTCAAATAAGTTCAAGTAAGCACGAAGGAGAAAGGGAGCGTAAAATCACGAAAAAACGCATAAAAACACCTAGCTCAATATTTTTAGTCTTGCGTAATTCGTATAGAAATTAAATTATCTCATGGTTGCTTATAAAATTCAGCAATAAACACATTGCTTAAAATCCGGTTTCTAGTCGTTGGGGTACAAACTTGATAAATGTTATGAGTTTTACGTTTATTATCTTCCTAAGTTATATGTATTGGGAACAGCTTGTTTACTTGTGATTAAAGACGGTCTTTTAAATTCGATTTAGTTGTTAGCGTATGCTTAGTTTCAGCTGCAAGGATTTTCTTGGCTTGGTCGAAAATCCCGTGTAATTTTCTTCGAACTGATCATTCTTATTCTACAGAGAAACGCTGGATTTAAATCTCGGGTTTCTATAAAGCTATGAAGCTCATCTGCATGCTTAAATACTGACCTTTTTGATCCTTGGAAGGTAACTGCCAATCAACTTCATTTGGAACAAAATGGATTTATCTTTCCCATCTTAGATTTTAATAAAATGTACCGTTATGAGTTACTGTCCGGACCCTTATGAGTCCGGGAGATGGCAAATTGCGGTACAGTATGAACTAAAATATTGACTTGGAAGGTGAGTTATGAGACCCATGAATGAATGCATTATATCCGGTTAATCAAATTTGGCTACATGCTAAAGTCAATAAGATATTTTATACATTTAAAGAACGCAGGACAATCAGAGATTGGGTTGGAAGTGGTAGGCCACGTGTTTTAAGCTCAAATTATGATTAGAAATAACAGAATGAACGTATGGGCAGATATCATTAATGACTGAGTTTTAGGGTAATTTTTACTTCTATTGTAATCCGAGTTTTTTTCAGATCTTTATTTTTTAGGATCCCTAGATGCCAAAAAAAAACATAATTTGTTGTCCTCGATCTGTCTGTCTGTTCGCGCCGTAATCAACTACTTACCCGATTGACTTCAACTTTATGTTCATAATTTAGGGACATTTAGGGATAATATGGTAATATTTTGGTGGATATTCAATATGGCGGAACAAAACGGCGTCTTAGTAAATTATGAAATATATTCAATGTTCCTCAAATTTTGCACGAAAATCAAGCATGACGTGGGAAAAAGCAGCGAGTTAATAAAAAGTAAAAAAATCAGTCTAAAGGAGTTAGTTAATTTATTTCAAATTTTAACACGAATTAAGTATGATATAGAGAAAAACTGGTAAAATTTTGATACAAGTTCAAGATGGCTAAAAAAAAATGTTAAAAAAATTAGTGTAAAATTTGAATTAAAATTTTTCACAAAAATTTGATGTGATATGATGGGATAAACCGTTAAAATGTTGGTACAAATTGAAAATGGCGGCCTAATCAAATTTTAAAAATTCAATGTAAAAACACTACTTCTTCAATTGAATACAAATTTTTCCCAAAAAGTGTGACATATGCAGAAACTAACTGGTATAATATTGGTATGAATCCAGTATGGTGGAACAAAATTAGGGCCTTTTAAAATGTTTGAGGAAATAATATAAAAAAGTCGGTATAATTCCTTTACCCAGAATTTCCCTTGTTCATTTATTAGGAATAGTAAAGTATGTTTCTGTTCAGTTTCACATATAATAATTTAGTAGCTCGTATTTAAATTGTGTTATCTCTGACTTTTAGAAAAACAAAACAAGAGATTCCTTATGACGAAACTCTAAGTGTAAAGGTAATTTGCCGAATACTGCTCGACGCTATTTATAATTTTTAAGTTTTAAACTGTACAGGGTATCCGAATTTCGATGGTTTTGCGGGGCATCTCCCTTATTACTGAAGATAGCGAGATGCGGTTTTCGCAACACTGTGCTACCTTTTTGTGAAACCAAAGAAGCCACAAACAAATTTTTCTTAGCCCTCTTCGTTTTTGAGATACAGGGTGAAATTGGTACCCCTCGTATCTCGATGGCCTGGCAACTTACCGAAAAGGTGAAAACTAACTTCGATGGAGATTTTTGCATAGAATCCAGTGGTGTAATCAGTTTTTGGTTAGCTACTATCGTTTTCGAGGTATAGACTAAAGTTGGGTTTTTTTTAATAGGATACCCTGTATATTTTTTAATATTTGGTTTCCGCTCATTTTTAGCTTCTCAAAAATATATAACACTTGATATTTATTTCAATCCGGTATCGACAATTAAGTCAATTTAAAGAAATTTTAATCTGTTTTTCTAGTAGGCCACGAAAAGTGTGTGTTAATTTTCTAAATCTGAATTATCTGTACCATAGTTTGTTATAATATCATTATTAAACAATAAATCAGTTAACAAAGATTCCTACTATTGAGTTTTTACGCTAGGGAAACACACAAACATCTAAGAAATTTACTAAAAACACATATTATAAACTAAAAATATATACATACAATACATTAAATTATCGTCATAATTTAATTATTTTTCTAATGTTTACAATAAAATTGTGTTCTGTCAAAAATTTACTATTGACTAAATTAGAAAAAAAGGCTATGCAGGGTGTAGAAATTACAGATACTGTTCGAACTGTTCCCCATTATAACTTATACACATATCACACATCTTTCTTATTCTACTTAGTGCGTTAAGCGTAATCATTTGGCGAGCTTGTAAATATCTAAAGGCTCTTCTTGTGTCGTTTTGTAGATCTTCGATCGTGTGGTGTTGCCTTTGGTAGATGATGCCTTCAAGATATCCCCAAAGAAAAAAGTCTAGGACCGACAAATCTGGCGACCTAGGCGGCCATCTTACAGCCCCATTTGTACCAATCCAGCAACCTGGAAATTCATTTTCTAAAAAGGTACTAACAGTCCGTGCATTATGAGCCGGGGCACCATCGCTGAAGAAAAATATTTTGTAATTGCGCCAGAGGAATATTATCTAATAAATCAGGAAGCGTATTTTCCAGTATCTCTAGGTACCGGTTTCCAGTAAGACTACCGTTATAAATTAAATACCTTATTTTTGTGCCAAGGATAAAGCAGGATACGCTAAATCCAAACCTGCCTTGTTGTTCGCGTGGAAATATAACGTGTTCATTTTCTTTGGACCAGTATCTATTATTGTGTCGGTTTAGAATACCTGCACTTGAGATATATGCCTTTTCAGACTATATAACTCTTTTTTCGAAATTTATTTCGGTATTAGTCATATGAATGTACCAATTGCAGAAATCTATGCGACGCTGTGCATCTCCAGGGTGCAAATGGTGCACTAACTTATATTTATATGGTTTGAAATGGTATTTTTTTAGAATAGTCTGCACTGTTGACTTAGGTACTCCCACTTCATCCTCGACTTTTTGACAGGAAGTTGACGGATTGATTGCAACAGCAGCTAAAACATTAATCTCGTCGGTTTCCCGATTTTCTTTGTAATATGATTTCGGTCGCGGTACTTTGAATGATTCGTGATTGATCTGATTTACTTTTATTCTTGAAAATGTTCTCTTATCGTGCTGTCTTCGTTCTGGGTATCTATAAGGAATAAATGCTTATTTACAGATATATAGAGCATAGAACGACATATTCAAAATAAATTAAATTGAATTATTTTATTATACAGGGCGATGTAAAAGATGTTTTTTCTTATCACTTATCAACAAAACTGCTATTCTACTTTTCAAATATTTTAATTATAATTAATTTTATTGGAAATTTAGTGACATCGCATCTTTCATGTTACAGACTTGTTGCAATAATATGCTTTTTTATTACAAGCAAATTTTGGACACAATTGTAACCTGTTAGGAACAATAGGCATAATTTGAAATATTAATATTATTATTCTGAAAAAAAAGTCACAAAACTAAAATTTTATTATTATCTATACTTCTGTTTTTCAAAAATGCTGAGTGCCCTTCTACATCGGCTATCACTGGTCCCAAAAAGCCCTGGTTTAAGAAGCCAAGTTATTTTGTTTACTTAGTATTACTCCTGTGACTTACCGGATTAGATACATCTCTGACGCGTCATCCGTATTTTCCTGGCACTGTATAAAACAAATAAGCATGCCATATTTCTCCAAGTTTTCGAAATTCGCAGCCATTTGATATTTAATAAATGGACAAAGGCAATATTTGATTAAAATAATTTAACAATGACAAATGTAAATTAGTTTCTACAATGGCTCAACAGAATCTATATATTCTTTTGTTTAATCAAGTCATGGCCGCCTTATTTTATTTAAATATTATATTATTTTTCTAAGGGTATTTCTAAGGGATAAATTAAATAGTTGTAAGTAAGTATTTTCAAACAACACAATTGTCAACATTAGAAAAGTATTAAATCCAACGTCATTTGTTGAAAATAAAACATTTTTAGTGTATAATAGGTATATATTTTTTTATTAGATTTCCTAAGTATTTGTGTTAGTTGTGTTGTACAGGGTAAATACTAAATAGTAGGTATGTATCTTTGTTTATAGATTTATTGTTTAATTATGATATTATAACAAACTTTAGTACAGATAATTCAGATTTAGAAAAGTAACACACAATTTTCATGGCCTACTAGAAAAATAGATTAAAATTTCTTTAAATTGACTTTATTGTCGGTACCGGATTGAAATAAATATCAAGTGTTATAATATATTTTTGAGAAGCTAAAAATAAGCGGAAACCAAATATTAAAAAATATACAGGATATCCATTTAAAAAACCCAACTTTAGTCTATACCTCGAAAACGATAGATCTATTTTCGGTAAGTTGCCAGGCCATCGAGATGCGAAGGGTACCTGAAAACGCAAAATCTTCAATTTCACCCTGTATCTCAAAAACGAAAAGGGCTAGGAAAAACCATCGAAATTCGGATACCCTGTACATATTGTATCCGTTATGTTTCATAATAAAGAATTTGCAGATATAGGTACTTAAGGGAAAAGTTGGGTTCCAGCAAAGCGTTTCATATTTTAAAGACAATATTTAGAAGAAGTTTTCCCCTGACGTTGGATTGTTCGAATTGTTTGAATGGCCACCAATATTGCTAGACAAAATGCCCCTTGATTATTTTCTTTTGGAATATGTAAAAGATAGGGTTTGCCAAGATAAACATCAATTAGCAACTTAACTTACTGGCGGAAGCTGCTCGGAATAGAGTCGATAGCCTTTACCATTGCCTAGGAAAATCTAATTTTTTTTAACCATAAAAATTCAAATCCGGTTATGTTATCAGTCTGATTTTTTGAGACTTCAATCCATAGTGGTTCTGATATAATACAAGCTCATCAAACTGATAAACTAATAAAAACATTATTGTAAGAAGATGCCTTTAATATCAGAATATCATGTTTAATTCATTTAGGTAATAAAGGTGGACAACATTTTTAAATTTAAGAAAATATTCTTTAGCGATCCATAAACTGTAGGATCCAACTAACGAAATAATAACTTTTGAACAGAATTACACAATGTTGAATAAAAACTTAGGAAATTTAACCGAAGACCATATTCCAATATAAATTATATTACGTAGGTAAGTTACGAAATCGATATACGTACTTTAGCTACCCGATCCACGCCATCGGAAACCACGAAAACTTTAAAGAACAATACAATAGCTTTCGTGTTTAGTAAGTTTAGTTAATATATACACAAAGTTGAAATTTCACGTTCCAATATAAATCTGTGAATGTTCTCGTCGAGAACTGGAGTTCGGCTCGGTTTTCTTGAATGTAAGTAGGAGCTTGTTAGTTTTTCTATCCGCAGAACTTTCTTGGTTCCGTTCGAAGAGTTTTCTCGAAAGATAAGAAATTAGATTTTGCTTCAAACGATACTCGAGTTTGAGAACTTTACTTTTTTACTTTATGATTTATGGTATCTATAAGAATCCTTAGAAAATATTAAATAGAAAAGCGGACTATAATACTAAATATGAACCCAATGTTGTTATACCGAATTTAAATCCTAACACAAAAGCAAACGGAAATAATCAGCTTAAGCAAAATATTGCATTTCGAAGTTTTCGTATTTATTTGTTTTATTTAAAATTTTAGCAGATTTACTGGGAGAACACATTTTGTAGAACGGAAACTTTTGAACACCCCCGATGTATTTTAGAACGCTGAAAACTAATGATAAAACAAGGATATATATATATATATATATATATATATATATATATATATATATATATATATATATATATATATATATATATATATATATAATATATATATATATATATATATATATATATATATATATATATATATATATATATATATATATATATATATATATATATATATATATATATTATATATATATATATATATATATATATATATATATATATATATATATATATATATATATATATATATATATATATATATATATATATATATATATATATATATATATATATATATATATATATATATATATATATATATATATATATATATATATATATATATATATATATATATATATATATATATATATATATAGTTATGAACATAGATTTATAGACAATTTTTTTTCTGGTTATCATCTGGAGTGACGACCTGTTGAACATTGTGATTAACTTTCAATACCAAAACCCAGGGACGGATATATAGGCAACGATAGGGGGACGTTATCCCGAATATTTTACCCTGATGGCTGGATCCTATTGGTTATAATATAATATGCAGTTCTGTTCACAAAGGAAGATTTTACTTGTACAGGGTTCTTGTTTCTATTTGGCGCCCTATTACGCGCTATATTTTATGGGGTTAAAAAAAAAGATATAAATTGTAGGGCTTTGCCTCAACCGCCTTGATTTTTTTTATAAAAACAAATAAATTAACAACGGTAATCTGTAAAAGAAATGCCAATTTCTGGAAATTTATTGGAATCCTCATAATCTCCCAATATATATATATATATATATATATATATATATATATATATATATATATATATATATATATATGGTGGTGCTGTTGTTGTTGCGCTAATTGCGCTTGAGTTTTTGCGATTTTAGATTTGTCTATTATTGTCTTCCATACTGTTGGTAGTTTTAATGAGTAGTTATAATAGGGGAGCGCCTCCTCCTCCTCCTCTTCCTCTCTCTCATGTCCCTCATTCTTAACTTCCTCCCCTTTTATTCTCATTCGCATCATATTTTTTAATTTTTTCTCTTTGTTCTCCCACATTTGATTTTGCATTCTTAAGTCTTATAAATAGGTGCATCATGATCATTTTAGTATGTTAAGGTACGAGTGACTGTTAAAAGAAAAAAATCTGTTGAATAAATCTATTAATAATAATATTAAAATAAAATGAGTGAATCAGTTGGAGAAAGAAATCGATCCATTCCGCTTCAGACAATTAGCCTCGAAGAAATTATACCAGGAGTTCAAGAAGAAAATATACCATTAGTTCGAGTAGAAAATAATGGGATTGTTTTAAAAAATTTGAATAAAACTGAGAGTGAAGAGAAAAAAGTGTTTTGTGCTATTTGTTTTGAAATAATCGAATATTATGATTCATGTAGACCAAATACATGTTCCCACATTTTTTGTTTAAAATGTATTTTAAGATGGAATGATGAAAATGGTTGTTCTATAATGGTAAACAATTGTCCTGTATGTCGCACTAGATATTACTATTTGGTACAAATCTTCAAAGATGTAATTAGACATCATTTTGTTGTAATTTTAAAAAGAGGATAATATTTTTTATAATTTGTGTTTGTGAAAACTCTGCTAACAAATAATTTTGTAAAAAAAAGTAAATGTAAATATATATAATAATTGACACACATTTTTTCCTTTTCCTATATTGAAACGACAACAATGATCTAACAAGTTTTTTAATACATACTAATTTTCACATTACATAACAAAACAATTGTTATGGGTTTACACAAAAAGTGCCACGCCCTAAAATGGCACCACTTTTGCAAATGGAAGCTTAAATTTTCTTATGGGAATTTACATGTAAAAATGACGGTTTTGATTGTCGGACCGGCATAGCCTAATCTACTACTTTTTAATTATACTAATAATATTAATATAATTTGCATCAAGTAAGAGAAAACTCAATTGAATACAGAAACAAGCGTTAACAAAATGTTATGCTAATATATGAGTGCTTCTAGTGGCAGTTGACATAATCGACACTTTTTTTTTTTACATATGATTAGCTATTTCATTTACAAATACAGTGTCAGATGTTAGAATAAAAAGAAGTATTTTGCATATAGCAATGAAAATATATAACCGCTTATAGTAACAGTTGACATTTTTTAAAATTAATATTGTTGACGTATTCTACTTATTATCTTTACAATTTATGTTTAAAATTAATATTTTTGATATAATCTACCCATTACGTTTATAACCTATATTTAAAATTAATATTGTTGAAATAATCTACCCATCACCTTTACAAACTATGTTTATTATTAATATTTAACAATATAATTTTCTATCTCTTTTTTTTCATTTTTGTTGCAGTAAAAGCAAGCATGTTCAGGAATTAGTAGAAAAAGATGTATCCTACAAATAGCACAATGTAAATCAGAAGCACTAACAACATAGGCTCTTTTGTAGTGGCAGCTCACATGATCGGACTCCCCTCTCCGTAAATATCTCATGTGAATTGCACTACAAGGAAGGCAAATAGCAAATGTTCCTAGTCTTCGACTTTCAATTTTAGAGTAGCTTTGTATAACACATACATCTTTTTCTTCAAAATTATTAAATAATTCACTAGCCCTAAACTTGCTTACTTTTACGTCAGCCTCGGTTCCTAAATTTAGTAATTGTCCATCCATGTCCACTCCTTCGTCAATTTCCTGATCATCTTCCTCCATCTCTTCTTCTTCCTCCTCAATATAATTAATGTCTATGTTACATAAGAATGATCTTCTAACAAGCCTAGATGATTTGTCCAAAAATGAATGTTTATAAGTGATGGAATCGCCTTCCAAGTTAATAAAAATTTCTTTTCTTTCCTCAATTTGAGCGGCGTTCTCCACATTATTTTCTTCAATTTGGTCGGCGTTTCCAATCATATTTTCTGCCATCGTTAGGAGCTTTAGATTTAGATAGATATATTTGATAAAAAACAATTTTGGTTATAGCTTATAAAATAATATCGACAACTGATATTACAGCGAATGATACTGTATGATCGTCGAGTGGATGTTCTTAAGTATATATCCCATCAACCACCACTTTTACTACCTGCAATACTTAAGTTTTTTTTTTTTTTTGGTTCGCTGTCCCTTTCCCGGTCAGTTTCCTCGGGGGGGGGGGGGGGGCCCTAGGGGGCTTCGCCCCCCTTAAACCCCCCTCACCCTCACCTTATCTTCTTTCTCTCCCTTCCTTCTTTCTCTTTTTTATATGTTTCTCCGTTTTCCTTCCTTCTCCTTTTTCCTTCCTTCTCCTTTTTCCTTCCTTCTTCTTTTTCTTTCCTTCTCCTTTTTTCTTTTCTTCTTTTTTAATCTAACCTAACCTAACCTAACCTAACCTAACCTAACCTAACCTAACCTAACATAACCTAACCTAACTTAACTTAACCTGAAGAGGGTAGCCCGAAATTGGGGAACCGGGATTTTAGTCTCGGAAATTCAGGGGTCCGGGGGGGGGGAGGGGGGGTAAGGTTGTTGATCGGCTTGGGAAAGTGGTTTTTAGAGATTGTCGATCAACTTTAAGTAGGACACATGTGATTAACTTTTGCATATAAAATCGCCTCAGCGAAGAGACGAATGCAATTGATTTCTGCATTCACACTGTGCAGAGCTCGCGAGTTTTCTGGTGTTTACATTGTGTCTATTTGGTAAATTTTTATTTTTATTTCTAACATTTTTATTTGGCAAGATTTAATTCTTATATATATTGGTGACATTTTTATGTACATTTGTGGCATTTTTATTTATTATTACGATTTTTTTTCATAATGGACAATTTTTTGACATCGACTAGCAAAATAATTGACAATGACTTTGACTTATACACATGTACTCAAATGCAGAATTTTGCAAACCAACAAAACAATGAAACAGACGTATTTACAACTAGTCAACAACAAACTATTCAGGACTTGAATGAAATTATTTATAATAGCCAAGTTCAGAATAATGCCAACAAACACAACAACGAAAAATATTTATTTACAGCTACTCAACAACAAACTCTTGACGATCTTAATGACATTATTGACAACAAAACGCACTTAATTACAACAAAAACTAAACAAACTCTTGAAGAACTGAATGACATTGACGAAACTCAAAATTCTAGCGATGAGGATATTGTTTGTTTTCAAAAATCTAATCCAAATTATTTAACATTAAAATCGCCAATTAATTCTCCGAGACCAATTTGCTCTCCCTTTTTGTTTAGTGAAAATTCTGATTCGGAAGAAGAACAAATTGATCAAAATTTAAGTTTGGCTATTTGTCCTACTAATTCACCATATGATATTGTAAATTCTGATTCGCAAGAAAAACAAATTGATCAAAATTTAAGTTCGGCTATATCTTCTATTAATTCACCATTTGCTATTGTAAATTCTGATCCGCAAGAAAAACAAATTGATGCAAATTTGACTTCGGATATTTCTCCTAATAATTCACCAGTTGAACAAAATTCAATTTCGAAACCATCATTTATCATTAAAAAAAAATTTAAAATTAATAAAAAAAATAAAAAACAAATAGCAAACCTTAAGTGTCTGGGTTTCGCTATTCAAAATTTAACTAATTTGATCACAATTAAAAAAGGGAGACGAAAGTACGGTGAATTATGTTAAACAGGCCTTTGACAAATTAGTTGACTCATTTGAAGAAATGGATTCATAAAGTCAATTAATTTCTATTGCTTTTTTCAAAATTTGACTATAACTAAATAAAAATGCACAATATTAATTTTATTATTATACAAAGAACTTCAAAAATGCAATTGCTTTTTTCAAAATTTGACTATAACTAAATAGAATTGCACAATATTAATTTTATTATTATTATTATGCAGAAAACTTCAGAAATGCATAAGTGTGTAACATGTAATAAAGTCTTTACTAGAATAATATACGAAGATAATTTACTGCGACATATTAAAAAACATGTTAACGGAAATTCCACAAAACTCAACAGTTGGTTGAAAAAACCAAAGCTTGTTAAAGGTAAGAACATTTTATTTTTCATGTCATATTTTGTAAAATATTTTTTTCTTAATTTATATAGATTCTACAAATATTGTAAAATATTGTAAAGAATGCAAGAAAAATATAAACCAAAGTCTATGGGGTGGACATCTTCGATCTAGTGTGCACAAGAACAATTCCAAAATAGGCTTGGAGGAAGGTGTTGAAATTATCAAGTCAGCATTCAGGGAACGAATAATATCTTATAGGATTTCCTCACATCAAAACTTCATAAATGTGAAAGAATATTTTCAACATTTGGAATACAAAATTGCACATCTAATAGATCAAGAACTGCAGAAACATAAATGTATCAAGCTAAATATGGAACTGTTCGGTTTCTATTTTAACCCCAGCAGCGACAGCTATGATGTCAAATCTTTTAATGCGCCGTTCCAAGTCATTTGCCAGGGATATCAGAAAAAAGAACTGTTAGAGCAAATCTGCACCATTATTGACCAGAAAGCTGACGAATTTGCAGAAAGAGATTCAGGTAAAGAATTTATTTTCGATTTTACAACAGCCACAAAAAAAGTAATTTTTTAATTTTTACGTTGCAGGATGGGCTTTGATGAATTTACTTCATTTGGAAATTAATGTTAACAAGCACAATCCGCTGAGAGCCTCATCTTTTATCGAACTTCCTCAAGAGATCAAGAGACGTCAAGCTGTGATCAACATTAGGAATGATGACAACTTTTGCTTCGCCTGGGCAGTTGTGTCTGCTCTTCACCAACCACGCGGATTAGATTTTGAAACTTCATCCTACCCACACTACTCTTCTGTTTTGGATATGTCAGGTATAGAATTTCCAATGTTGCTAAAGAACATTAAGATTTTTGAAGAAAAAAATAACATTTCTATTAATGTATATGGATTAGAAATTATAAATCCTAAAAAGGGGTATGAAGTAATTGGTCCACTTTATTATTCATCGAATAAAAAAAATCAACATGTCAATTTATTGTTAATAAGTGATGATGATGAAAAAACTTTTCATTATTGCTATATTAAAGATTTATCAAAACTAGTTTCTGCACAAATTTCTAAACATCACGGAAAAAAATATATTTGCGATGGTTGTTTACAATATTTCCCTACAGAAGAAAATTTATTACAACACAATAGCTATGATTGTGATCATTTACGAATTAACCTACCTTCTAAAGAATTAATAAAAGATAAGTTTGGAAACTATTCATATGATAATATTTTGAAATTTGTAAATTATCATAAACAAATGAAAGTTCCTTTCGTGGTGTATGCAGATTTTGAATGCATTTTAAAGCCTTTAAATAATGACAATGTTGATAAAAATCCTAATACTTCATACACCTTAAAACAATATGAACATATTCCACATTCATTTGCCTATTACATTAAATGTTCCTTCGACGATAATTATTCTAAATTTGAAAAATATAGAGGTCAAAATTGTGATACATTATTTATAAATTCTTTAGAAAGAGATGTGTATAACATATACAATAAATATTTAAAGGCTCCTAAAAAAATGATCCCTTTGAACGAACTGGACAAAATTTATCATAACTATGAAAAAGTTTGTCATATTTGTAATAAACCTCTTTTAAATGACAGGGTTGCAGATCATTGTCATATAACCGGTCTTTATAGAGGTCCAGCTCATTCACTCTGCAACATAAATTACAGAATACCTAACTTTATTCCAGTTATATTGCATAATTTGCGTAATTATGATTCTCATCTATTTCTTAAAAAATTATGCTTAAACAAAGAACAACTAACAGTTATCGCACAAAACAAGGAAAAATATATTTCATTTGAAAAGCTTATTCATGTGGATAACTATTTTGATAAAAAGACACAAAAGGCTAAGAAAAAAAATATATCATTAAGGTTTATTGATTCATTTCAATTTCTATCCCATTCTTTATCAAAACTCTCTGAAAGCTTAAAAGATGAACAATGTAAGGAAATAAAAAAAATTTTCAATGATGAAGAAAGATTTAAACTTATTCGGCAAAAAGGTGTATTTCCTTACAGTTATATTGATGATTATTTAAAATTAGAAGAAACAACTTTACCTCAGAAAGACCAATTTTATAATACTTTAACGGATGAGCTCATCAGTGATGCAGAATACCAAAGAGCTGTAAAGGTTTGGCAATTGTTTAAATGTGAATCTCTTGGTCAATACTCCGACGTTTACTTACTCTCTGATACTTTACTTTTGGCAGATATTTTTGAAAATTTTAGAAGCACTTGTTTATCCACATATAAGCTCGATCCAGCTCATTTTTACACTTTTCCAGGTTTATCCTGGGAGGCGTGTTTGCGTTATACTGGAATAGAGTTAGAATTGTTAACTGATCCAGATATGATACACTTTTTCAAAAAAAGCGTTCGCGGTGGTGTGAGCTCTTGCATTTGTAGAAAATCTGAAGCTAATAACCCATTTCTTTTAAATTTTGATCCTTTAAAGCCAACTAAATACATAATTTATTATGATGCAACAAATTTGTATGGTTATGCAATGTCACAGCACATTCCAACGGGAGATTTTGTTTGGTTAACAGATAAAGAAATCAATGATTTAAATATTATGAATATTTCTAAAAAATCTAATAAGGGATATGTTTTAGAAGTTGATTTAGAATATCCTACAAGTCTACATTCCTATCATAACGATTTTCCGTTTTGTCCAGAAAACTTTAAACCGCCAAATTCTAAATGCATAAAATTAATACCCAATTTAAATGATAAATCAAAATATGTTATTCACTATCAATTATTAAAACAATGTTTGGAACATGGACTCAAGTTAACTAAAGTTCATAGAGTTTTACAGTTTTCTCAATCTGATTGGTTGAAAAAATATATAGACTTGAATTCAAGATTAAGAAATGATTCAAAGAATGAATTTGATCGTAATACTTACAAGTTGGCAAATAATAGTATTTATGGCAAGACTATGGAAAATGTTGATAGGAGAATTGACGTAAGACTTGTTACAGAGTGAAAAAAAAATAGAAGAAAAGATGGTGCTGAGAATTTAATTGCAAAACCATATTTCAAGGACTTAACAATATTTTCTGAAAACTTGGTAGCTATTCAAATGCAAAAGATTCAAGTTACTTACAATAAACCAATATATGTAGGCTTCTCAATATTAGATATATCTAAAACTGTCATGTATGATTTCTTTTATAATTTTTTAAAACCTCTTTATCAGGAAAATATTTCACTTTTATACACCGATACCGATTCGTTCATTTTAGAAGTCACAACTCCAAATATTTATTCTGACATGATAAAAAATATTCACAAATTTGACACATCTAATTATGAATTTAATAATATTCATGAAATGCCTATTACAAAGTCAGTTATAGGAAAATTCAAAGATGAATATGCTGGTGAACCCATTACTGCTTTCTTTGGTACTGGAGCAAAAGCATATTGTATTAAAACGGAAAACAGTTTAACAAAAAAAGCAAAAGGTGTTAAAAAAAGTGCAATTAAAAAGCAGTTGGATTTTATTCATTATAAAGATGTTGTTGAAAATCATTCTAAAACCTTTTGTTCAATGTATGTTTTTCGATCTAGACAACATACAATTTTTACAGAGTTAATTAATAAATTGGCTTTGAGTTCCGAAGATGATAAGCGGTATAAAATTCCCTATAGTTTTAATACATTAGCTTGGGGACACCAAGATATTGCTTTGTATCAATGGAATGCAGAACATGAAGATTTAGATATATTTATGTAGATATTATAAGGTATTTAAATTTGTTGTTTTTGAAACCAAAGTTAGTCTTCATAAGTCTTTCACAAAATGTGCATAGAAACTTTTGACAAAGAAATTGATAACAGTTATTTTAAAACATATGAAAAACGACTTTCCACTTTTAAAAAATGGAAAGGAAAATTGAGACCAGAAGTGTTAGCTGGAGCTGGCTTTTACTATACTTCAATCAATGATATTTGTAAATGTTTTTATTGTGGTATTGAAATTTTTGATTGGTTAAGTTATGATGATCCTATTGTGGAGCATAAGAAATTTGCTAGGAATTGTGATTTAAATAACTGTTTATGGAAAAATAGGAATCGAATAATTGTAACCATTCAAAATAAGTCTTCAAGCTACACATTTTATATAGTATTATTAATATCCTTATTTATGAACTTTTACATATATTTAAATTAAGTATTTTATTGTTATTTTTTTACAACTGCTTTTGCTTTCGTGGTGAAAGTATCTGCTTAATGTTAATAAATTTGGAATATAATTATTAATTTGTTTTAATGACTATCAGTAGATCTCAATTTATTCTTCTTTATTTTATTTTCCAAAATGTTTTTTATGTTCATCATCCCCCTGGCGTAACACAGTGTGAAATATGTTTTTCTAATAAAACAGACGTCACTCTAAGTAAATATTGTAAATTTATGAAAATTGGATTAATTAACAATAGTACAATTAGTTGGATGGAACGAATAAATGGAAATGAAAATGCAAGTAAATTTTTTAAAATTTTGTATCATTATCCAAATCGATCTATTTTTGATACAAATTGGATAGAAAGGTTAGAGTTTAAAAATAATCAGTTACAAATTTTAACCCCCAACTGTACCAATTATTATGACGGATTCAAAAATTATTACTTTTCCATCATTAGTGTTACATTAAACTTTGCATTATTTTTATACATTACCATTTTAATTATTTATCTTTATTACAAATTTCAAACTGGAAATCTATTTTTTCATTAATCCATTTTAATCAAAACTTTAAAGAAAGTGGGGATGAGAATATTTAAGTACAAGAATAACACAATATGTTTCAGTCTCGTTTAGTCATTATGAACAACGCCGTGGTTCATAAACCTTTGGAAACGCTTCTTAATTCAAAAATTTATTTTTTAAATAATTCTTTGTCAAAATTTGTTCTTGTTGGCATTAGTTTAAATGATTTTTCTCCAAAAATTGTAATTGGTGGAAAAACTGGATTTTCAATCGCACTAACCGAAGAAAATTGGAAAGACATTTGTGTTCATCAAGGAATTATTGTAAACAATTTCTACTTTCCTCAAGTTGATCAAACCAGTGTGAATATAAACAACATTCATCTGCAGGTTCAGAAAATAAATGATACCCCTGTTCTACAAATTACAAAAGGCCCACACTTCATATACTTAGGACAAGAGTCTTTGGACAATTTGTGGCGATTAAAGGAAATTATTGATTATAGATTATCTATACTTAAAAGGCAAGAATTCAATACATATTTCAAAATATTTCAAAATAATATTTCATCTGATTGTGGCGACTTGTGTACGCATGTTTATAATATAATAAGTCCAACAGAAAATCCTAACAGTGAAAATGTTTCAACTATGATGGAATTACTTGCTTTATATCCTGAACAAATGGAAAACAAATTGAAGCAAAATGGAACAAAACGAAAATATTACGAAGAAAACAATGAAAATGGATCAAAAAGAAAATATTACGAAGAAAACAATATCTTTTCTGGAAGAGAACAATAAGGTGCATGTGTTAGTGAAGTGGAGCTTTGCTTACAGACAAGCCCGTAGGAGTAACTTTCAGATGTGGTACTTAGATAGACTCCGTTTTGAAAAAAGAATAAATGATTGTAAACTTATTCTAGATTCGATATTATCTGAGGAACATAGAAATAAAATATATTTGACACGTTTTAATAAAAATTGTATTTGATGTTTTACTTAATAAAATTTTAGTTTAGTAAATGTGAATTTTATTTGAAATTAATTAGCACATTAAGACTTTGTAATTTGTATCAGCTAAAGCATAAAGTGAGGAACAGAAATAAAACAAATTTAACTAAAATTTAATTTCAATTTAATTAAACAATATTTTTTTTATCAATCCATGTATTATATTTTTTATCAAGTCCTAACCATTTCACATAAACTTTGTTTCCTTTCCTTCTCAAAATCTTCTCAATAAGATACACATCGGTATGCTTTACTTTTAGTAATTCTTGCTCATAAAAACCACCCAGAATGTCCTGATTATCTTCGTCTTGAATTAAATATGTCCAAGGGTTTGTCATCTTAACTTCTTTAATGTGGAATATCTCATTTGACCAATTTGGTGTGTAACCTTTTGAAAATGCCTCTCGATGCTTGCTTATTCGTACGTGATCACCCACTTTAAACTTTGGAGATTTTATATCTAACGTTTTAGCATGAGTAAATGCAGATTTCAAGATTCTATTTTCATTTGTTTTATTTACTTGTTTTGGCTTCATTCCTATTGAAGAATGTTTTGTATTGTTATAATCTTTTACAATATCCGCTAATATATTAAACCATTTGTAATTTCCTTGAATGCTAAATATTTTCCACATATTATTCTTTAAAGTCCTGTTCACTCTTTCTACTATACTCGCTTTCAAATTGGAAAACGTGCTATAATGGTTAATTCGAAATTGTTGCATCAAATTTTGAAAATTTACATTGAAAAACTCTCTTCCTCTATCCGTTTGCAAGTTTTTTGGTGGAGTTTTTGCACTGATTAATATTTTTTTCATTGCCGCTGTTACGTCTTTTCCAGATTTAGATTTTAACGGTTCGGCCCAAACATACTTAGAAAATACATTTATGGTAATCAAGATATATTTAAATCCCTTATTAAATTTGGCATAGGGTAACATTTCAACCAAATCAGCTTGAAAAAGATCATTTAACCCTTTCACTACCACCCTTCTGCGTTTGTAGTTTTTTCTAGCAGGTTTATGTAATTCATTAACGACTTGCTGTTTAACGGTTGTCATGACAACAAACTTGTTTATTCAATTTTAAGGAAGTTCACTTTCTATGTTTTGTAATAATTCGAAATATAACTTTTATATGTTTTTTCCCATTCATTCAATTTATCAATTTGTATTGTATAACTTTTTTCATTTAAAATTTTACTAATTTTAGTAATCTCCTTTTCTAACGCATTAAAGGATTTTTTTATCTCTCCAGTTAAGAAAGTAGTTGATCTACTATCACTATTTTTTAATTCCTCCTCTGTTTTATTTAATTCTTGTTCTAATTTCTTAATTACACTGGACATTATATTTTCCAAGGAAATATATTGTTGATTTTCTTCCAAAGTGAGTTGGTCAATTGTTCTACTGTTAAGAATGCTATTTTGATTTCTTTTTTTTCATCATCTAACCTTTTTATAAAAGTTCTTAATTGTTTAATTTTTTCCTTGTGTTTTTCAATTATTACTTCTCTTATATTTGTTTCCATTATTTTATTAATTTTGTTGATATCATCACTTAATTTTTTGTCTTCCTTTTTAACATGTTCATTTAAAAATTGCAAATCTTTACTTATTTGATTTAGCGTTAGCAACTGTTTATTAACGTTTTCAATTGAGGTATAGCATCCTTTAATCTGGTTCTCATACTTTAAAAAATTTTCATCAAAAACCTTAAGCTTTTTAGCAAAGATTTCATTATTTGTTTCATTTTCACCTAATCTCCTTTTTAAATTATTAATGTCACTTATTCTCTCTTGATTTTGTTTTGAAATATGGCGTCCAAATTTATCAACTGTCATGTTGAGCTTTCATTAAACAATAAATATGATTATATTTGATAGCTGTTATTTATAGTATTACTTTATCTTCTCTTAATTCTTCAATAATAGAGATAATCTCGTTACTATGAGCATTATTTCCCGCATCACTTGATGAAATTAATAAACGTAGCCTATCAACAATTTCGTTAACATTATTCCAGTATACATAGTTTGTATTTGATCTGTTTGTTTTCAAAATTAATCCCTTTCCTGTAGATTTGGCTCTAGTTGTTCTAAACGGAGGTTTTGGTTTGTTAAATGCTGTAACTAATCTTGGCAAGGTTTTTGTCTTTGTAATCCCCTTTCTTTGTAAATATGGTCCTATTATTGTAACATATTTGTGTGATGTATTTCCTTGAACTTGTTCATTTGAATCAAAATTCCTACGATATACATTTGTTTTAGCTAGAATGTTCATGTAATTATCTAAATCTTCCTTCTTATAACCTTTCGGTTCTTTTTTGAAAAGCAATTCGTATAAACCTGGCGTGCCTGTGTACGTTATTCCTCCCACTTTAATGTCTTTTCCAATAATTTCTACCGGTATCTGTGTTAAACCAAAAGAAAACTTATCCGTTTCGAGGTCATGAACTATTCCATAATAATGGTCAAATTTATGTTGTGTATCTTTCACACCCTCATCAATATATGATCTGGGTAATTCATGAAAATCTGCTAAGTAATCTTTATATGATGGTGTACCAACATAGGTTTGAATTGTTTTTCTAGTTTGTTCCAATATGTCTGACAAGTTTAAATTTGTTGTTGTGTCACTAGAAGGATCTGAAGTTTCTGCTATAACAGTTGATGACAATGGTTGTACTACAGGAGAGGAAGAAGTGATACTACTGTCATTTAAAAATGTTGGTAGTTCTGTAGGGAGTGACGGAGTTTTTCCTGTTTTCTGAATATTTTTCGTCGGAGTTGATGTTTTATAAAGCTTTGTAGGTGTTTTGAAATCTTCATACTTTGAAACTCTTTCTTCTTTTAAATCGAATGGTTCGGATTTACCAATACTTGAAATTAGCTGTTTAAGTGGTTGTGTTATTGGTCTATAAGTTTGTTCTAATTCGGACTGAGCAGAAGAAGTAGCTAATTTCAAGCTTTGATATTTCTGCTTCACGGCTTGTCTGGATCTTATTAATTCTCGAGCTAAACGTTTATCCATGCTGTACAAGTTTTAAATGAAATAAAACTGCAAATTTTTTACTTTTATAAATATATAAAGGAATCGAATTTACTCCTATATCTGCCGTGATTTACTTCACAATCTTTGTCAATTACAAGAAAGCCATATGGATCCATCCAACAGTTAGCACAAATATTTTTAAACTGATCAAATGTCATATCTAATATACAGTGGTCATTATATATATGTTTTAAACTCAAACAGTCCTGTTTAAATAAAATTAATAAGTTTGCATTTTCTCGAATTAGACGTTTAAGGATTGAGGAATATCCTTGAAAAATAAAAAAACAATCGGTGTTTCTATGCCTTCCATGCGTGAAATAGTCCCTAATAATAGATTGATTATGACAAGGAATATCATCAAAAATGATAACGGAATTTGGCTTTATCTCATGAGGTGAAATAATGTTCTCATCGCTATCATATTCAAAGTATCCAATTTCTTTCATAGGTTTTAACAACTTTCTTAACTATTCATATTTTGGTTGATCTAATGACTTTGAATAAACATAGACATTTTCAAACCTAATTCCATTTGGATGCTCGAGCAGTGTAAGCATAACGTTGGTTTTACCGCTACCACTGCAACCAACTATAAGCCCTCTTTTTGAACCACCGCAAAATAAGTCACCATGCTTTCTCAACTGTTTACTTAAAATTTTTTCATCATGATTATTTACTGGTAATGAGAATTTTTGTTTTTCAATCCTCATTCTTAATCACACTAGTAAATATTTTTAGCTGTAAAAGTATTTATACCAGAAAAATGTCAATGTGCTTTTAGTATAAAAAGAACTTCAATGACTGTGGGTCGCCATAAGTTGAAAAAAACTATTAAAACACGTAATAGAAAAGGCTCTGGTTTAGTAAATAAATTAATTAGCAAACTACCTTTCGAAGTTCATATACCAGGATATAATTATTGTGGTCCCGGCACCAACTTGGAAAAAAGATTAACTAGAGGTGACGTTGGTATAAATCCATTGGATTCCGCTTGCAAAGAACATGATATATCTTACTCTCAGACTGAAGATTTATCAAAAAGACACATATCTGACCAAATATTAGAAAAAAAAGCCTGGGATAGGGCTAAAGCTATAGCTAAAGATTCTTCTATTGGTGAAAAAATTGCAGCTTTAAGTGTTGCAGGAATAATGAAGGGTAAAAGAAAGTTCGGTTTGGGATTAAAAAATACAAAAGGGGGTAAACTTAAATTGAGAAAAAAACGTATCATTCGAACGCCCAAAAAAATTGGAGGATTTCTACCTCTTTTGTTTCCCATTCTTGGCGCCCTGGGTGCACTAGGTGGAGGCGCGGCAGGAATTGCTAAGGCAGTAAATGATGCTAAAGCAGCTAAACAGCAACTAGAAGAAATACATAGACATAATATTGCAATGGAAAATGCTTCTAAAGAAGGGAAAGGATTATATATTAGACCATATAAAGGAAAGGGACTATTTATTAGACCTTATAAAGGAGGATCCGTCAAAATGAAAGCAATCAGACAAAAAAAAAACTCAAAATAAGTTTTCCAAAAAGAGCACTTACGAACAATGATATTATTAAATATGTAAAGCTGTTAAAAATAACTGGCTTTAGAGGTGTTTTTATGCTCGATGAACTTCCAAAAAAAATTAATCTGAAAGAATGTGGTATTGTAAATTTGGATAAAAAACAAAATAAAGGATCTCATTGGACTGCTTATATTAAAAATAACAAAAATGTAATATATTTTGATAGTTATGGAAATTTAAAACCACCTTTTGAACTTCTCAAATATTTTAATTCGAATGGCAAAGTGGATGTATTTTATACTTATGAAAATAAACAAAAATCTAATTCATATAACTGTGGTCAACTATCCCTAAAATTTTTGCAAAAAAATATATAAACTCATTATTTATTGTAATATCTCATTCATAAATAAACTGCAATGTCTACCACAATTGCCATATCAGGAAACAGTTCTGTTTTGTCTGCTGATTTTAATCCGCCCATATATTTAGAGGATGAAAAACAATATTACCTGGGTTTAGCTGATTTTGAAACGTTTATGACTATCCCCAATATAAAAGAAGGATATAATAAATTTTATATAGATAAAAAAGTAATTGTTATTCCCGACGGAACTTATGACATTACAGATATAGAAACATACATAAGAGAAAGTATAGAAGATTTATTTCCGAATGAAAAAATTTTTTTTCTTTTAAAAGCAAATGTTAATACTCTAAAAACTTTTTTAATGTGTAGTAGAATAATTGATTTTACCAAGGAAGATTCGATAGGAAAAATGTTGGGTTTTAATAGCAGGATACTAGAAGCTATGAAAGAGGAAGAATCAGATAATGTTGCAAAAATAACTAAGGTGAATGCTATTTGTATTGACTGTAATATTTGTGTCGGTTCTTACAATAATGGTAAACCTGTTCATATTATTCACCAGTTTTATCCAACTGTAGCTCCAGGATATAAAATAGTTGAATCTCCTTTGCCCATTTTGTATTTTCCAGTTAGCGTCAAAGCAATTAACAATATAACAGTTAAAATAGTTGATCAAGACGGAGAACTTATCAGTTTTAGAGGAGAAACTATAACAGTAAGGTTACATTTACAAACAAGTGAAATATAAAATGGTAGTTAGATATAATAGAGCCCTTGGGATGAGACTTGCCCCTACTACTATCAACAAAGTAAAAACTTATAAAAAGAAAAAGCCTAAACAACAGTTCAGTATCAAATCCAACACCAACAAGTTAAGACGAGATAATCGTAAATTTCTCACATCCTTGGGTTTCACTGTTTTAAAATAATGAACATATTAAACGTAAACGAAAAGCTTTATGTAGACAATTCCATCGTCAGTTCTGAGCTTCACACATATCAACCATATATTTCTTCAAAATTCGATTACAATGATGAAATAAGGATCCCAATTCAAGAACTCGATGCTTACACTCTACCATCAGATAGTTTACTTTATATCGAAGGAAAATTAACTAATACAGAAGGTAAATATAAGAAAGAATTGCTATTTATTAACAATGGTATAGCCTTTTTGTTCAGAGAAATCCGCTATGAACTAAACGGAATTACTATAGATTCAATAAGAAATGTTGGATTAGCATCAACCTTAAAAAGCTACCTTTCTCACAATACCAACGAAAGTTTAAAACTGGAAAATGCAGGTTGGTTTCCACATCGGAAAGAAGGTGATACAATTTTAGTTGATAATGATGGAAAATTCTCCGTATCCATACCACTAAAAATGCTTTTAGGATTTTTTGAAGATTACAGAAAAATTATTATGAATATGAAACAGGAATTGGTTCTTATTAGATCAACTGATGATTTAGATGGTGTTATTTTCAAAGAAGATCCGGCACACCTTGTTACTGCTCCTGACACTCCATTGGTTACTTTCGATAAAATTTATTGGAAAGTTCCTCACATTCTAGTTGATATGCCACAACAACTTGCTCTATCAAAAATATTAGAATCAAATAAAGATATATTGATAGGATTCAGGAGTTGGGAACTTGTTGAATATTCTTCTCTAACCGAAACAACCCGTCACACATGGCCGGTAAAAACAACTAGTAAACTAGAAGCTCCTCGTCATGTTGTGATTGGCTTTCAAGAAAACAGAAAAGGGAAAATTGTTAAAGATATGAGTAAATTTGACAATATTACCTTGTCAAATATTAGAGTATATTTAAATTCTGAAAGATATCCTTATCACGATTTGTACTTAAATTTCGAAGAAAACAAATTTTCTGCTTTATACGAAATGTTTGCCAACTTTAGACAGTCTTATTATGGTGTTCCAAATGAACCCATTTTTAATCCTGAACAATTCAAAAACATTAGTCCTATTACACATATTGATTGCTCCCATCAAAAAGAAACAATTCAAACGGGATCCGTAGTAATGAGAATTGAATTTGAGACACACAATGCAATTAAAAAAGATACTTCTGCTTATTGTCTTATTTTACATGACAAATTATTTAGCTACAACCCTCTTACTAAAATTGTGAAACAATTATAAACTTTATCCCCACTATTTTCATATTTCGATTTAATTTAAAGAAGCTTTCAAAAGCTTTTAGTTTTAATCATGACATCAAAACTACAACTACAAATTGAAAAATTTATTTTTAAAATTAATCAACTGAAAGAAGAAATTGCAAATTATTCAAGTAAAAAAAGTCTCATTAAAAAATTTGCTGCTTTGAAAATATGAGATTGGTTATAGATATTCAAGGATTCAAAGATGAAAAAAATAAATTTATACCGAAAGAGCTTGCAGCTTTTGATGGTTATGAAATGACTCATTACATTTTTAAAAAGCCTTTTCCAATGGAGTTTCTTTCACCTGATTGTCACAAGCAGGCGGTATGGTTAACGAAAAATTATCATTGTATACATTGGAATAATGGATTTACTCCATTACATCATTTCCCAAAAATAATTGAAACACTTACGAAGAAAGCAGATTTTGTTTTTGTAAAAGGAAGCGAAAAAAAGGATTTTATACAGAAATATTCTAAAAAGCATGTGATTGAAATAGATGAACAAGCAGCGCTAAAGCTAATGGAACCAAAATGCTTCTATCATTCAAAATCACCTTGTATGTGTGCTTTGACAAATGTGTTATTTTTATATGACAATTGTTTTATGAATGAATAAAAATATAAAAAAAAAACTTAATTACCTTTTTATTTTGCATTAACCAACCATGATTGAATACAATTAATATGATACCTTAAATCTAATTTTCTAAATTCATTTAAAAGTTCATACTCATTTTTATATTTTAAATAATCATTACAAAATTTAGCGGCTAATTTACATTGTTTCATTCGATCTATATTATTAACATATGCTGACAAATCTTGTGCTTCTGCGTCTTCTTCGCCTACAATTGATAAATATTGGAAGTATGCAGCAGATATAATAAACTCTTCATACATTTCAGTAACCATTTGCTCCATTGTAAATATTATTAAATTTATTCTTCCTTTTCAATTTCTTGAAGAATAGTATCCTCGTCAATAAATTGCTTCAAGTCTTTTAAATAGTAACCAAAGCCAATATCTTTTAGATCTTGAATAAGTTGAAAAAAATTTAATGTTTCAATGTATTTGTTGCAACAGAGGGCAGCCTTTATGAATTCCTCAGATTGATTACAATAAAAGTCTATCCACTCCGGACCACTTGCCATACAATATGAGAAATAGGTTTTTGAAAGATTACTAAATTTCTCCTCTAATAATTTAACTGCAATCAGCAACTCAGCCATTTCATTTATTTAACATAATATTTTAAATATGTAGGGGGACGTCTCTTGCGAATAGGATTAACTTTCTTTGATAATACCTGTTTTTTATCTTCGTATAATTGAAACCTCTTTTGGGTTGCAATAATAGCAGGTATAAATTGGCAATCTTCTCCTATAAATTCTATTAGGTGGCTTAATTCTCCTACAAAGTATGATTTCCCAAATGTATTGAAAAACGTAGTAAGGCTTATAATTCCTTCTAAATAATCATCACAACAGTCAATTGCTTCCAAATAATCTCGTTTCAGTGGATAAAACAGCTTGGTGTATTCATCTTTCGAAATCACTTCAAAGAAATTGAGATATTTAACTTTTAACTGTCTGATAGTTGTAGTTAATTTTTCGCGATTACACATAATTCACTTATTACTTGACACATTTTTTCTTTTTGTTTTATACAAAATTGGTGGAAAAATTCAAAAATAACTTTTTACGCAACTCGAGCACAGCTTAGTAAATGTGTCTCGGCATACTAAAATGATCATGATGCACCTATTTATAAGACTTAAGAATGCAAAATCAAATGTGGGAGAACAAAGAGAAAAAATTAAAAAATATGATGCGAATGAGAATAAAAGGGGAGGAAGTTAAGAATGAGGGACATGAGAGAGAGGAAGAGGAGGAGGAGGAGGCGCTCCCCTATTATAACTACTTTAATGATTCGTCCCTTTTATTTAAATCGCCTTGCTTTTCAATTTCTATGGCTTCTCGGATTATTCTGGTCTTATAATATTTTATATTGGCAATCTCCCTACACCCATCGAAATTTATTTTATGGCCGGTTTCCTGATGATGTAGGAATAAAGCTGAGGTTGTTTGTTTATTTCTGATGCTGAGTTTATGCTCTTCCACTCTTGCTGATATTCGCCTGTTAGTTTGCCCTACGTACAACTTTTCACAGTCCTGGCACGGAATATTGTACACTCCGTGGTTTTCCAGTTTGATTTTATCTTTTGGGTTTCCGAGTAATTTACCTATAGTTGTTTGTGGCTTGTGTATTGTTTGTATGATGTGTTTCCTCAGAATTCTTCCGATTCTGTCTGTTGTGCCTTTTACATATGGTAAGACTACTCGTTGCTTTCCCGGTTCATATTTTTTGTTGTTCGTTGTTCGGGAAACTTGTGCATTAATAGCTTTCTCTATGGTGCGATTTGTGTAGCCATTTTTCTTTAAAGCACTAGATATTACCTTAAGTTCGTTTTGTCTCGTCTGTGTTTCAGTTAGTCGCACGGATCTAGATATTAGAGTATTTCCCACAGCTTGAATTTGTGCTGGGTGATGATGTGATTTTGCATTTAAATATCTGTCTGTATGTGTTGGTTTTCTATACACGGTGTATTCGAAATGTCCGTTATGTAGTTTTGTGACCAAAACATCTAAAAATGGTAGTTTGTTGTTTTCCTCTAACTCTAGAGTAAATTGTATTCTGGGGTGGATTGAATTTACGTGAGTCAGAAATTTTTCGAGCTCTGCATGACCATGTTGCCATATAATAAATATGTCATCCACATAACGAATCCATAATTTGGGTTTTAAACTTGCTTTCTCAAGA
The DNA here is from genome assembly GCA_030620095.1 of Kuschelorhynchus macadamiae. Lineage (NCBI taxonomy): Eukaryota > Metazoa > Arthropoda > Insecta > Coleoptera > Curculionidae > Kuschelorhynchus > Kuschelorhynchus macadamiae. The sequence goes on from JAUTXW010000647.1 coordinate 187,508, forward strand.
GCTTCTTTCTCGAAGTATATCATAAATAAATTCGCGACTACTGGTGATAGCGAAGACCCCATTGGAGCACCATCCATTTGTTTATACATTTGCCCGTTGAAAGAAAAATAAGTATTTTTGAGGCAATGCTCCGAGAGTTCTATTATATGTGCCTGGAAATCCTCGTTCATAGCAATCTTGTCCAATGCTTCGTCGATGGGAATACTGGGATATAACGATTTGACATCTAGGCTTGCTATGATGTCGTTTTTTTCAAGGACGATATCTCGTATAATTCGAGTGAAATGCTCCGAGTTTTTTACAAATGAATCAGCTTTTTCTACAGTTGGTTGCATAATTTCAAAAAGGTATTTCTCCAGTTTTTGTAGCGGCGAATTAACAGCACTAACAATAGGTCTGATAGGCGCGCCTGGTTTGTGTATTTTTGGTAAACCATAGAGTTTAGGACATCTGCTCGACTTTTCCCGTGGTATGATTTTTTGTTGAATTTCGGGGTTTATTGGTGAACTTTTTATTTTATTTTTAGTTGTTTTTTCTAGGTACGTTGTCGGGTCCCTTGGAACAGGTCTATAACAATTGTCTTGTAGGATATCCTGCATTTTTTGTAGTAATCTTGAGTATTTATAACCACAGTTGCGTTTCCTTTATCTGCTGGAAGGATTGTGATGTTTTTATTTTTTCGGAGGTTTATTAGGGCCCTTTGTTCAGTGGCATTTAGGTTTTGTTTTGGTGTTTTGCTTGATCTTAAAATTCTTGCCACCTCTTGTCGAATCTCCTCTGCTTTTGTTTCTTCAGAGGAGTCAAGGACAGCTTCCACTCCACCTATTATTTCTTCTTTAGGGATTTCCTTAGGAGATATCGCAAAATTAAAACCCTTACTCAGTACGGATTTTTCACTTTCTGAGAGACTGTAGGATGATATATTATGTACTAATTTATCGACGTCTACTGACGATCTTTGTGGCTGACTCGACTTTCTTAGAAGATTGTCATACTTTTTCGAAAGTTTATCTGTCTTAATATTCTTATTTGTTTCTGTTCGCCAAAAAGCCAAAGTTTCTATGCGATTCCACAATAAAGGGTGAATGATGTTACTTAGTTTAAGGTGTAACTTTAAAAGTTCTTTCTCTGTCTCGGCTAGTTGTTTTTTAGTTTGATGGATTTATTCTTTTAATAACGCCTTACTAGCATTTTGAAGTACGGTGTTAGTTTTTCTGGTTTTAGTATAATAAGACAACCGTGTAAAAGTAGGAAGTAAATCGCTGTCACGACACTTAATTTGAAAGGTTAGATCACATAAAAGATTAGTTTTCTTACCTCTCAGTCTCTCATACATCTTGGTTGTCTTAAAATCTCCTCCCCGTAGAGGTGTATAGTGTTGATTTTTACTCCTTCACGGATGGAAAAATACAATGTGTTTTCATTCCGTGTATACATCCGTTCACTATTGTCGTTCTGAACGACCAACGCCTGCGCAGATATAACCTTCGGCCCCGAGTGGGGGTATAAAAGGAAGCGTCGCAGTCACCAACACTTCAGTCTCTATTCGGACGCGAGAAAGAAAGCTTCGAAAATGCCAAATGTGATTTTGGCAAAACGTCAGCAAAACTGTTCTTTTCAGAACGGCAGTAGTGAACGGATGTACACCCGGAATGAAAACACATTGTATTTTTCCATCCGTGAAGGAGTAAAAATCAACATATATATATATATATATATATATATATATATATATGTGTATGTATATATATATATATATATATATATATATATACACATATAACATTTAGTTGATCATTGGTAGGAGAAATTGCGAATTTAGGACCTAAGGATAACATATCTGCAATGTCATTTGTTATATTTACGTTCGATATATTATTAAATCATTTATATATATATATATATATATATATATATATATATATATATATATATATATATATATATATATATATATATATATATATATATATATATATGTATATATATATATATATATATATAAATGATTTAATAATATATCGAACGTAAATATACCAAATGACATTGCAGATATGTTATCCTTAGGTCCTAAATTCGCAATTTCTCCTAAATGATCAACTAAATGTTAAAAAATTTCTTGCTGATGTTGAAGTTATTATTTATGATGCGCCTGATAATAACAAAAATATTTTAAGAGCTCAAGTTACTAACAATATAACTAATTATCGAACACACTTGAGTACAAATAAAATTACGCCGTTACAACAATTATATAAAAAAACTAAACAATTTCTTAATGATAATCCTAATATTTATATCTTACAGGCCTATAAGGGTAATAGTACCGTAGCTATGAACAAAAACGATTATATCACCAAAACGGAGGAACTATTAAGCGATACTAATACATACCAACAGTTAGATAGGGATCCTACCGCTAATTTACAAAAAAAAGTCAATGAATTAATTAAATCGGTGAAAATCAAAAAATGAAATTGATGAAAACGTTGCTAAATGTCTCACTATTTATAATTCCGTTTTATCAAAATTATACTGTCTACCAAAAATTCATAAGCCCAATATTCCACTCCGGCCAATAGTATCTTGTGTAGGTTCTGCTACTTACCACTTATCCAAATTTCTAACGAAAATTTTAACAGAATCCTTAGCCGATAGGACTAACTACAATATACCTGACACATTTGTTTTTGTAAATTCTATCGAAGATCGGAGATTACCCGAAGATTATGTATTGGTGTCAATAGATGTGGTGTCATTATTTACTAATATCCCTTTCGATCTTATTCTTGAATTGCTGCGTTCACAATGGCACATAATAGAGCCGTTCACAACGTTAAGTTACCATAATTTCTTCAAATTATTATCGTGTGTGTGCAATAACTGATATTTTTCTTTCAACAACCATTTCTACCAACAAACATTTGGTACCCCCATGGGCTCACCTATTAGTCCAATCTGGGCTCAAATAGTAATGGATCATATATTGGACATAATCGTAGAAAAATTACCTTTTAATGTTCCGTTTTTGTATAAATTTGTGGACGACGTAGTGACTTCTGTCCCTTCGAGTGAGATAAAAACTACTTTAGTTACTTTTAACTCTGTGAATGAACATTTGCAGTTTACTATGGAAACAGAAGTTAACAACAGCATCCCCTTTTTAGATACCTTACTAATTAGGACTGATACTAACAAAGTTATTTTAAGTTGGTACCAACGTCCTCTGGACGATATATTAATTATTTTTCGAACCATCCAATGAGCCAACAATTCAACACAATTATTGCTCTAAAAAATCGTGTCACTCATATTTCGGACGAAAGGTTTTTGAAGGAAAATTTAAAGAAAGTATATACACTATTTCTAAATAATGGTTTTCCAAAAAAGATACTAAACAAATTAATTTATCATTCTGGGTTTTTTGATGGTCCGACAGAAGACCAAGTTATTGCACATTTCAAATATAAGAAATTGCCCTACATTCGAGGTCTTACAGATAATATTACTAACCACCTCAAAAGAGATAATTTAAAAATAGCTAAATATAATACAGTTACGGTTGGCAAAATGGTCACTAAAATTAAAGTTGTATATAAAATTCCTTGTAAACAATGCAATCAGTGTTATATAGGACAAACTTCCCAATATATTAAAAATCGTTCGACACAACACAAAAGCGACTGCTGTATTATATATATAACATTTTAATACTCATGTGGTTGTATTCGTCCTAATTTAACGTTCTACTGTGTGTTGAAATGCATATAGCCATGTTTTTGTAACTACACTTGTAAGTCTTAACTGTTTTTTTTTAGTTTGATATCATTTTAATCTGTGGTGTATTTTAGCGTTTCCTACTGTTGAGGTCATAAATAAATGATGAAATATAGAGGATATCAGAAGTAAATTAGTTATTTATTTGACCTACAGACCGCATACCCGATATTAGATTCCTTCTTTATCTTAATACGGTCGTGAGCATCAAAAAATATATATATATATATATATATATGTATATATATACATATATATATATATATATATATATATATATATATATATATATATATATATATATATATATATATATATATATATATACACGGGCGTGCAGTCCATGGAAGCAAGGGAAGCAGTGCTTCCCCAAAAAAAAATTTAAAACATATTCTAAAATGTAATTTTTGAAATAGGAAACCAATAATTTAGTTTATATTAAAAATGTTAAAATATTATCTTAATTATCAAGCCCATAATAAATGCGGCCTTGACTCCGACCCAGCCACAATAGAAAATCGAATAGAACATATGCGGGCCGCTAGCTTCTCTGCAGCCAAGTCCTGTATGCTTGATTTCCTGTGAATCGAGCCAGCGGTTATTGAACTTTCCACCGACTTTTTGCACTTTTTGCATTTCAGTCGCGTGCTTTAAGTGGGGGCGGAAGCTATCGTTGGAGTAGGTTCTTTGTTTGCACGGCTATCTGTGTGTTGTGTGATACGTACGTCCCGTCTTGCATGGTGCGATATGGAAGACAATAATACGGACGTGGATATGCAAATACCGTCAACTTCGGCTGTCGGTAATAACGTTGAAAATGTTGGAGAATTTAGTAAGAAGAGTGCGTGTGAATGTGTGGTGTGTGTCTTAATAATAAAGAGATTTTCAACATTAAACTTTGCTGATAAGCTTCAAATAATTTCCAAAGGAAGGGCAAAACCGCCTATGAAAAATTTAACCACAAAAATGAAAAACTGTATTAGACATTTTTATCCGGAAAAACAATACGAACAATTTAAATAGCTAACAGGGTGTGAAAATATAAGTAAATTATTTTGTCGGCCATGTTTACTTTTTGAAAATGAAAAAGGTCTCTGGAATAAAACTGGTTTTTCCGATTTAAACAATTTTCATAGAGCTGTAAAATGACACAATATGTCCAAAGCGCATTTGCAGGCCGTCATAAAAGAAAATGTCTTCGGAAAAACCAGAATTGAACACGCCCTTAGTAAACAGTTGGAAATTAGTCATCGCCAACACAATGAACTAGTCGATAAAAATAGTCAAATATTAAGAAGACTTATCGATGTTGTTTGTTTTTTCGGACAGCACGAATTGGGATTTAGAGGTCATGACAAAAGAAGGGTTTCTTCAAATAGAGGAAATTTTCAAGATTTACTTAGTTTAATGGCTAAATATGATGACTGCTTAAAAAATCATTTAGGGCAGTCTAGCGTTTTTCACGGAAAGTCTAATCGAATCCAGAATGATTTAATTTCCGCTGTTGCAGCAATTATTCTAAAAAGAATTAAGCAGGGGATTGGCGAGGCGCGGTTCAATTCTATTATTCTGGACGAAACAACTGATATCACTTATTTTAGCCAATTATCTATAATAATAAGCTACGTTAAAACAGACGAAAGTATTCAAGAGCGATTTTTAGGTTTTAAGAATGTGTTCGAAAATCGCACAGCAGATGCATTTTATACCGCAGTTTAAAATGTTACTAAAACAATTAATGGAGAGAAAAAATTAGTTGCTCAAAGCTATGGATGCTGCAGTGATGGCAGGACAATTAGGAAGTCTGCAAGCTAGAGTTCGAGAAACTTTCCCAAGTGCTGTGTTTGTCCATTGTTTTGCTTATAAATTAAATTTAGTTTCATCCCAGTCCATCAATCGCATTAAAGAGTGTAAAGTATTTTTCGTTATTTTAAGTGGCATGGCTGCTTTTTTTTTCCAAGTCAACAAAACGTACACAAGCTTTGGACTCCATTGTCCACAAACGATTGCCCAAAGTAGCTCCTACTATTTGGAACTATATTGGAAGACCTGTGTTAACAGTATCTGAAAATCGTGAATCACTGATTGAACTATTTGAGAATAAAAATAGAAAATGATAAAACGTGGGACTCAGAAGCAATAAATAGTTCGAGGGGGTTTTTTGACTGTTTGAAACGAGATTTTAATTTTAATTATTTGTTGAACATATTTTCAGAAATATTTCCATTCTGGGACAATGTTTTGAATATATTACAAACTAAAACAAATGATATTGCTTTTTGCCTAAAAAAGTGGATGATTTCAAGTCCATGTTAAGCTGAAAAAGAGATGACTTTGACCTATTTTGGGAGAAAATGATGATGTTAAATGTAGAGCCACAAACCAAGCGTCTTCAAACAGACAAGGTGGAAGATGTTCAAACATCATATAGACGCCTCTTCTATGAAATAATCAATCAAATTCAGCAACAAATAAACCATAGATTTAACGGTTTAAATGATTTTAAATTCCTCGAGCTCTGCAATTTTGATGCATTTAAAGGAAAAACTTTTCCAGAAGATGCGTTTAAATCTCTTCTTCTTCACTATGGCCAGTTCTTCGACCGAGTGTTACGGTGATCTGAACTAAAAGTGATTTACGAAACTGATGACATTAGGGCAAAAAATCTCGCTAAGGAACTAATGCAATTTTTAAAAGACAAGGAGCTGGAATACGCCTACACCGAAGTGTCAAAATTGTGTGAATTAGTATTGACAATACCTGCCACAAGTCCATCAGTAGAACGCAATTTTTCAACACCTAAACGTATAAAAAATTTTGTGATAAATTCAACGGGGCAAGAGAGACTTTCGCATACATCGCTGTTGTCCATTGAAAATAAACTTCTTCAAAATATGTTGGAGCATCGACGTTTTTATGATGACGTCATTGACGAATTTGCAAAAAATGATCGAAGAATCGAATTACATTACAAATAGGTAATTTTCTAAAAGTTGCTTCCCTAGATTAAAATTTCACCGCACGCCCCTGTATATATATATATATATATATATATATATATATATATATATATATATATATATATATATATATATATATATATATATATATATATATATATATATATATATATATATATATAATATATATATAAACAGTTTAATAAAAATTATACTAAAAGCTATAAATAGATTTTAAAAAAGATAATCTGTATGTTATACAAATCGTAGAGAAAATTAACAAAGCCCTTGTTCTTGAAGGACCAGGTTATATGGTAAAGGAATCACAGAATAGTGACTTTCAACTTCAGAAATAATTACAAACTTTTTTTATGACAATTAAATCCTTAAAAATAACTATGTTATATTTTATACTATATTAAAAGCATTTTCCTTGTTGAACAAAATCACGTACAAAACTTATAAAATCTATCTATAAACTACTTACTTAACCTAAATAACGAATCTGTATTCAGGATTTTCCTTAAGTATGTACAAAATATTGTGGCAAACGCCTAAAAAAAAAAATATCTTTCGGATATCAGTTTAAAAAATGATATGTAGTGATATCGAAGAAAAAGTCGCCCTAAACATATATTCTAAAGTGCTCTGTGAGATACAGAATGATTTATTTTACAAAAAGAAATTTTACATATATTTAGATAATGGTTTGAATTATTGTAATGAAATTTGATGCAAGTTATTTCGCCATAGTAACGTATTTTTTAGCCATGGGGTTGTTGATTCAAGAGCCCGAGTGGCGTCCGTAAGGACAACTAAAATAATATTTTTTGAGGATAATGTGCTACCAAACTGATTGTTTACCAAATTGATTAATTTTTTAATGAGCCATTTAAATCTACTTAAAAGGTATATGTGTTCTTTTTGAGTAATGATTGGTTACCGATCAAAAAATTACAAATTGCCTATAAGCGTACCAATTTGTTTTAATGACAAAGATAGAAAATTCCGTCTCAAATATTAAATTTAAGAATGTAAGGGTTTTTAATGCTGTTAGTTAATCATTTGACAAAAATATCAGAAATTAATCAAGAATTTATCAAAGAAACAATAAATATACAACAATAAATACTCTAAAAAATTAGGCGAGGGTTTTGGATTGTTGCGCATCTAATTTATATTCGATTTCTAAGGTCTGCCAAATCTCGGATTAGCTTGAAACTTCAAATCTTCCCACAGAGAAAGGTCAAGACCATTTAAACCAGATGACTTTGAATAGATATAACTGTTGATCGTGTAATGTCCTTAAGATGGTGTGGTAGCTTGCGTTCACTGTAACAGCAATGTTTTCTTTTGGTACTGGTTTCTGGATGTTCATCGATTTGCTGCAGAACAGCATTCTCTAATTAGAGTGGTTTTCTTATAGTTTGAGGTATTCCAGAAGTATTTTTGTTTCCATCAAATGAATCGGTTTCTGCTAGACGACGGTGAATATTACTGAAAGTTTCTTCAGAGGATATAACGCATCTAGTATATCTTTGTTGGTAAATATGCTTTGCTTAATAACTATTTCCGTTTGCTAGACAATACACAAAATGCATATCGGCCATTTCACCATTTGTATAAATCACCATAAATGCAAAGCAATATTTGTAGAACTTTCAAATAAATTTTTGTTTGACATAATTTATGACACAGTTACACGTTATTCAAATAAATGCTTTAATGACTCACCAATACAACAGTTGGTGTGGAAATTCGTTAAAAAATTTTACTACATTATACTTGTCGAATTTTAATTTTTTTTAAAGAGATTTTGATTTTTTTTTTATAAATAATAAAATAAACACTATTCGGCTCAACATTTTGTTAAATTTAATACATCAGACAGAATTTTCTATTGTTGACATTAAATAGTGAGGCATCGATTAAGGCAGCATTTACTTGTTTTCCTTAAAAAAAAAAATATTTTTAAGTAAATTGAAATAACGCACTAAAAAGAGTTACCAGATTAGCACAAAAATCAGTGGGGTACAACGCTATTCTGGAAAATACTACGTAATGGTTGAGTGCAATATTTATTTTATTATAAAGCTTCAGTTAGTTTTTCTGTTTCCTTTGGAATTGAATTTGATTCACATTTGGCCTAAGAATAATAAATTGATAATCCATTGTTTCTGAACTGGATGGTAGTGAGAACAAACTAAATCTAATTATGACTTCGTATGTGTTGGTTACCTGTAAACAGAATGATTTACAACGCATGCCTTTTTCTTTTTTAATAACACATGAATGAGCATATAGTTAAATTTTCTATTTCATGTAGCTATTATACAGAAATATCATCGATATATCTAAACCAAGAGTTGGAATGTATAGAAAGGGAGATAAAGCAGTTTCCCTGTTAGCTTCATGAAGAAGTTCGCTACCATAGAAGATAACAAAGACCACATGACGCCACCCGAGGTTTCTCATAAAAAGTACATCGAAAAATAAAATATCTGGATGTTAAGCATTATGCTATCAATTCAAGTAAAACCAAATCAAAGTATCTGTATTGACATATTTAATGACAGAAATTATGTTAATTACCTATTTATTTTGCTTGGTGACCCACATTACATACATCCTGGAGTTGTGCCTAAAGCAGAAATCAAAAATTTATGTCTTTTCCAATATCCCCTTACTCAGCCTAATGCATCAAATAACGAACATTTTAGTTTTTGATAAATAGCTATTGAACATAATTGCACGCGACTGCGACCTTACTATATGGGCCCGCAGTTTAAATGTCAGCCGTTGGTTCCCAACACTGAAAATAAAGTCGCATCGCAAATCTGTCAAGCTAATTTTGCTCTGCCTAATTTAATTTTAAAACAACCTATTAAGACAAATAACAAGTTTATGGCGCATGTCACTATAAACTTACAGCATATACATGTTAATTTATCCTGCTAACAAACTTTCTGTACCTTTATGTGTTGGAAAATGATGCACTTTTAATCAACCTTCCTTTTATCAGACCTTTTTGAAACAACCCAAAGCGCTGCAAATAATTTTCCGAGTGTGTGAATCTTGCTAATTAGACATTATTCAGTCGGAGTAGTATAGCCCGTTGCTTTGAAGTCAATTTCAGTTCGGCTGAAAACGGCAAAATAAAAGCAAGAAATGTATTTTAAATTGTATAATACCTTGTATATTTGCCGTTCTGTAGTTTTATATGGTATAAAAACATTAGATTGTGGAATGCGAACTTAAATTTATTTTAACGAATCTTGCAGCAAGTAATTTTGTAAGGCAAGAGAGAGATAAAAACTAATTTAAAGACACCTATTCTGTACTTATATAAATATACAAAACAGACTTTTTTTAATTAAATTGTATTGTATCTTCTGTATTTGTTGTTCGTTATATTTTAGAAAATAATAATAATAATAATAATCATAATAAAGTATCTCCAGAGGTGATAAATGTGCTCAAATATCTCATGAGCACATGAAAAACAAATATATTTGTTAACAACAAAAAGGCGAAGGAAATAAACATCTCAAAAGGTATATTTCAGGGAGATTCCCTGTCACCTGTATGATTCTGCCTCGCTATGAACCCACTCTCTACGCTTCTTCGAAAAACAAATATAGGCTACAAACTTAATACCAAAAGTTACCACGTCTACTCTACAAGGACGACCTGAAGTTATACGCTAAGAACAATAATAAATTGAAGAGCTTAATTGATGTTGTTCGGATTTTCAGTGATGATATTAAAATGACGTTCGGATTAGATAAATGCGCTATTGTTGACATCAAAAAAGGAGTAGTAGGCAAATCAGGACATTCGTACATTGGAATTGAAACGCTATCACCAGAAGAAACTTACAAATACTTTGGACAGCCTCAAAATCAACAAATAGACCACACCTAAATGGAGAAACTATTTACAGAGAAGTATAGACACCGTATAACTAAAATAACGCAGACCTAAATGAACTAGATAAGCACAGCGAACGTTGACTCAATTTCGCTGCCTGCATACAAATTCATCAGTAAAGCGACTCTATTTACCGCCAACATATGGAGGAAGAGGGCTAAACAACATCCATAATCTATATAGAACCCAGGAGCAAAATATGAGGCTGCAGTTTCTTCATTCTAACGTATCAGTCATGCAGCTAGCAGCACAGCAAGATCATAATTTCACCCCCTTAAAACTGCAACACAGAGAGATGAAATTTGATATCAGAACGAGGAAGCAAGAACACGCATTTTGGCTGGAGCAACCATTGCATGGCATATACCCCAGAAGCCTGAAATCTGAAAACATCGAGTCGAAGGGGTCATTAGAGTGGCTTCGGTCTGGTCAACTCTATCCGGAGATCGAGGGATTTCTTACTGCCATCCAGGATAGGGTCATTAGGACCAGAAACTACGAGAAGCACTGTTTTGACATGACAAATGCAGAAAATGAGATAAGCTTGGGGAAACCATTGAGCACATCATCAGTGGTTGTCAAGCACTCGGTGACAGTGCCTACCATGGTGGCCATAACAAAGTGGAAAAGATAATACATCAGCAGCTCGCTCTAAGAAATGGACTACTTTAGACCTGCCCTCCTTATTACAAGTATCAACCGTCACCGGTGTTGGAGTTTCACTGAGCGGTGCTTTACTGGGATCGGCCGATAACAACTGATAGGACCATCGATTACAATACCCGACATTATTCTGATAAACAAGAAAGAAAAGACCGGAACAATAATCGATATCTCAGTTCCATTAACCAATAACATCCGAAAAGCAGAGGTTGAGAAGGTTAGAAAATATGAAAACCTGTCTATAGAAATCAAGAATACCTGGAAACTAGACAAGTTGGTTACAATACCACTTGTCATCTTGGCGGAAGGCATAGTCTTCAGGAACTTTATTAAGAATTTAGAGACTATTGCACTAAACTAAAATATTGCCCCGTATGGAGAAACAGCAGTATTACTTCAAACCTCTCATATTGTTTGTAAATCTCTGAACTGAGTGGGAGGAACTGAATTGTTTTTTCACTAGTTCACCAAACCTGGCAAACCATCAAACCATCTTGTCGGCGATTGCAAGTTGCATAATAATAATATTAATAATAATAATAATAATAATAATAATAATAATAATAATAATAATAATAATAATAATAATAATAATAATAAAGTCTGACCGTCTGGGTACTGCATCCAGCAGTATTAAGGACGCTACGGTAATTTGGTAGTCCGTACTGTCAGCGACGTCCAGCTGTCCGCTGTCCTAAATACCCAATATCCCTGCCCTTCCCACACCCTAGCCACCCTAAACCCCTCTTAACTTTTGAAACCGCACGCAGCAACTAACCTCGGTTAAGTTGCTTGGGGAGTGACGCCGCCACGGACACGAGTTACCTGGACCACCAGGGTCAAATTGTGGCACATCCATGAAAATGGAGAAAGCATCGAGCCTCGGAAAAGAGCCGCTGCCTGGGGATTGCCAGGGCACTTTTGGAGCCACTGCTGAAGGTGACAGCATGCGGGATGTTGAACAGGCGGGCCTTTGCCGAAAAAACTGCTACAGCCGAACCTATTCCCGAGAATTTCATTAGAGCCGACATTGTTGGAGACGGAAGTTGTCTGTTCCGATCAGTCAGCTTGCACATATACGGCCATCAAAACAATCATACCAAACTTTGAGAAGACGCACTGAAATACCTCGACAAAACTGGTCGGAACTTCAGATATTTTCGTTATTTCACGAAGACGACATGAAGGACTTCGACAACTATTATAAGTTTATGAGCAAAACCACTATGTACAGAAGGAGCCTAGAAATATTTGCTCTCTCGGAAACCCAGAAGCACATCTTCCATATTTTCTCAAAACCAAGAACAACAAGAACAAAACAGATGTGCATTAAAGAGAGACCAACAATAATAGGCAAACAAACACACACTAAAATGATCTACCTTCTACTAACAGGCGATCCAATGTCGGGACACTTTGAGCTTCTAACACCACAAAACATCAGTCCAAACAACAAAACATCGGACGAGCAGCGTAACGGTCGAGGACGCTGCGGGAAAAGACAGCTTGACCGAAACGATCACGACCAGGCAAAGGAAAATAGACCAACCGAAAGTGTTTTGCCGGCTAAGCTGGCACCCACCAAGGCGGGAAAGACAGGGCAACGCATGAGCCGCGTTACAGAATCGAGCGAACCGATCATGCGCTACCCAAAAGGATACACAAATAAATCTCACACAGATGCTAACCAAACACAACAACTTGAGCCCATTACAACAGCGGATATATCGCAACGACTACCTGCAACTACCAAGGCAGATAAACCAAGAATCAGGTTAAAATAGACAGATGAAATGAATCGAACGGTGATGCATTCCTACTACACCGCTACCAAACTTGAGACAATTTCATCAGAATACGGACATAAACTGCATACACTTTTCATAGCACAATGTACAGAATACAAATCACTTATCACAGAACAGAAAGTAATAGATCAAAAAAGAGTCATCACTAAGACCAGTAAGCTCACTCCACTCGCATTGAAAAACATCAAAGCTATGGTAGCTGCTGAACTAGATATTCATCAACCAAACATTGAGGACAGTGGGGCAGATGCCGAACCGATCCCACATACAAACCCGCCCAACTTTGTGCAAGAGGATCTGCAACCTCACTCAATGCTCAGTAGAGGCGAAGCACCCAGCAACAACCTACGACAGATGACAAGCACCATACAGCACACAGGACAAGTGAATCATTCGCCCAAAGCACCATACACACAGCTACACCTCTGACCGTCTCTCACACAACCAATCAAAGTAGACATGAAGTCACATCTAAACAAATGGTCAGGCTCCGATCCTACAACAGGAGATCCTATTCCTCGTTTAATCTTCAAACGGGACACACATAAAATCCTAAAAACCATCAACGAACACATAATTCCCGAGTACATATGCGAGCACAATTGAGGACATTCATACAGTGATCTACGCAGCAGCTATAACCACGATAACACAGAACAATCAGAAACTTTCGCCACGACACAGAAACAGATAAGGATCGAAAACAAAATTAACAAAATTAAAAAAGAATTGGGACATCTTACCCAATCCATGAACGGCAACAAGTCAAAACGTATAACATAAAGTGTAGAGAAAATCAAATCTGCATCTCCTGATTACACGCTTACAGAAATCCTTGACACTCTGAAGCAAAAGTTATCTATTTATGCCGCAAGACTCCAAAGATACAAAGAATCAAATGAAAGAAAGGACGCTAACAACCTGTTTCAAAGAAGCGAAAAACAGTTCTACCAAAAAATCATGAGCAATGAGGAGGCACGAGTAATAGAACCACCGACCAAACAAGAGATCACAGAATACTGGAAGGAAAAGTATTTCGTCAGAACCGAAACTACACAATAATAACGCTTCATGGATTAAAGCGGAAGAAGACAGACACAAGTGCTTAGAGGCACAAGAGGACTTTACAATGACAACACAAGAAGTTGCAGAAACAATCAAATACACGCATAACTGGAGATGTCCTGGAATAGATAACATTTACAACTTCTGGTACAAGCAGTTTACCTCCACACATGAAGCTCTCACTCGCCAAATTAATGAAATTATTTTAAAACCTAGCACACTCCCTAGTTTTCTCACCCAAGGAATAACATACCTTAAATCCAAAAATTCAGACAATAAGGACCCGTCAAATTACCGACCTACTACGTGCCTTCCAACCCTATATAAAATCATCACAGCCACAATTACCAGGAGAATATAACAACATCTAGCACAGAAAAACATTCTATCGGAAGAACAAAAAGGGTGCAGGAAAAATAGTCGAGGATGCAAGGAGCAGCTCATTATAGACAGCGTCATCATGGAACAAACCAGGAAAAATTATAGAAACCTTCATACTGATTACATAGATTATAAAAAAGCCTTTGATTCGATACCCCACAGTTGGCTAACCAGAGTACTAGAGTTATATAAAGTCAATAAAAACATCAGGCAATTTCTTACGCAAATAATGAGTACGTGGAAAACTAAAATCAACCTTAGAACACAAAAAGAGCACATCGAAACAGAAGAGATCTACATCAGACGAGGTATGTTCCAAGGAGATTCACTCAGCGTTTTGTGGTTCTGCCTTTTTCTCAATCCACTCTCAAACACACTGAATAACACAAACTTCGGATTCCCAATTAAACACCAAAAAAATAACCTACACAAAATAAACCACCTCTTGTACATGTATGACATAAAATTATCTGCGAGCACAGCTAAAGGAACTCCTTAAAATCACAGAAACGTTTTCCCTGGACATCAACATGGAATTTGGTATAAGTAAATGCAAGCTACTTCATATCAACAAACTATAGACAACATGCTCAAAGAAGAAACGTACAAATACCTAGGCTTCCATCAAAGCACCAAAATTAACCACACTCATATCAAATCAGAGCTCAAGACGGAATTTAAAACCAGACTTACAAAACTACTAAAAACCAAATTGAATTCCAAAAATCTAACGAAAGCTATTAACACCTTCGCCATACCTATTCTTACGTATTCGTTTGGTATCATTAAATGGTCATACACAGATATAGAAAACATTCACATTCTCATACGCTCTGAATTCACTAAACACAGGAGGTTACATCCCAACGCATGCAAGGAAAGACTCACTATCGAGAGAAAAGAAGGAGGAAGGGGAATTATAGATAAACAATCGCTAAATAAAAAACAAATTTACGAATTTAGAAAATTCTTCCACAACAAACAAACTAGCCTCCACGAGGCAATAGTGAAGGTAGACAAGAATTATACACCGCTCGACCTGTCTCAAACGAGCCACGCAGCAGACGCACACAGTCACATCCAATCACGACTAGAAAAGATGAACACCTGGTCTGAAAAAACTTTTCATGGAAGACACAGATACCATATAAAGCAAGACCATATACATAAAAAGCTTTCATATAGAAGGGCAGCTGTTCCCTGAAACAGAAGGCTTCCTGCTTGCCATCCAGGACAAAGTCATAGCAACCAGAAATTAGCGGAAGCACATCATCAAGGACACAACCATTGAAGACGAGAGGTGTAGGAGATGTCACCAGCAGAGAGAAACGATCGATCACATAACGAGAGGATGTAGAATAATGGCCGGAACTGAATACACCGTCGTTCATCAAGCATTAGCTACAACATACAAACTAACAGAGAACATAGACCCTTACTACCAAGTACCATTATACACCAACATCTATACTTGAAAACGAAGACTACAAGCTCTACTGGGACATTGACATCCACACAGACAAAACAATCCCCGCAACTAGACCCAATATCACCTTTCAATCCAAAAAAGAGAAAATCACTTATTTAATTGGCATGGCTGTCCCCAACGACGAGAACATCCAAGCGAAATACAGTGGGAAGATCGCCAAATACACCGACTTGGCAATGGAAGTAAAAAGACTGTGGAAACAGGAAAGAGTCATCATTGTTCCTCTCGTCATATCAGTAACAGGTCTCACCCCAACAACGTTTACACCGCATTTGGCTCAATTAGGACTTAATACAGACATTCACTGGAACATCCAGAAATCGGCCATTTTAAAAACATGTAGCATAGTTAGATCATTTCTTAATACACAATAGTTGTTTTTTTTTTCATTTCCTTTTTTTATTTTTATTTTTTGTACGGACTTGGTATAACCCGTCAGTATAAAATACAACCTCAGGAATACTGTGAGACAACAAGTCATAATAATAATAATAATAGTAATAATAATAATAATAATAATAATAATAATAATTATAATAATAACAATAATGGTAATAATAATAATAATAATAACCAGCCTTAATAGTGTTTTCCTTCAGAAATACCCGGATCTTCAGAACATCACCGAGCAACGCATTGCTGACCGAAGGCGGTTAATTGTCCGGAATAGACTCTTTCCTGAACCAATCCTGGAATAACTTGAAAGAGAGGTGCAGCTTGAACTTGAGCGTTGAGCCCATAGCTCCGCTTACAACAGAGGTATGAATACGAAATGAAGAAAACATAGGCGAAGACGAATCTACAAGACAAGACATCGTTGACAGAGCCAACAACACCCAGGACAAAGGAAAAACATCTTTATACAACGAACTCCAAAAAGCTGTTGCTGAGTTTAATGGCCTAGGCCTCCAACTCAAAGACCTAAGCTCCCGAAGCTCAGAACTAGTCGGGAGACCCATAGCATAGCAGAGTTTAGTTTGGAGTATGACACCCTTGAGAAGCTCCACACACCCATCTATTGCTATGGCGTTGCGGTCCTTAGATGCCATAGGCCACAAACGCATTCTCAGAAGAAAACACGCAAATCTACACACCAACAAAAACCCATATGACAAAAAAGACTTGAGAAGGCAATTGACGATTTGAGACAGGAACTGGGAAGACTCACAGAATTTCGAAAGAATCAACATCCCTCGAGCAGACTTAAGACGCGCATTAAAAAGATAGGTGCAATACCCACCGATCTCAACCATCAACAAAAACTAGATGAGTATCTTGCTTTAGTGTATCTTGATACACTAAAGCAAAAACTAGCAGCTAAAGCGAAACGTCTGCAGAGATACAGCAAATGCTCAAAGAGAACAAATAGAATCTCAACGTAATCAGATTCAAACACCACAAATGGAATTTGACTCTCTTACCAAGGAGAAAGTTAGCAACTTTATTAGGAAAACGAGCAGTTGGAAGTCGCCAGGAGTTGACCATATTCACAACTTCAAGTCCTCCATGAAGCTTTGGCTGCTCAGTTTATTAAAATAATGCATCATCCGGAGACAACCCCCGCATTGCTAATGCTAGGCATTACAACTATGTTACCCCAAAGCAATAGGACAGAAGACCCGTCCTAGTACAGGCCCATCACCTGTTTACCCGCCATGTACAAGATTCTAACAGGTTGCGTTGCAAATCGTATCTATCATCATATTGACAGTCATAACCTATTAGCCGAGGAACAGAAGAGATGCATTCGAGACTATCAAAGAAGCAAATAACAATTTAATATCGACTCTGTGGTATTTAAACAGGCACAGAGAAAACAACGCAACACACACACTGGTTTTATAAACTATAAAAGGGCGTTAGACAGTGTACCACATTCCTGGCTCATAGACGTGATAGGAATATACAAACCCTGATCATCAAGCAACTTTCAAGCAACAGTGGAGAACGAACTAGAGAATCTATAATGACGATCAATCTCTTACCACCGGTGAGATACACATCAATAGGGGAATTTACCAAGAAGACTCCTTAAGTCTACTTTGTTTCTGCTCAGCGATGAACTCCCTATCCACGCTGCTCAATAATACAGGACATGGCTTTAACATCAAAGCCAATAGAGACGATTCCCGAACCATATCATACCTTCTTTATATGGATGACATTAAGCTATATGGTGGAAACCATAACCAACTGAAAAAGCTTATTGACGTGACACACCTTTTTGAAAGACATCCATATGGAATTTGGAATGGAAAAATGTAAAGCCTTAAACATCGAAAAAGTCATTGATGGTGATGTAGCCCTACCCGATGGAGAAATGGTTCAAGCAATGAACGAAGGAGAGACCTACAAATACCTAGGATTCCAACAAGCTAGAATGCTCCAGGATAAGCAAGGAAAGAAGAAGATGAAAGATAAGTACGTTCAAAGAGTGCGAGCTCTTCTGAAGACAGAACTGTATGATGTTGCTTTAAATTTAACAACTTAGATGATGCCAAACCCCTAAGAATGATGTTATCAATACTTAAAGTTTCATGGTAACACTTTTTATCTATGTCACTGTGATGGACGGCTGTGATGCAGTGAAATCGCGGTGAATTTGTTTTTTAATGTTGCTTCTGTACATTTGGTAAAATGTTATCACTCAGTGAGTTGCACCTATAATTATCAGCAAATATAACAACACTTTAAGTCCTTTGTCACGTTATATTTAGACTCCTAGACAGTAAAACTTGAATTCACAGAACCATTTTTTTCCAAATTGTTAAAACTGTCAAAGTCATAAAAGTGTAAGACACAACTTGAAATTTATTTTAGTCGATTAACAAGATCGCCTTGTGTAAGGACTGAAAATTAAGACACATTCAGTCCTACATTGAATTTATTAATAATGTCGATAATAAGGACAATTCTTCGAAAAATATCAAAAACATGTATTTTAGTATTGGGTATTATGTAAAATATTCATATATTTACATGATATTTCTATCATTTTATAAATCATATACTGGTCAGGATTGCATACAATGATGTGGTAAAGAAAATCTGAACTTTAGTGACAATGTAGAGAGAGTGTTTTTTTGTGACATTTATGAACTTTCAGGCGAAGATAATAATACATTTCACAGTTTCAAGCATTGTCATATATAATGTATATCATGTAAATACCAAGGTCTTATGCATGAAAGTTGTAATCTAAATTATCATACGAGGAAGTTGCGCCAGTAGTATACCTCAGTTCTTATGAAGGGCATCTGGCGGGAAAAGCATTAGCTGAGATAGATGGAAATATAAACGTTTTATCTGTGAACAAGGAAAAATTTATTTCCTCCAAAAAATATATTGCTGGAATCTTTATCAATAATAATAAGCTGTTCTCAAACTTAGAAAATTATACTATATTAAAAAGTGAAACATCTGATTTGCAGTTTACCTTTCTAACTTTCAAAGGTGTATTTCTCTATGATCATATGGACAGTTTGGAAAGGCTTAATGAAACTGTATCGCCTTCCAAGCCTAATTTCTATAATCAGTAGATAGAAAGGCATATAAGTGGCGACGCATGTACAAAGAAGCATGGAGTATTTTTAACTATAAAACGTGATAATACTATTCGAATGTATATCTTGAAACCGACGTTCTGCTGTTGGCAGAAGTATTTTAGGAATTCCTAGGAATTAGTTTCAAAACCTATGGAGTATGCCTTGCGCATGCTTATAGATTACCTGGTTAGATATTTCGTTGTAGGCTTTATAAAACTCAAAAAGAACTTGACCTCTTAACTGACCTTAACATGATTACATTTACAGAGAGTAAGAGGATGTTTAAGTCAGTGTTCTAAGTGTTATGCAGTAATAACAACTATATGCGTAAGTATGATCAAAAGAAAAGAAGATTCTTATCTTACAGACTTCGATGTAAATAACCAATACGGATAGGAAATGTCACAACACCAATCATGGGGGATTTAAATGGGTAAACGAGGATGATGTGAAAAGATTCAATATCTTTACTAAATAACTCTGATGATAGATATATTTTAGAAGTGGATCTAGAAATTCCACATGAATTGCAAAACAAATTTTCAGATTTCTTAAAATGTGTTCAGATAATTTGTTACGTTTGGAATTTTGTCAGAGTTTCCACCTTGCCCCGAGCATCGTGAGTTTAAATGTTCTAACACTAAAAAGCTTTTGGCGACTTTGCATAACAGGACTAAATATATCATTCGAAATAGGAAACTAAAACAAGCTTTTTTACCCCCTTGGAATTTGAGTTTTGAAAAATCCCTTCTTATCGAACTTCTACACCCTAAAAGCAACCTGTATGCCAAAATTCAGCTCTTTACCTCAAGCGATTTGAGCTGGAACGTGATGAGGGAGTCAATCAACTAACTCTTTTATATATTAGTATATATAATATACACTCACCGGCACAAAATTCCGCCACTCTAAAATTTTGACTAAGTTCAATGTTTTATAACTTTTTTATTTTTTATCCGATTTTCATGATTTTGTTATCAGTTTGTAGATACATTTAATGTGTTTTTCTTCATTTATTTTGTAAAGTAGCATTTTTCGATTAGACTATATTATACAGGAGTAGATCAAACTGTTGTTTTTTGTCGTCACTTCAAAACACCCTGTAGAAAAATTGAGGTAGATAATTTTATTTACATACTGTTTCTGGTAATCAATAATGTATTCTAAACATTTCGTTTTTTGATTTATACCGTTACCTCATTTCTGCTTCGAGCTGCAAAATTTTAAAAGGAACGCTGATTTGAAGCCTATTTTTATTAAGAAAAACACAAGGTATATCACAAAGATAATTAACAATAAAAATTCAATAACGTGTATTTCCTCCTCTCGCGGCAATTACAGCTTGCAGTCTTTGTGGCATCGATTGAATAAGGTTACTTATTCTTTCCTGAGGAATAGCCTGATATTCTTCGGCCAGCGCCAGTCGTAAGTCTTGCAAAGTTTGTGGTTGCACAGGACGACGCCGTACGGCCCTTTTAAGTTGATCCCAGAGATGTTCGATTGGGTTGAGATCCGGGCTACATGCGGGCCATTCCAATCTTGGAAGTCCAACTTCATCCAGATATTCGCTCACTGTACGTGCAACGTGAGGTCTAGCATTATCATGCATTAATGTAAATTGGTTCCCAATGAAAGGAGCAAATGGAACAACCACTTCCTGGATTATTTCCTCAATGTAACGCTGTGCGGTTAGGGTTCCATTTTCAACAAATACAAGATCGGTTCGTGCTTCGGTAGAAATACCCGCCCAAATCATAACTGAACCGCCATGATATGAGATTCGTTCTGATATGGTGCAGTCAGCATGTCTTTCATTCCTACGTCTGTATACCCGCTCACGACCATCTGGCGACCTCAAACAAACCCTGGATTCATCTGTGAATAGTACGTTTCCCCACTGTTCTAGAGTCCAGTCAGAATGCAATCTTGCAAACCTTAGTCGCTGTTGCCGATGACGAGGAAGGAGTTGTGGACATACTGCTGGCCTTCGTGAATGAAGACCAGCTTCCGCCAATCTTCTACGTATCGTTTTTTCACTTACATTTACTCCACTAGTCATTTGCAAGTCATTTTTTAAACACACAGCAGTAGATCTTCGATCTCTTAAAGAACTAACGACGACAAAGTGATCATCAACTGCAGTGGTTTTTCTTTTTCTGCCAGAGCCTTGCCGCCTTGTAAAAGTTCCCGTCTGTAAGTACCTATTCCAGGCATCTCGAACTGTAGACCTCGGAATTCTCAGAGTACGAGCGACATAACTTTTGCTACGGCCATCCTCTATTAACGCAACAATTTTACCCACGTCTGCTGGAGTTAATACCATATTGACATACAACATACAACAAATTATAATATTGTCACTGTCAAACATTCTGTCACCTACTTAGCCAACGTAGATAATTTTTAACCGAAAGCTTGACATGCATTTTCTAAAAATAACATTGTTTTAATAAAAAATCTGCAGCTCGAAGCAGAAATGAGGTAACGGTATAAATCAAAAAACGAAATGTTTAGAATACATTATTGATTACCAGAAACAGTATGTAAATAAAATTATCTACCTCAATTTTTCTACAGGGTGTTTTGACGTGACGACAAAAAACAACAGTTTGATCTACTCCTGTATAATATAGTCTAATCGAAAAATGCTACTTTACAAAATAAATGAAGAAAAACACATTAAATGGATCTACAAACTGATAACAAAATCATGAAAATCGGATAAAAAATAAAAAAGTTATAAAACATTTTCAAATTTCAAATTTTGACTAAGTTCACTTAGTCAAAATTTTAGAGTGGCGGAATTTTGTGCCGGTGAGTGTACATGTAATTTAATAAGATTGATACATCATACATGAGTGATTATCCGAATAATTCCATATATAGCAATCCATAAGGTAACAAAAAGGTTCTTGGAATGATGAAAGATAAAAACAATGGATGAACTAGAGCTCATTTGGTTGGACTACGGTCTAAAATGTATGCCGTTAAATTGTGGATATACGATAATTGAGTAACTTGAAATGTACAGAATACAATTAGAAAATTAAGGTAAAATATTTTAAAAACAAGGATGTTACCAAAAAGTATAATCTAGAATGTTTTACTAAGGAAACAATATCACAAAATTTAAATAGGTCCTGCAAGCACGAACAGCATTCGATTCGACAAACGAAATTAGGTTTCAACGTTCATGACAGACAACAGATTTTTGAAACATCTCATAGGACATAACCTTGCGGGATTGTTCTATAATGCAAGAATAAAGAAAATAGATTGTATGTATTTTATGAATTATTTTATATTGTATATAGCTTGTAATTATAAGTTGATAGAATTAAATTTTTGTTTTTTTAAAAATTGCATATAATTATTATTACCAATAACAATGGTAAATACCTATAATACTCTTCTCGTCTATATGCCTACTGGCTGTTTTAAAGATGTTTAATGTTAAAAAATAAAAAAAAACTTAAAATACAAACAATTAATTAAAAGAGCGGAATAAAAAATTAAAATGTTTATACCCTTAAATATAAGTATTAAAAATAGGTGACATATACTTATATAAATAGTTCAAAAAAAATAAATACAGAGCAATACATATTTTACTAGTAACGATAAAAAGATAGTTGACTCACTAGATAGGAGTGTTCTGGTTGGGTTTACTCACTGAACTATAAACTCTTAATGAATTAATGAATGATCTTGAACAGTAACTTTTTGAAATATACTATATGAAGGAGAACGAATAATTTTTAAATACTTAAATATTGTATAGAGAAATGTGACTTAAAAACGAAAAGTGAAAGAAACTAATAGCTTTATTTTATTTCTTAATATACCCCTTGCTGTATATATTAACTCCACTCAAAGAATTCTTACTAAATCCAGCATAAGTATGTAATAGAAAGACCGAGCTTCTATGCTTTCGATAGTTTACATTAATGAAAAAAAAACTTTTAAATAATTAATTATAATAACAAACTTTTTAATTTAGCTGCTACGGGAAAGTAATATTTTTACAACATAAAAAAATATATCACCCGGTATATATACACTTTAAATTGTGGTCTCCTAATCAACAGAAAATCACCCCGATCGTCAACAATGAATGGAAACTACTACGCCCTAAAATGACACCATTGTTGCAAATCAGACCTTAAATTAGCTTTTGGGGATTTACATGTCAAAATGACGATTTTTATTCAAGCTGTATAGCTTTATCTAATTATTTTCTTAGATATGACAATTACAGAAACTTTAAATGATAAGATATGTATTAGTTTAATAAAATGTACAAGGAATTATAAGTATACAGAATTTCTTAATAAAAATACAATTCGGTTACAAAACAGTTTTTCATAATCAAAAATAAAGAGTACAAAACAAGAAATTTACTTTTTTATTAATTAATTTTTTTCGGACTAGTTCTTTTAGATAGATGTGCTTATTATTCCGTAAACTCGACAGCAATAAACCTTTACGTAAAAGTTGGCAACAGTCAAAAATGTGCATTATTTTTGATAACGGTACAGGTAAAATCTAATATTGATAACTTAGTCCAATTCAGTTCGTCAATTTTAACGAACACTCAAGCGTTAAAATTAAACCGGAAAAAATAAAAACCCAGTATGGCACGTAATATGTAGGAACGTCAGAGAAGATGACTTGCGTGTTTCCCAGTACGAAACAAATTAATTACAAAATAAGGACCATATCAAGCCATAAGGACTGCATGATCCCATATTATAAATTATTCGCTTGAAAGGGTTTTATTTATCTGGGCTCAAACAAGCAAATATTTTTAATAAGCAAAATACTGTTGAGAGTGAAAATTTGCTTGCCGCATAAAAACTGGACTTAGAGAACGTTAATGAAATATCATCATTATTAGTAAAGGGTTTATTTTATACATGAAAGGGTCTCACATAAGTCTCCATTAATAAAATGAGCGAGTTCTGTATAGAAACAAATTTAAGAGAATATTTAAACAATTGGATTATGTGGACACAGTTTGATTCATGAAATATTATGGTCCTGTTCAATAAATATTTGTATTCTATAACGAAGAAAGCATCCAAACACATTAAAACCTACAGCTCTTCAACTTTTCGTATTCCTTATTTAATTTTATAAACTTTAAAAAACGTTTATAAGATAACCCTTTGGGAACTTTGGTTTAATCTACGCTGTCCCTCACTAATGAATGTAGACGCCGCGCCTCGGTACATGGAGCACAAAAAAGTGAGACTTGCGATCTTAAACGGACTTATGGAGCCATTCTCGCGTTGGTTGATTCTACTCTACTGATTTGCAAGTGATACCTTACATCTCGTACTGTTTTATTCATAAAATCATGTTTGTTTTGTGGTCATGTTTACTTGTCGGTTAAGCTTTTAGTAAACGTTGTAAAGTTGTGGAGACAAATTTTATTTCTTCTAGCAAAGAACGTGTTGTAGTAATGTAACTAAGGCGAAACAGGGATACGTACTTCCCTCCTTGACCAGCTGAGGTTTATTTTACATAATATTATTATGGATTTCCACCGGGTATCGGCTGATAAAATCGTATTTATATTTTTATGTTAGAGTCTCATGTTGTGGTATCCGCCAATGTAAAACACCGATGTAGAATACGTAACCTAACGCCGGTTCATGCTCATTAATGCGCAGCACGTGTAGAATTATCTTGTGTAAGGTATCTTTACTGCAGGACCTTAATAAGTTACCTAAAAGGGGCAGGCACTTTTAAACAAGCAGGTGTATCTATTTATTCTTTTGTACATGGGTGTGAGATAGACAGAAAGTATAAACCAGTCGTAAAACTGGACCCCGACACTGACTTGAAAGATGAGAGATGTATATTGTGTGTGATAGAAACAAATAGGATAGACCAGCTAAAGAACTGTACCCCGACACTGCTCTAAGAGATGGGAATATATTGTGTGTGTGAGAGAGAGGCAGAAAGAATAGATCAGCCGTAAAATTGGAGCCCGAGACTGGTCTGAAGGATGGAAGATGTGTATTATGTGAGAGAGGGTCAAAAATGATATACCAGCTGTAAAACTAGACATCGACACTGCACAGTTGTCTCCATATAGCTCACAAATCTCAATAAAATAAACAAATAAATGACATTTTGCTTGATATGACATACATAACGAAAATAATTGAGATTTATTACAGCATATTGGCATTAGAAGTTGTAGGATTAGCTACATAGGGGTGAACTGTACAATTTAGAACTGCAACTTTCTAGGAAATAACAATCAACTTCGTTGTGGTAAAAATCACTTTATTTCCGACACAAACTATTTACACTTTGTACAAAAGATACCTCTAAGGTAGAGCTTAAAACTGAGGTACAAAACCTTGTTTTATGTAAATTAATTTAGTAAAAGGTGGAGATCGCTCAAACAGCTACAACTCGATTCAAATTTCTTTTTGTGACTAAACAACTCAAGCGATATTGCCAATTGTCTAATTCTAAGAACCAATTATTACAATGTTGTCACTGTTACAAAAAAATATAATGTTGTTGGAAATTGTCTCCAACATGCTCCGGGCCCTGGAGTTTTGTAAAAACTTCAAATTTTTAAAATGAATATATAAATGGTAATAATAAAATTATTCAAGTAAATATAAATCCTAAACATGGCTTGATGTAAGGAAATATTAATAAAATTATATAATACATGTTGTATGTAATGAAATGACTAAAAGTCAGAACAAATTACTAATAGTAACGAATCATATAGATATAGAATAGTTATAAATGCAAATGGATAACAGAATAATAACTAAAAACTAAAATACAAGAAAGGAAATATATTAAATATTACTGTTCAATAGGCAAAATTGCTATTTTAGTAATAGATCGCAAATAAGTACCTGATTGAGTCTTTACTTCTACTACCCTAACATGACCATCTTTACCTGGGATAGTCTTTACAATTCTTGCCATAGGCCATTTCAAAGGTGGAACATTATCCTCTTTAAGGAGGACTAATGTCCCTTCTTTGACATTTTTAGTTGCTGAACGCCATTTCGGTCTGCATTGTAGCTGCGCTAGGTAGTCTTTATTCCACCTTTTCCAGAAATGTTGCTTCATTTGGCAACAGAGTTTCCAAAATTTAAGTCTGTTCTCTGGTATAGAAGTAAGGTCAGGTTGAAAGTGAGAAAATGCCCAGGTGTCAAATATGTAAGATCTGAGGGATCATTTGACAGCTGGGTCAATGGTTTAGAATTAAGGATACCCTCGATCTGAATTATAAGGGTATTAAATTCTTCATATGTTAACTGAGAGTTACCAAGTACCCTTTTAATGTGATACTTCGCACTTTTCACACCTGCCTCCCAGAGGCCCCCGAATACTGGAGAATAACTTGGGATAAATTTAAACTCAATTTTTTGTTCCAGAAAGAAATTATTTATTTTATCTTTATGTTCTTTTAAGTATGACTGATAATATTCTGTAAGTTTATTATTTGCACCTTTAAATGTCGAACCATTGTCACAAGAAACTTGACATGGTTTCCCTCTTCTTGAAATAAACCTCTGAAAAACGCCTAAAAAATTTTCCGTAGTCATATCTGACAAAACCTCCATATGAATTGCTTTAACAGAAAAACATACAAATAAAGCAATATAAGCTTTAGTGACAATAGATTTTCGAATTCTGGATTGTTTAATGTAAAATGGACCACAAAAATCAACACCTACATTTTGAAATGGTCGTGCACTTGTTACTCTACCTTCCGGTAGAGAACCCATCAACTGTTGAGAACACCGAGCTTTTGTTTTGAAACAAATAACACACTTGTGAATAACTTTCTTAACTTCCCGAATGCCATTGATAAGCCAATAGTTTAAGTTTAAAGAACTCAAAACTTGTTTTTGACCTGCATGGAGTAATTTTAAATGCTCCCTTTGAATTATGAGATCAGTTATGTAATTATTTTTGGGCAAAATAATAGGGTGTTTTTGATTGAAATTAATTTTTGCGTTTTGCAGTCTCCCCCCAACTCTAAGAATACCTCCTCCATCCAGAAATGGAGATAAAGAGTTTAAATTAGATTTAATAGGGATATTATTGTTTAAACATTTTATCTCTTCATAGAATGAGTAAACTTGTTCATGTTTGATAATGATTTTAGAAGCGTAATCATTTTCAGATATTTTTATGTTTCCACTGAGCTTAACCTTATTTTTAGTATTATTAAAAAACCTTAGTAAATACGCTACAATTCTTTCTAATTTGGACATGGAAGAAAAATTTTGAAAAAATGACTCGGGCTTAGCTATATGTGCAGAAATTACATTATTTTCTTCAGGTAAAGGTTGAGACAAAGTAATGGGTATTTCAATATGTACAAATTTTAAATCTGAAAGACACTTTGGCCCAAAAAACCATAAAGAGTCATGACACATCTCTTTAGGTTCTAAACCTCTTGACAAACTATCTGCAGGGTTCTCCTTGGTGTTAATGTATAACCATTTAGAATGACTACTAATACTTTGTATTTTTAAAACTCTCTTTGCAACATATGGATTGAGTTTAAGTGGATTAGACTTCACCCAGGATAGAGCAATATTAGAATCAGAATATAATACAATTTGACTTATTTTGGGTTTCAAAGTTTCATAAACTGTTTTGGCTAAGTTAGCTAACAATAGCGCACTATTAAGCTCTAATCGAGGGATAGTTAATTTTTTATTTATAGGTACTATTCTTGATTTAGAACAAACTAGGTTTACAAAAACTTTGTTTTTATGAATTACCCGAATGTAAATCACAGCTCCATATGCTACTGTAGAAGCATCACAATAACCAACTAGCTCTATGCATATTGAGTCAGTAAAGTTTAAATTCCTAGGTATCACAATAGGTTGCATCGATGAAAGTTCGAACATAAAATGTTTCCAATATATAAGTAAGTCATTGGGTAAAATTTCATCCCATTCCAATTTCACGGTCCATAATTTCTGCATAAACAACTTCGATAAAACTAAAAGAGGTCCAACAAAACCCAACGGATCATAAAATTTAGAAATAAAAGCTAAAACCTGTCTTTTAGTCAAACAACTATTAGGGTCAGCAATGGGCGAGGCAATTTTAAAAAAATCAGAAAGGGGAATATAGATTAACCCTGACGTTTTTATAGAAGCATCTGTTTTATTCAAATCAATATCCTCCAGGTGACAGTTTTCTTTTGGAATATCGCTAAGTACAGAAGAATTATTACTACACCATTTGTGTAATTTAAAAGACCCAATATCTAGTAAAGAAATTAATTCTCGTTTTAACTGTAAAACATCTTCGAGGGTATCTGCTCCAGTTAAAATGTCGTCAACATATGTGTTTTTTAAAATAGAGGCAGCCGCCATAGGGTATGTCTTTCCTTCAGTATTAGCTAAGTGTACCAAACAACGTGTAGCCAAAAATGAAGAACTGGTTAACCCATAGGTTACCGTTTGCAATTGTAGACACTTAATCGGGGTATTAGGGTCATCTCTCCATAAAATATTTTGTAAGGGGCGATGATCGGGGTTTATTAAAATCATTCGGTACATTTGTTTGATGTCCGATAACAAAACATATTTGTAAGTTCTAAAAAGAATTAAAATTTCAAACAATGAATTTTGAACTACTGCACCATTATATAAATAGTCATTAATAGATTTTTTTTTTATTTTTTGATTTCATACTTCCGTCAAACACTACTCTAAAGGAAGTAGTTCTTTTATCATCACGAATAACAGGATGATGTATCATAACATAAAATGAGCAATTGTTTTTATAATATTCATCAATGTCAACAATCTTTGCATGATTCAAAGCCAAATATTCATCAATAAATGTTTTGTAATTTTCAAATAAAACGGGATTTAATTTAAATCTTTTTTCAAGATTTTCAAATCTTTTGACAGCAACAGAAAATGAATTCCCCAAATTTATATTTTCAAGAGGTAATTTTAATGGTAAATCTACCTGAAACTTATTTTTGATTACTTGTATGGAATTATTAAAGATTGTTTCACAAGCTTCTTGCTCGGAAGAGTATTTTTAGTACCTTTTCAACCTCCCAGAATTTAGAAATTAGTTGCTCAATATTATCATCGGTAGCGTGAAGTGAAAGTAACGATAGACTACAAGATGATAAATCCAAGTTGAAAGAACCACTAACAACATAACCAAATAAAGTATTTTGCAAAATTAGACCATTTCCTAGTTTTATGGTGTCATTCAACAAAATATCAAAGAAAATATCAGCTGACAATAATAAGTCAATAGAACCTGGTTTATTAAAGTCAACATCAGCCAAGCAAACAGAATCGGGCAATTCAAAGTTATTAGGTAAATTAAATTCACTTTGAGGCAATCCACTAATTCTATCCACTATGGCACACTTTACATTTACCTGATAATTAGTACAGCATGACTTTACTTCTATACAAACAGAGGTGTTAATATAAGTAACATTTTGATCTATGCCAAAAACTTTAAAATTGTTTTTAAGAGCCGGCAAATTTAATTTTTTAAAGAAATCATGTGTAATTAATGACATCTGTGAACCACTATCAAGTAAACAACGAGCTACTAGAAATGAACCATTTTTTGTTTTAATTTTTACTTTAACAGTCGGCAAAAGTACGGTTTGGGTTCTTACCTGAAATGAGTTTGCAAAATTATTTTGAAGAAAAGTTTCTCTGTACATCATTCGTTACCTGTTTTTCCAAATGAAGCAGTGTATTGTGGCCTTTACCACATGTCTGACATTTCCTCGACAACTTGCATATTCCAAAATGCCTGTTCAAACAAACTCTACAACATTTATTTTTATCAGTAAATGATATTCTGTCACTAACATTTAATGTATGAAATTTTTTACAATTGAATACTTTATGACCTGCAATATTACAATATAAACATTTGGACACATTATTTTGTTCAGTATTTAAATATGAATATCTTTTTTCTGAAACTTTTTTGTCAACATTGCCTGCGGCTTCTAAAGCAGTGGCTCGATTTTCCAAGAACTGTAAAAAATCTGTAAGTGTTGGTAATTTTGAGCAGTCCCTGTCAATCTGGTATGACTTGTTAGTATAAGAGTCCAACTTTTTGGTCAAAATACATATTAAAATCATATTCCATTGGTCTGTAGGTTGCTGTAAATTTTTTAAGGAACCGATCTGTTGTCGAACTAAGCTAACAAATTCCCTCAAAGCAATGGGTGTACCTTTTTGCATTTGTGGCATTTCCAAAATAGAGTTTATGTGGGAAGTTATTAACATAGTTTCATTGTCATACCTGTTTACTAACAATCGTAATGCCTCAGCATATGAAGAATTTACTATTGGTAATGTATTAACAAGGGCAAGAGCTTCACCTTTAAGATAACTTCGCAAATAAAATAATTTCTCTACATCTGATAAAGTAACATTTTTGTCAATAACTGCGGTAAATATTTCTATAAATGGCTTAAAGTTATTTAATTTACCATCAAAAGTTGGAATGTCAATATGCGGTAATTTTGTTGTAGATATTGCATTGTTTAAATTTGGCACAAAAGGTAATGAAGGAGACCTGCAGTGGGTCTAAAATTAAAAGTTGAAGCTGTAACTCTTCAAATTTTTTAAAGTTATTCTCTAAAATACCCTTTCTTGCTTCTAACTGATTCATGAAAATATCAG
Organism: Kuschelorhynchus macadamiae; assembly: GCA_030620095.1. Taxonomy (NCBI): domain Eukaryota; kingdom Metazoa; phylum Arthropoda; class Insecta; order Coleoptera; family Curculionidae; genus Kuschelorhynchus; species Kuschelorhynchus macadamiae. The sequence goes on from JAUTXW010000647.1 coordinate 218,822, forward strand.
AAATTTCATCATTTTCATGTTCAAGAAGAAAACGCTCTATTCTGGACATTCAGGCTTTGATTTGTTCTATAGATAAACAAATTTTTGCAATTTCTTTCTTTGACATATTCTTATTTTAAACTTAAAACTAATAACAGGTATATCCTACAAAATAAAACACTATGTAAACAACTGTCTACTACAAAGTAAAAACCTTATGTACAACTAGGTAAGTATAATTTCTAATGAAAGCTATTCATTTTTCGTTACCTTTGAATATTATAAGTTCACATAATAAATACACACACAAAATAAACAGAAACATCAACCGTGTTTTATTTAAAATTTCAAAACGTTGTCACAACATTCACAATCATATGATTTGTGACGTCAAACTGTCAAGCGTGTCTTCCTCTTTTTTGCATGGCTTGAAGCAAAAGCGGTGAGTGGCGCCACCTATCGTTGATTAAATCAATCTTTTTTAAACCATGCTGCTCAATTAATAGAGCAGCATTTCTTTCGGAATCCGGATTACTCTAAAATGCGGACTCAAATGGAGTGATTCCAGATCCAGAATGCTGTTCCCGTTCAACAAAAACTGCTCGGTCTATGGCGGACTTGACATATTACTTCCTTTTGGCGGGAATTAATAATTTTTCTATTTTTTACCTTGAATTTCACTGGAAAATTGACTTTTGCTGCTTACAACATCCGTTTTTCGAAGGACCATTTATGTAGGATTAGCTACATAGGGGTGAACTGTACAATTTAGAACTGCAACTTTCTAGGAAATAACAATCAACTTCGTTGTGTTAAAAATCACTTTATTTCCGACACAAACTATTTACACTTTGTACAAAAGATACCTCTAAGGTAGAGCTTAAAACTGAGGTACAAAACCTTGTTTTATGTAAATTAATTTAGTAAAAGGTGGAGATCGCTCAAAGAGCTACAACTCGATTCAAATTTCTTTTTGTGACTAAACAACTCAAGCGATATTGCCAATTGTCTAATTCTAAGAACCAATTATTACAATGTTGTCACTGTTACAAAAAAATATAATGTTGTTGGAAATTGTCTCCAACAGAAGTAAGTTTGAAACAAAAGTTAACGTGGTTTTTAGGACGAGTATTTCAGTTACTGAAATTTTCTGGTAGTATTTAGCATTGAAATATTTTGTGAGAAAGATAAGCTCTTCAGCAAGGCAAGTTTTATATATTTTATGTAAAAACAAGTTTAATATGGTAGTTTTCTATATCTTAATTTAAACAAGATAACGAACTGTTAAATATATTTATTAACTTAGATATCTAAGAATGCATCCCGCCTATCCCCTTAGATTTTTATGACGTTGGGTAGCTTAATGATTACCTCTTAAAATTTATTAATAATATTCTGCGCAGATTCGCGAAGATCTGAACAATACTAACCGCATCTTGGCAATGATAAAAAAATTAACTTAATAGCAACCTTTTCGTTCTATAAACATTTAAATCGATTAACCGTATAATGTATTAACTTAGGTATACAGAATGGGCTTCGTGAAAAAACCTTTGACTTCTCTTGTATTACTTTGATTCAGTTTTTGCTCATTTGAAAAAAACAAGAATGTTTGTTTCTTAGATCCGGATTAACACAACTGGAAATTATTGTTCTTTAAAATTTTTGTATAATTACATTTAAGTCAAAGCTTATGAATACATATCATTTGAGTTTGAATATAATAATAATTAGAAACCGATATTTCTCAATTATGTTATGATTTCTTAGAAGAATGGTGTCCTGTAATGAGAACTGCATTGAAGAGATAATTTATTTCTTCATAACTACGATCTCCCTAAAATCCAACTGCATATTATGTACAACATAAATATATGCAAAAGCCTGAATTTTTATATTTCAACATATTTTGGACTCGGAATAAAGTCAATACCTATCTGTCCAATTTATTTCATATTGTTCTCATAAAATAGCTAAGTTCAGCAGTTTTAGAAAGAATAAAATTTGCTTGCCTTTAAAATAAACGTGGGGTATTCAAAACGGTTTGGTTATGTATGCAATACATTACCAAACGAAAAACAAATTGTAAAGTTTTGTTTTTTATGTAGCAGGCTAATATCGTCGGTCCCATGCCAAAACCATGAATGTGCAAAATTGTCCGTTTTGACTTAAGTGCACCATAAATCTTACAATAACCCATATTAGCCATGCCAAACACACGAATGTGTTTGCGCGCCATAATTACGCAGAACGTCAAATCCATATTCACGAAATATCAGTTGTCTGACAGCTTTCACAACGGTCGGTCCATGAATGTGACAGTTTAGCGTTTTTGGCGTTGCGAAAAATTCTTCAAAATATCTGAAAGTGCTACTTTCGTGTGTTTGGCATTGTCAACAATTATTTAAATTCATCTGAATTTACCAGTTTCGCGTGTATGGCGTAGTAAACAGTTATTTAGATACACGTGAGTTTGTCAGTTTCGGGATTATCTATTTTGATGAAGTTTACAAATAATCGTGAATGTAACAGTTTCGTGTTTGCCACGTTGTGTGATCAAGTGAATGTGTTGTGAAAACTGAGGATTTCAATTTACAGTATTTTGCTTTTAAATAAACATGAGTAACAGAACGGCTAGAATTCTGCAAATTGTGACCAACTCAGGAATTATTCCAGAGGACAATAATAATTCAGATGAAAATAATCAGGTAAACTACTGTTATACCAGTTAATTTAATTAATGTAACAACATTGTTTTTATTTTAAATACTCAGGTCGAAAAACCAGAAACTATGGCCAAAGGTGACGACATTCATGAATCTGTCCAAAATATACAAGGTAAACAATTTTTAAATTATTTAAAGAGAAACTATTTTATTTCGATTTTGTAGATAATAACAATGCCATTGAAAACTTTCTTTGTTTTTTTTTTGGCTAAATAAAACTAGCAACGAGAGTATGCCATCCACTTCCAGCATGAAACCAAATATTTCGAATGAGACTGAATTTGAAATCGCTAGTTCTTCGGATAATTATGATCCAGAAAATGATTCTTCTTCAAGTAGTTCAAGCTGTTCAACATGTTCAAGTAGTTCGAGTCCAAGCACTGATTTCTCTGAATCCAGAAACAAAAACATTGAAGATGAACGAGGTAAGTTGATTATAATCAATTTTGAATAAATTTATGAGGATATTATTACTTTAGAACACCCAATAAAAAGAAAGAAAAATATTGCCCTATGGAAGAAAAACGTTAGGAAACAGACCTCTGCTACCGTCCCCATGTTCTGGAAAAGCAAAACATGATTGTGATGCGTTTGTTACGGAAGCAAAACGAAAGGAAATTTATGATGCTTTCCGTGGACTGTCTTCAATAGACGACCAAAGATTTTTTGTCATCAACCACATCGAACAAAAGCTGAAGAACAGAGTCACAAGAAGCTTGGAAAATTCCAGAAGAACGTATACTTATAAGTATAGCTTGACGGTGGATGCACAAAAGAAAAAAGTATGTCGGGAGTTTTTCATGGCTACTCTAAACATAACAGATTCTTTTATTCGCACATCGATGCAGAAACGCTCTTCCACTGGAGTGGTTCAAGGTGACATGCGTGGAAAACACACACCTTCCAACAAACTTAAGAATAATGACGAGCAGTTGATTAGGCAGCACATCCTCTCATTTCCCGCCATTGAGTCGCATTACTGCAGAAGCTCCTCACAAAAAAAGTACCTTGATGCCTCTTTAAATATTTGCATTATGCATGCAATGTACAAAGAAATGTGCCGGAAGAAAGAAGTAACCAACTCAGTTTCTTTAGAAAAATATAGACAGATATTTAGAGAATATAATTTAGGGTTTTTCCGGCCAAAAAAAGACCAATGCAAAAAGTGTTTGCAGTATAAAGAAATGACAGAAAATGAAAGAATGAAAGAAGAGGAAAAATTTCAAGAACATTTAAAGAGAAAAGAATTAGCTCGCAAGTCCAGGGATGACGACAAACAAACTGCTAAAGAAAATCCAGAAGTATTGTCTTTCAATTTTGATCTGCAAGCAGTCTTGACAACACCGAAAGGCCCAGCAGGTCAAATCTTCTATTTGAGAAAGTTAGCAATCTACAATTTGACTGTCTATAATTTGGGCAACCAAGATGTTCTTTGTTATGTCTGGGAAGAAACCCAAGGAAAAAGAGGATCGATTGAAATTTCTTCATGCATTTACGACTACCTTCTAGCACATCCAAATATTAGAGAAGTTCGAATGATGTCCGATGGATGTGGGGGCCAACAAAAAAACTCCATTTTCGCCACAATGTGCCTTCAACTTTTTTCATGTCATCCTACTTTGAATCAAATCGATCATAAGTTTTTTGAAACTGGTCACACGGAAATGGAGTGCGACTCAATACATTCGAAAATAGAACGAAAATCTAAGTATGTTCCTGTGTATTCTGCAGAAGGTTGGACACAAATTATGCGCAGTGCAAGGATAAAGCCTCGACCATTTGAAGTCAAGAATCTAACACACGAAGACTTTTACGATTTTAAGGCATTTGGAACACAGTCCTTTAATATGAACCAAATCCCATGGCGTAAAGTGTGCTGGCTTCGCTACATAAAGGATGAGCCAACGAAAGTTTTTACAAAACAGGTTTTACGGATAATGAATTTAAAGAGATAAGCTGTTCCAAAAAAGGAAGGCCCAGAAAAGTTAATTTAAACAAATCCTACAACGACGAGTTACCAATCTCCAAGGCAAAGTTTCAAGACTTGCAGAAAATGTGCAATGATCTCACCATACCCAAGATTTACCATAACTACTACAGATCTTTGAAATGTAGCGAAAAAATCCGAGACTGTTTACCTGAGCCGAATGCATCGGAAAATGACTCAGATGAAAGTGATTAGTCCTTTTTGCAAAGAACAAATGTTTCATTTTACTGTGAATAAGTTGAGAATTACATTCTATTATTTTGTTTGTCTTTTCATTAAACCATTTTGCAAAAACTTGATAAATTGTTTCAATTTTTCTATTCAGCGAAACTGATTTTTAAAAAAATTCTTCAAAGGCAAAACCACGAATGTGTTTTTTTTTTTCAAGAAAAAACTCAAAATTTGCAAAATTTTGTTGAACATCTTTAACTGGTCGATACACCTTACAGTTACTACAAAATATAATTAAAATCTCACAACAACCTTATTTTTCCCAATTATTACAAACTTTAATTGCAATTATCTCAAAACTATAGTTTTGCACATTCATGGTTTTGGCATGGGACCGACGATATGTTACTAAACTTAAATCTAATTTGCTCTCAACATATTTTTTTAAGAGAGAATGTATCGAATAAATAAACTTCGCTTTAAGAGCTGTAATTTAATTATTATTCTAAAGTGCAGCATTGTAAACCTGTTTAGTATTTAAATGGGTAACCGCATGAGAATGCCAGCAATTATTAATTCGCATATCAATAGGTAGTGAGGACGACTGAATTCAAATAGATTTACGTGTGCAAAATTATTTACATATTTCAATCTATGTATATCGATGCAAAAATTAACCATATTAGCACAGAATTTATCTATTTTCGTTTTTAGACGCATTTGTTTGTGTTGCTTATTGTTGTCATGCAACGGCATATTTGGGTTGTACAGTTGAACTACAATGTTTAATGTATTTGTGGTACTCAACATTATTAAATTAGCTATAAAGTAATATTATGAATTTAAGACTTCAACTATTTGAACCTAAAAAAGAACTTTCAATGCGTTTACCTCTAGTATAAGTAATAATTTAAATTAAGTATTAATTTAAATTTAATAAATAAATGTATTTGTTAAAATTAATTACTTTTTATTTCCCTATATAAAAGCTCATTAATAATATATCATATGGGCTATATAGGGAAAGTATAGTAATTTTGTTGACCTTTTTGAGATCCTAGAGCGTGAAAATATATTTTTATAAAAATAAATGTCTGTACGGATGTGTGTAGGTGTTTGAAGAGTGTAAAGAAACTATGCGTGCACGATAACTTCAGAATGGTCAAACCGATTCGTTTTTGGGTGTCATAGGCATAGATCTTCGATATTTTCAAGGAGTATAAAAACATAAAAAAACTTTTTTGACAACGCGCAAATTGAGGCAAATTGAAAATAAAAATAGTTAAGGTAAATATTATGACATTGAAAAATTGTATAAGTCATTCGCCTACAAACACGTCAAGTTTATTTAATTTTTTGCTCGATTTTTTTGTGTTTAATTTTTTCCACTACACAGGGTAACTCTAAAGATATGAAGCAATCCCCTGAAAATAAAATAAAAGTCGACGAAACACCTCAAACTTATTTTGTTTTATTGCGCGCAAATTTATTTTTTTAACTATACAGGATAGCCCTAGACCCTCTCAAAACAAAAAAAATATATAGTTTAAAAGAATTTATCTCTTTTTGAGCGGTAAAACACGTCAAATTGATAAGAAAAGAATTTCTCTACTACTACTATCAATGCTCTGTATCATTCTTCATATAAGTAAAAACTTTAAAACCAATTGCATAAGTAGTTTATGAGCCAGATCGCAGACAATCAAAAATATTCAAGCAGTTCCTCTAAAAAATATTACATCATGCAGTTAAGAAATTCGTATTATTTAATATGTATTAATATTTAAACTCATTTACAGGCGCGAAACAAAAATTTAAACTTAAAAACATCAGAAAGTATAAGAAAGGCATTACATTTTCTGAAAAACATTGACGTATTAGAAACAAAAGTCGGTCAGTTTTTGCTATTCAGAGTTTCTAGCAAAATAAATCCGGTACCTACTAGATCAGGTCTTCTACTGAAATTTTCGATTTTTTGTCTCATTTGGGAAGGATAGGTGAAACACCGAGAAAATTCATCAAACTGTGAAGAGGGGGTTGGTTTTGCTAAAAGTAGAGAAGTTATTTTCACGTCTCTATCACTTTATTCTAGTGATACTGATAACATCTGTACTCTCGTCTCAACCCAATCCCTCGACTCGTCTCGACATGAAACGAAAATAAATGTGTCGAAATGAGACGAGATTCTTACCTCATCCTGATATTTAATAAAATAAACAATCAGCATATAGATATAATTATATACATCTTTTCATTTCGAAAGGATACTACTATTCCTCGGATTCGCTGTAATAAAACTTTGCATTGCAAAAAATGACCGAGTTTAAGATTGTTTTCAACATGATGTACATAATTTTTACTTATGTTTTAAGAAGGTCTACGACCCTTATTTTGAAAGGTAGAAACAATTATTCAATACAAATACATTCTATTAAAAACCCTTTAACAGCGACCTTCTTAAGATTGCTTACTTGCTTACTTAAGTTCAGCATTACAAACATTACAAATATATCCGAATGCAAATAAACGCTGTTGTATATTTAGATTCGCCTCTGTACTTGTCGAAATAGAATTTTTTAAAAAGTTCTTTTTCTAACATCAGAACAAAACTGGCGCAGTCGTTAGGATTTGTCAGCGGGATTTGTGTACATTCGGAGTAAAAACGTCGAATTTTCCGACGATTTTCGTGCAAAAATCCGTCTCAACGAGTTCGTGGCAAATTTGAACATTTCGTCAAAAATCAGAAGTTTCTGGATTCGCAGCCAAGACCGTGGGCAAGAACAAGCATCGTCCGGAATCATAGCAGTAGTCAATACACGGAGAAGATAAGCATCGCTTTTCCAATATATATATATATATATATATATATATATATATATATATATATATATATATATATATATATATATATATATATATATATATATACAGGGTGATTCATGAGGAAATGTCAATACTTCAGGTACATATTCAGGACCAAAAAATAAACATAAAAGTCTATATAAATAAGTGTCCGCAAGGCCTTAGTTCTCGAGATACAGGGTGTTAAAGTTTTTATTTAATTTTCCTATTTTTTAAATAAAATCTATGATAATGTAAATAATGGAGTGAAAATTGATATACGGGGGTTTTTTGGTATGACAAATTCGAATCTAATATTAGTATTGCTCTGACTTGTAGGGGGCGCCACCTACATGTCTTTCTACTTCTTCGAACAATCACAACTTTTTGGTACAGTCTTGTATTACATTTTTGAGCAAAACAAATTATTCCCTTGCCATTTCTACGTCAAAAAGGTATACTTGTTAAAAGTGGATACGAGCAACCGTTTTCGAGATTTTTGGATTTAAAACAGTTTCGGCGCATGTGATTTTTTTATCAAATTCACATAAAGTATGCATGTATTGTAAAAAAATAGAAGTGTGCCTTGCCTGACAGAACAACTGCTGGTTGGTGTTCTCATCGTTTTTTCTGTTACTTAGCAATAGTAATGTCAGTTAATAATAAGATCAAATTTTATCACTGTCAATTTCTGTTCATAACTTTTATTATCTGACAATAATCATTTAAGAAACTTTAGATCTAAATACGTCATTATGCCTGTGACATTCTCGCATCGTGAATATGCAGATATGATATTCGTCTATGGCTTCTGCAATGGGGTCGCAATTCAAGCAGTCGCGGAGTACCAGCGTCGTTTTCCAGATAGAAGGGTGCCAGATAGAAGAGTTTTTCAACAAGTTTTCACTACTGCTGGAGAATCTGGGATGTTTCCAAGTGCGAAAATTGTATCTGAAAGGGAATCGGGACCCAACGTTTAAGTAGAAGAGGCTATACTCAATGCCGTCGAAAATGATCCAAGCATAAGCACTAGGAGGATTGCACATACTTATCCAAATTACACAATCGTCTGCTTGGAGAAATCTTCACATTAATTGTTTACCCATTTCATTTAAAACGGGTTCAGCATTTGCAGGAGGGTGATTTTGAGTTGAGAATGCAATTCTGTACCTGGATTAATGAAGATCGAAGGTTGTATAGGTATGTTTTGTTCACTGATGAAGCACAGTTCACGCGTGATGGTATAAATAATCTTCACAATGAACACCGGTGGTCCTACGAAAATCCTCACGCTACAGTAGAACATAATTTCCAACATAAATTTAGCATTAATGTGTGTTGTGGAATGTTAAATGGTCATTTAATTGGTCCATTTATAATCGACGGTAGTCTTACAGGAGAAAAATATTTAAACTTTCTTGAAAATCACTTGCGAAATCTATTAGAAGATGTTCCCCTTATTATAAGACAAAACATGTATTTGCAGCATTATGGAGCCCCTGCACACTACAGTTTACTTGTAAGATATTTTTTAAAACCAAAACTTTTTAAATCGATGGATTGGTCGAGGTGGTCCATATAATTGGCTACCTAGATCGCCAGATCTTAATCCTTTGGATTATTGTTTTTGGGGGTGGTTCAAATCACTAGTGTATTCCACTAAAGTAAATACAAGAGAAGCATTATTGGATCGGATAACAAACGCAGCACAAACACTAAGAAATGCGCCCGAATGTATCCGCAGAGCAACCCGAGCTATACACCATAGAGCTGACCTGTGCTTAGAAGTAAATGGTGGAATTTTTGAAAATTATAAAACATAACCTAGATTTTATTAAAAACAACTTAATAATAACAATTTTAATAAAAATTAAATACCTTTGTTTAGTTTATGCCTGAGGCACTGAATACACACCTCAAAAAATGTGTTAGTCTTTCATTTCAAAGCTTTTGTGCCAGGATGCGTTTAAATTTGGACAAAATAACAAACTTTTAAAATTTTGCGATAAAAAATGACATGCGCCGAAATTGTTTTAAATCCAAATATCTCGAAAACGGTTGTTCGTATCCACTTTTAACAGGTATACCTTTTTGACGTAGAAATGGCAAGGGAATAATTTGTTTTACTCAAAAATGTAATACGAGACTGTACCAAAAAGTTGTGATCGTTCGAAGGAGTAGAAAGACATGTAGGTGGCGCCCCCTATAAGTAAGATCAATACTTATATTAGATTCGAATTTGTCATACCAAAAAACCCCCGTACATCAATTTTCATTATCATTGATTTTATTTAAAAAATAGGAAAGTCAAATAAAACTTTAACACCCTGTATCTCAAGAACTAAGGCCTTGCGGACACTTATTTATATAGATTTTTATGTTAATTTTTTGGTCTTGAATATGTACCTAAAGTATTGACACTTCCTCATGAATCACCCTGTATATATAAAATATTGCATATCCTCTGTCGTACTGTACATATTAAATATAAGTTCGGAAAGTTTATTTTACATTTAGAAAAACCAAAAATATATCAAACACCTAAACATTACTCTGCTAATGTACAAAGACCTTTTTATACAGCAAACTTCCCTAGACAAAATAATCTTGTAAATAGACCAAACGTAAATAATCACCAATTTTTAGGTTTTGGACAATTCAGACAAACTGTCGACAATTTTAATCAAATCAGACCTAATTTTGCAAATAACACGCATCAACAATTTAAACTGAATGAAAATAATACTCGACCTACTTTTTACAATAGCCATAATATTAATAAACGTCCCCGTTCCGACTCAGCTGTAACTCGATTACAAAGACCTGAGCCTATGGACACTTCCTCGTGTAATACTATATTAAGAAATCCGACCCAACAAATGCCTTATCGTAATAATCATAATTATGCGATAAAAGAATTGTTTAACCAGACGGTCGAACCCGCGAATATAAACAGTGAATATTCAGAGTATAATGACAGTAATACATTCCGTATAATAAAAATTCCGAAAAATTCCACAGGTAGTGGTCGAAGTCTTATAAAACCTAATTTAACTTATAACATTTCGCCCAATTAAATTTTCACAAAACCATTTTTGGTAAAAACAGCTCATGGAACATGTACAAACAACGAAGTGATTAAGATTCCAATTTTCCAATCTTTTAACTGTCTTGGAAACCATAAATATTACCTTTTTGATTTTTCCCCAAAATTCGATGAACTTTTAGGTATTGATTTTCTCACACACATTGGAGCCAGCCTAAACTTAAAAAATATGTGTTTAGAAACAGACAATGCTCTTTTACCTTTATATTATTATCAAAATAATACAGTGCGAAACGAAAGTCTCAAACCTTGTGAAATTACTATTCCTCCAAGAACATTTCAAAAAGTAAAATTACCTGTTAAATATCAAAATGGTATTGGCATTTTAAAATATACAAATTTTGGTGAAGCCGAAATGCCAGAAGCTCTAGTTACAATTGTATACTCTCATGCTTATACAATTATTACAAATTCTAGTCAAAATCCAATAAAAATAGATATTTTTAAACCTTTCGAAATAGAAATTTTGGAAGAAACCGAAATAATGTTATAGAAAAAATGGAAACAGATTCAGAGCTCAATGATTATTTAGATAAATTTCAAAAACAAAATCTAAATAATCTTAGGTTACAAAACTGTAATGCTGAATACAGAGATATTTTCTACTGTGAAAATATGCCTTTAACAAATGAAACACAAGATAAACGTATCAGATAATACTCCTTTATTTATCAAAATATATAGATACCCTCATATTCATAAAGCAGAAGTAAATAAGCAAATTACAAAAACGTTAAACAACTATATTATAAAAAAAAACCTGACGCGCCCGGAAAACGCAAATGGCGCATTGTGATCGATTATCGCATGCTTAACGATAGAACTGTCAATGATAAATTCCCGCTTCCGAATATTACCGATATTCTACACAAATTGGGAAAAGCCTAATACTTCACAAGTCTTGACCTAGTCAATGGTTTCCACCAAATCGAAATGGAACCCAATGACATACCTAAAACCGCTTTTTCAACCGACATTGGACACTAAAAATTCAGACGTATACACTTTGGTCTCAAAAATGCTCCTTCTACCTTCCAGAGAGTAATAAATAACGTTAAGAGATTTTCAGAACGAAATTTGTTTAGTTTGCCTAGACGACATAATTATCTTCTCAACCTCGTTACGAGAACATATTGAACGATTAAAAGCAGTATTTGATCGACTGAGACAATCAAATTTTAAAATTCAACTAGATAAGAGTGAATTTCTACATAAAGAAGTAGCCTATCTAGGTCACAAAATAACCAATGAAGGGGTAAAACCAAACCCCGACAAAGTTGAAGCGGTAAAGCATTTTCCTATCTCAAAGAGCCAAAAAAAAAAAAATTTTTAGGCCTAGCCGGTTATTACCGCCGTTTTATCAAAGACTTTGCAAGAATCACTAAACCCCTAACTAGTTGTCTTATAAAAGGCGCTAAAGTAGAACACACCCCAGCCTTCATAAACTCTTAGAATCACTTAAAAAAATTTCTTATCAATGCCCCCATTCTCAAATATCCTGATTTTAACAAACCATTGGTTTTTACTATCGATGCCTCTAATGTAGCTCTAGGTGCAGTCCTATATATAAAAAAGGTAAACAAAATACCAACGCAGACGCCTTGTCTCGTATACAACTTAGTGCTATCGAAACAGATTCTATAATGAATTGTCCCGGCCATATAGACCAAGTAATTGCCCAATTCTTAGAAAACTTTGATCCAAAATCTCTTCCCACTGATTTCTGAAATATTCCAAGAAATCGAAAAACCCGAAAACCCAAAAGTTAATATAATTTCTAACGTGCTAATAAAAAACCCCAAAATTCCTAAAGGACTAGTACAAAATATAGAAGAAAGAAATTAGTAACCCTCAACTTCTAATACTGTGCACAGCACAAATGCAAAACAAAACTATGCCGAAATGACCGTATTAGACGACATTATAAATAATAGACATAATCAAATTATAATCAAAAAATCTCTTTACGATCCCTATATAAAAATAGATCAAGAAAATTTTGATGGAAACAAAATAATATATGCTACCCTAACTACAAATATGGACAGCATTGTAAACTTTCTAAAGAATTAAGAACATATTTCCAACAAGCAATGTCTAATCATTTCTAAAAATGTAAATTAATTGAATGTACAAAATTAGTCAACAATGTTAAAGAAGGCGAAAGAAACCTACTCATGAAATATAAACATGAAGGTAAAACAAGTCATCGAGGTATAGACGAAACCCTTAAATTTTTAAAATCCAATTATTATTGGAAATCAATGAAAACTGATGTTACAAACTACCTCAATAATTGTGAAAAATGTCAACGCTGTAAATATAACAAGAAAACCACCTGACCAGCCTTTAGTGTTAACCGAAACACCTAGTAAACCCTTCGAAATTATACACATTGATACATTCATTGTAGGAAAACAAAAATTCCTAACATTCCTTGACAAATTTAAAAAATGTAGACAAGCATTACCCTATCTATGAAACGCAATATCATGTTGCGAACAAATTGTAAAATTCTTTTCATTTTTTGGTATTCCTAAAACTATTGTATCCGATAACGGTTCCGAATTTCAAAACGAAGTAGTCAAAGACTTATTAAAAGCTCAAAATATCAATATTCATTTCACAACCCCTGATCATCATGAGTCCAATTCTCCAGTAGAAAGATTACATTCTACCCTCATTGAACATTTAAGAATACTTCAAAATACAGACCCTAATGCAGAAGTTACAAATCTAATGAATTACGCCATAATAGCCTATAATAGCACTATCCATTCAAGTACAAATTTTACCCCATTTGAACTAACTCAAGGTCACACAGATTCTCGAGATCCCATGAAACTTGTATCCTCACATGTTTTCACTGATTATGTACATAATCATAAAAACAAAACACAAGTCCTCTATGATAAAATAACCAAAGAGTCAAAACAACTAAAGAAAAAAATAATTGACAAAGTCAATAACTCAAAAACAAATCAAAAATTAATTATTGTTTCGCAAGTATACAAAAAAAAAGCAAGTTCACGAGCTAGTAAAATAAAAAATACATTTACTGGACGTTCACATTGACAGAAACACTTGAAAATAACAAAATGCGTATCGAAAACCCTAAAACTAAACATAAACGAATCGTTCATGTAAACGAGAGAACGACATAGTACCCGGTTTTACAGCTGGCGCTGGACCCTTATCGGTACCTTAGCTACAAAAGTAAAGTTCAACGACCTAAACAAGCATCTAGGGATACTACCCTTCAAATTAGGCACATCAAAATTAATCGCTAGCCACTGGTCTTTGTACAAAACATTGACCTACAATCTTTAATTTTAGAATTTAACACTTTAAAAACACACACAAACAAACTATCTTCACATC